>CM063302.1:1800000-2317500 GCA_032173965.1 Sitta carolinensis | reverse complement strand
ATCCTGGTTTGGAATATCCCGATTTGAAGGGAATATCCCGATTTGAAGGGAATATCCCAATTGAAGGAATATCCTGATTTGAAGGGAATATCCCGATTTGAAGGGAATATCCTGGTTTGGAATATCCTGGTTTGAAGGGAATATCCCGATCTGAAGGGAATATCCCCATCTGCAGGGATCCATGAGGATCATTGAGCCCAACTCTTCTGCACCCTACCCAGGAATTCACAATTTGGGAGGGGCTGATATTGAAACCCAACATCTGATCAAATCCTACATCAACCATCATTTTCTATATAAAGTATGATTCTTTTATATTGAATGTGGTTTGCAAACCAATCTCCCGTGGGATCTTTATTTCCTGGTAAATCCCCTTTCCCCTCTTCTTTCCCTGACCTGCTGCATTTCCCTTTTCAGTACAAGAAATACGATGAAGATGTTAAAAACATCAGACAAAGGATATTTGGAATCGTCAACTACATCAACACGGTGAGAGCAGACAAGGGGAAATGAAATCCAAATATTTTGTAAATTTTTTTTTCTTGAAAACAATTTAAATCCAAATTATTTATAATTTTTTTTTCTATTGAAAGCCATCGAAATCCAAATTATTTATTTTTTTTTATTCAAAGCCATCGAAATCCAAATTATTTATTTTTTTTTTCTATTGAAAGCCATCGAAATCCAAATTATTTAATTTTTTTTTCTATTGAAAGCCATTGAAATCCAAATTATTTATTTTTTTTCTATTGAAAGCCATCGAAATCCAATTTTTAAATTTTTTTTTTCTATTGCAAGCCATTGAAATCCAAGCAATTCATATATTTTTTCCTATTGCAAACATCATAAATTTTCATTATTACATGCAGGAATGAATGAAAACTCAACTTCATGGTAATTTATTCTCCTGTTCCTTGCCTTCAGATATGAGAATTTTAATTAAAATTATTTCTCCTCCGACTTCAATTATTTAAACTCATACTTCAATTATTTTTACCAATACTTTGAGATATTTTCTAATTACTTATCACCTAGAGTGGTAATTTTAAAAAAGAATAAACTGATTCCTTGATTTCTAAGGCAAGTCAAACTTCATCCAAAACTTCTGGAATTTTCAAGCATTTTAACCCCGTTTTAAACCTGTCTGAAACACGGCGAGAAATCAGATTTCCTGCTTTATCTGCTGAGACTTTTTTTTGGGGAATTCAGAGCTTGGCAAAAGCTCCGGAGTGGATTTAATTTGGCTTTATTGGAATGGATTGATTAAGCCTGGAGCGGAAAAGCGACCGGGACGAGGCTTTTGTTTGAATTTGTGATTATGAATTTGTTGTGAATTTGTTGTGATAATTTTTATGAACTGTTGTGAATGGTCTGGTTTAATTGTGGTGACCTGGCCGCGGTGCCGCAGGTGTACAAGGCCATCAACACGCACGTGGCTCTGGTGGGGCTGGAGCTGTGGACGGACCGGATAAATGCGCGCTGAGCAGGAACGCGGGGCTCACGCTGGACTCCTTCTCCCGCTGGCGCCTGCAGGAGCTGCGGGGCAGGAGGAGGAACGACAACGCCCAGCTGCTCACGTGGGGAATTCCCTTCCCTTCTCGAACCTTCCCTTCCCTTCCCTTCCCTTCACCTTCCCTTCCCTTCCCTTCTCCTTCCTTCCCTTCTCCCTTCCCTTCCCTTCCCTTCCCTTCCCTTCCTTCCCTTCCCTTCCCTTCCCTTCCCTTCCCTTCCCTTCCCTTCCCTTTCCCTTCCCTTCCCTTCCTCCCTTCCCTTCCCCTTCCCTTCCCCTTCCCTTCCCCCTTCCCTTCCCTTCCCTTCCCTTCCCTTCCCTTCCCTTCCCTTCCCTTCCCTTCCCTTCCCTTCCCTTCCCTTCCCTTCCTTCTTCCTTCCTTCCCTTCCCTTCCCTTCTCCTTCCCTTCCTTTCCCTTCCCTTCCCTTTCCCTTCCCTTCCTTCCCTTCCTTCCCTTCCCTTCCTTCCCTTCCCTTCCCTTCCCTTCTTTCCCCTTCCCTTCCTTCCTTCTTCCTTTCCTTTCCTTTCCTTTCCTTCCTTCCTTTCCTTCTTCCTTTCCTTTCCTTCCTTTCCTTTCCTTTCCTTTCCTTCCTTTCCTTTCCTTTCCTTCCTTTCCTTTCCTTTCCTTTCCTTTCCTTTCTTCTCCTTCCCATTTCTTTCCTTACCTTCATCCATTTCCTTATTTCCTTAATTCCTTCACATCACTTTCTTTTCTCTCAGTCATTTTCTTTTTTCACCTTCCTAAAATTCTCAAACCTTTTTATATCCTTAAAATTGCCCACCAAACTTACTTCAAGACAAATTTTTTTTTAAAACCATCACTTGACAAATGATTAGAAATCCGGTTTTATTCCTTAAAAATTGCTTACCAAACCCTTCAAGGCCCTTTTCCCACCAAACACATTCCAGGATCTTTTTATTCCTTAAAAATTGCCCACCAAACATTCAAGGCCCTTTTTATTCTTTAAAAATCCCTCACCAAACACATTCCAGGGCAGTTTATATTCCATAAAAATCGCTCACCAAACACATCCAAGGCCCTTTTTTATTACTTCAAATTTGTCACCAATCCGTGGCACAATCCTGACCTGGATTTCACGCATTCCAAAACTGGCTGGTACCAATTCCAGGACAAATAAATAAATCCAAGTTCTTGTTCTCTCTCTCTCTCCCCCTCTCCTTTTCTTTTTTTCTTTTTTTTTTTTTTTTTTAGTCGTGGAGCACAAATAAATCCCTGCCAGGACACAGCATCCAATCTTTCCAGCTGAATCCCTGCAAAAACCAGGGAATGGGAACTTTTCCCTTTTCTAGGAGTCTTTTTTTTGTTATTTTTCTCACAAAAAATTGAAGTCCTGGGGACTGCAGCAAAGTCTGACAACTTAAAGAGTCGTAACATGAAGTTTAACAGGGAAATGATGAATTAAATTTCCTCAAAAAAAGTGGGAAATTCCAAATTAAAGCAGCACTGACTGCACTTTGCTGCATTTAGAGCTCTTTACACTCCAACACAGGCTTTAAATCTGATCAACCACCACAGAATTTAAATAAATATTGAAATACAAAGTGCTTCAATTAATATATATATTTTTTATTTTTTTTTTATTTTATTTTTTTTCCCATCCTGGATCTCACTGTGCCCTTGTGCTTCCTTCCAGAGGTCTGGATTTCGAGGGCACCACGATTGGCTTGGCCTTCCTCAAATCCATCTGCAGTGATTTATACTCTGCAGGTATTATTCAGGTCTGATCCATTTTTATTTCGTTTTTTTTAAAGGCTTTCCTATGGGTTTTTTTTTTTTTTTTCACATTGCCAGTGAAGAAGCTTTGTGGATATTGTTGGGTTTAAGGCATTTTCAGCTCTGGTTCATTATTGGATTGTAAAAATTCATGATCAGAGGCCTGGAAGTGTCCAAGGTCAGGTTGGACAGGGCTTGGAGCAGCCTGGGATTGGGGAAGGGATCCCTGCCCTGGAATTGGATGGGATTTAAATCCCCTCCAGCCCAAACCAGTCTGGGATTTTATTTGAAAGGAAGTGCAGGGAGTAAAGAAAGCAAACACGTGATATACACACCTTTATTTTATAAATAAAGATATTTATAAAACAGACACTTCCATGGTGTCTATTTTATAAATATCTTTATTAAGTATTAAACCATAACCCAAACAGATGCAGGGATGGACAGGGCTTGGAGCAGCCTGGGATTGGGGAAGGGATCCCTGCCCTGGAATTGGATGGGATTAAATCCCCTCCAACCCAAACCATTCTGGGATTTTATTTGAAAGGAAGTGCAGGGAGTGAAGAAAGCACACACATGATATCCACACCTCCATGGTGTCTATTTTATAAATATCTTTATTTAGTAATAAACCATAACCCAGACAGATGCAGGGATGGCTTGAGCACCACCTGACCCCTCGTGCATCATGAGGAGAATTCCACTTGGGGAAAAACTGTCCGGGTTTTTGTTTTCTCTGTTGTTGCTGCTTGTCCTGAACCACACCTGGAAATAACAAAGAGCTCTCCTTGGCTCCCCAGGACCACAACAGGAATGAGATTGCAGTGGCAGCCACGATGGCACACGAGATGGGGCACAACCTGGGCATGAGCCACGACACCGAAGCTTGCTCGTGCAGTGATGACATTTGCATCATGACTGACACTGTCAGGTGGGGTAAAAACAGCTCTGAAAATGGGGTGTGGGCAAGCTGACACTTTCCAAACAGGGGCAGTGCTTTTGTCCAGTGAGATGATTCCATTCAAGTTGTTAAACCCAGAAAATTTTAAAAAACTGGCTGAAATCCCAGACAGAAACCACACAAAAAAACCAACCCAAAACTACTTTAGTCCCTTATATTAAAAAAAAAACCAACAAAACTTACTACTTAAAAAGTACTTAAATACTTATTTAGTCCCATATTTAAAAAATGTGTTTACACCCAAGAGTTGTGGGGACAGCCACCTGTTCCTCTTCTCTCCCAAAGGGTGTTTCTCTGCCTTGCCTGTGCCAATCCATAAATCCTCCTGTTTTCCTGACACTCACAGCTCTGTGGTTCCCAAGGAATTCAGCTCCTGCAGCCTCCAGAGCTTTGAGAAGTTCATGCTGGCTGACATGCCCAGGTGCCTGACTGACATCCCAGAGCTGAGCAGCATCATTGCCCCTCCATCCTGCGGGAATGGATTCGTGGAGAAGGGAGAGGAATGTGACTGTGGCACTCCTGAGGTACCCGGGGCTGGGAGAGTCCTTGGGAAAGGCTTTGGCCAGGCTGGACAGCAGCTGCTTTTTGTTGGGTCTTGCTGAAGTGGAAATTGTGGTCATGAAATAGCTGAGCTGGGGACGTGCTGAGGGCTGGGAAGATGGAGCCCTGGTTTGTCAGGAGGGGTGGCAGAGGAACTGAGAGTGGGACAAAGCCATCCCCATGGCTCAGCCCAAACACTACCCTTCCCTAAAACCCAGGGTTTTGGGGAAAACCCAGGGGTTTAGGGAAGGTGTTTTAGGGAAGATGCTTCCCAGCAAAGCCAAGGGCAGGTCCCAGGCTTGCATCCCAGCCAGGGGCAGTGGTTTGGTGTCCCTGTGCCCAGCTCTGACTGCTGCTTCTGTCCCAGGAGTGCACGAACGAGTGCTGTGACCCTGAGAGCTGCAAGCTGCACTCAGGAGCTGCCTGTGCACAAGGGGACTGCTGTGAGAACTGCCAGGTGAGACCTTCCTTCCCCTTCCCTTCCCTTCCCTTCCCTTCCCTTCCCTTCCCTTCCTTCCCTTCCCTTCCCTTCCCTTCCCTTCCCTTCCCTTCCTCCCTTCCCTTCCCTTCCTTCCCTTCCCTTCCAAACTTCCCAAACCTCCAACCTTCCAAACCTTCCAAACCTTCCCTTCCCAACCTTCCCTTCCCTTCCTTCCCTTCCTTCCCTTCCTTCCCTTCCCTTCCCTTCCCTTCCTTCCCTTCCCTTCCCTTCCCTTCCCTTCCCTTCCCTTCCCTTCCCTTCCCTTCCTTCCCTTCCCTTCCCTTCCCTTCCCTTCCTTCCCTTCCCTTCCTTCCCTTCCCTTCCCTTCCCTTCCTTCCCTTCCTTCCCTTCCTTCCTTCCTTCCCTTTCCCTTTTCCTTCCCTTCCTTTCCCTATCCCTTTCCCATTCCTTTTCCTGTAAAAAGTGCCAGGTGAGACCCCTCCCCTGTGCAGCTCCTCGTCCCTGCTGGGATGAAGCAGGAACTCACCTCCCACCAGAACTGATCCCGTGTTTAACAGCATGACACAGACACTGTCATGGAATTATGGAATGTCCTGGGCTGCAAGGGACGTGTGGGATCACTGATCCAGCTCCAGACACCCCAGAATCTCACCCTGGCCATCCCTGGAGTGCTGTCCAAAGGCTCCTGGAGCTCTGGCAGCCTTGGGGCTGGGAGCATCCCTGGGCAGCCTGGGCAGTGCCAGCACTCTGGAAGAGCCTTTCCTGCTCTCCAGCTTTTCCCTGAGCTCCAGCCTTTACTACTCCCCAGCCTTTCCTGCTCCTCAGCCCTTCCTTCTCTCCAGCCTTTCCCTGCTCTTCAGCCTTTCCCTGCTCCCCAGCCTTTTCTTGCTCCTCAGCCTTTTCTGCTCCTCAGCCTTTCTCTGCTCTCCAGCCTTTCCTGCTCTCCAGCCTTTGCTACTCTCCAGCCTTTCCCTGCTCCCCAGCCTTTCCCTGCTCCCCAGCCTTTCCTCTCTCCAGCCTTTCCCTGCTCCTCAGCCTTTCCTGCTCCCCAGCCTTTCCCTGCTCTCCAGCCTTTCCCTGCTCCTCAGCCTTTCCTGCTCCCCAGCCTTTCCCTGCTCCCCAGCCTTTCCCTGCTCCCCAGCCTTTCTCTCTCCAGCCTTTCATTGCTCTCCAGCCTTTCCTGCTCCCCAGCCTTTCCTGCTCCCAGCCTTTGCATACTCTCCAGCCTTTCATTGCTCTCCAGCCTTTCCCTGCTCCCCAGCCTTTCCTGCTCTCCAGCCTTCCCTGCTCCCCAGCCTTTCCCTGCTCCCCAGCCTTCCCTGCTCCCCAGCCTGACCCTCCCTGGCCCAGCTCCAGCCATTCCCTCAGTTCCTGGCCCTGCCCACCAGCCCATCCCAAACCACCCCACCACCAACTCCCCCAGCCTTCCAGCAGCTGGAGAAAGGAGCCTTGGCTTGGCCGTTTCCCCTGGCAATAAAAGCTGTGGCAGCAGAGGCAAAGCCCTGAGCGCTGCCCAGCCAACACGCCGGGAGCTCCACACCTCGCTCCTCACACAGCCCGTGCAGGGAGGAGCGCATCTCCCTGCCTGGCTGTTGCTGGGCAGTGTGGAGGAGCTGAGAGTGGCATTTTCTCCCTGTGTCAGTACAAGAAGTCGGGCTCGGTGTGCAGGGCAGTGAAGCACGACTGTGACCTGGCTGAGATGTGCACGGGCAGCTCCTCCAGCTGCCCCCAGGATCGGTTCCGGGTTAACGGGCACCCCTGCAACTTTGGGGAGGGCTACTGCTACATGGGCACCTGCCCCACCCGGGAGAGCCAGTGCAAGGCTGCCTTCGGGCCAGGTGAGTCCGGGAGAAACCAGCTGGTCTTGCTCACAGGAAGGGAATTCTCCAAATCCTCAGATGTGTTGTAGCTCAGGAGCAGCCCATCCATTGTCACTGTGGCACACTGAGGGAACACAGCAGCGCACACTGCAGGGTCCAGGCAGAGAACAAGAAAAGAACTCCCCAGTTTATTGCTGATTTTGTATCTCTCAGTCTCTGGGCAGTGCCCA
Source organism: Sitta carolinensis (assembly GCA_032173965.1). Taxonomy (NCBI): domain Eukaryota; kingdom Metazoa; phylum Chordata; class Aves; order Passeriformes; family Sittidae; genus Sitta; species Sitta carolinensis. The sequence goes on along the minus strand of CM063302.1, from coordinate 2,310,262 downwards.
GAGATTGCACAGAGCAGTTCCCACCTCTCCATCCCCACTGCTCACTGGAGAAGTCCATCAGGTGAGATCTGTTCACCCAGGAACGCAACCATGATCCTTGTTTATCTCCCAATTCCTGAGCACTGACTCCATCACACCCAAACACAGCAGAAGGTTTATGGTTAGGGACAACAATCCATAAGAGTAAACTCCTGTTCGTAGCATAATTAATGATGATTTTTATATTTCCCACTGTCAGTGGGTGTAACTCGTGAGCTGGAGCTCGGGCATGAGGTGCTCTGTGCTTCCAGAGAAATGGGAAGTGGGGAGTGCATTCCTCTTTTGCAGAACATGTCTGGGGTAGCTGGAACCGAGCTGGGGAAGTGGTTTTGGCCAGATAGGAAGAGGAAATGTCTGTCATTCAAACTGACAGCCAAATTTGGCACGTCTGGTGCTTCTGAGAGCAGCATTTGCTAGAACTGGGAATGGTTTGGGCTGAAAGGGAACTGAAATCCCACCCTCTACCATGGGTAGGGGCATCTCCCACTGCCCCAGGGTGCTCCAACCTGGCCTGGAAACTTCCAGGGATCTGGGGGAACAACCAGAGCTGCTCTGGGAATTCCATCCCACCCTCCCAGGGAGGAATTCCATTCCAACATCCCATCCATCCTGCCCTCTGGCAGTGGGAGACCATTCCCTGGGTGCTGTCCCTCCATCCCCAGTCCCTCTCCAGCTCTCCTGGAGCCCCTCCGGGCTCTGGAAGGGCTCTGAGCTCTCCCTGGAGCTTTCCCTCCTCCAGGCTGAAGTGCCAGAAAGTCTTTTATTCCCGCGGGCACTGTGCTGGGAAAGGCCATGCCCTAAGCAAGGGAAGGGGATGGAGCATTCCCAGTTCTCCCAGGCAGAGCTCCCCAGCTCATCCTGCTGCCTCTCCCTGCAGATGCCACGAGACGGCGCCGCCTCCTGCTACCAGATGAACGACAGGGGGACTTATTTCGGGTACTGCAGGAAGGAGCAGGGCACTTACCTCCCGTGCAAGAAAAAGTAAGCACCGGGCTCTGGAACGGGCTGGGATTTGCGAGGAGAGGCCATTCCTACTCGAATTAGGAGACAGAAGCCAGGAACACCCTATTTGAGTGGCACAGCCCTGTGTTCCGTCTTGTTCTGTCTGAAAACTGTGGGAAAAGTGGATTTAAATCGTGAGGTGAGAGAGCAAAGGTGCTCACAGAGATCTGGGCAGGATGAGTGTGAGTGTGCAGGCAACTCCAGGGGTTTTGAGATTGGGGATTTCACCCTCAGAAGGGAAGGCATATCAGTTAAATGCTCATTTCTGTGTATGAATTTGTGTTCCTTAATAAGCTCAGCAGGATTTAAAAACCTGCTCAAACCAAGCTGCCCACTGTCACTGTGACACAGAGAGGGAACACAGAACACACACAGCAGGGTTCAGACAGAGAAGAGGAAAAGAGATCTCCAGTTTATTGCTGCCCTCGTATCTCTCAGTTTGTGGACAGTGCCCAGAGATTGCACAGAGAAATTCCCACCTCTCTATCTTCACTGATAGAAGTCCATCAGGTGAGATCTGTTCACCCAGGAATGCAACCATGATCCTTGTTATCTCCCAATTCCTGAGCACTGACCCCATCACACCCAAACACAGCAGAAGGTTGATTTTCAGGGACAGCAGCATTTCCTGCTGCAGCCATTTCCTTGGAGAGACAGCTCAGAGGGTATGTCCTTGGGGTAACAGCTCCTGTTCTCCCTGCAGAGACAGAATGTGTGGGAAGCTCTACTGCTCTGGAGGCAGGGAGATGCCTCGGGAGGGGAGCCTGCTGTCCTTCCGCTCCTGCAAAGGCAGCTTCCCCCAGAATGGGGAGCAGGACCCTGGCATGATCCTGGATGGCACCAAGTGTGGGGATGGCATGGTGAGTGCACAAGAACTTCTGCACTCTTGCCCCTCTTTCAGTCTCGTTTGTATCATTCTCTCTTGTACAGGAGGATTTTAAACAGGAGGGCTGAGTGGACCCCAAAATTTCTGCTGATTTGTTTTCCCAGCTTTTAGCCCGAAGCAGCAGCAGGAAACCATTCCCATTTCCTTAGGCTTGGCTGCCACCTTATTCCCTTTACTGGCACAAAGATGTGTGGCAGCAGAAATACAGCTTTGTGTGAGGAGATCATTCATGTGTTTTAATTTTTTTATTGCATTTAATTATTTCCATAATAGATGTCCCTCATCACTGGGTGCTGTTTCCAGTCATTTCCCTGAATATTCCTCCCTGGAAGGGAGGGATGAGGGATTGGAGTGGGAAGCAGTGATGGCTGCACATCTCTGTCACTCCCCTTTCTACAAAACACCCAAATGGAAAATTAACCCCTCATCTCCCACTCCTAAAGGGAGTCTGAGGGATTTCCAGAGCAGTTTCTGTGTCTCCTGCTGCTCTCCATCCCCTCACAGGATAAAGAGCAAACTCTGCCTGTCCTGGAAGCTCCCAATGCCTGTGGTTTGCTCTCATTTCAGGTGTGCAGCCACGGGGAATGTGTCCATGCTGAGGAGGTCTTCAGATCCACCAACTGCTCTGCCAAGTGCTCTGGCCATGCTGTAAGACACCAGCATTTCATGTTACTCATTCTAAACCCCCAAGAAAATGAGGCAGATCAGCCTCAGACCTCCTTGCTGGCAGTGTTTAAGTCATTGATACGAATCTGTCAATTTGGGGAGTCAGAAACTTTAAAAATTTTTATGAAAACACATCTCACCTGATGTAAACCACTATTTTTGCCCTGGAGATGGCCACAGCCCCTTGGTCTGGCCCTGCCCCTGAGCCATGGTATCCCAGCTCTTCTCTTTGTGATTATTTTGGTTTGGGCAAGAGAATTCTGCTCATATTTGACCATCCAGAAACCTACAGATAAATAGATTAACCCTGTAGGGAAGCTTTCACTGCTGAAGCAAAAATTGCTTCTGCAACTGTCCACTAAAACCCAAAGCTGCTCGTTTTTGTGCTAAATTTTAGCCCAAATAAACTGGGAGATTAAAAAAATCTTCTCAGCATCCTCACCCAGAAACTTGGTGAGCCCAGAGGTGGCTGAGGGTGTCCCTGCTCTGCTCTGCCCAGGTGTGTGACCACGAGCTGCAGTGCCAGTGCGAGGAGGGCTGGGCACCCCCCAACTGTGACAGCTCCTCAGCCCTCACCAGTAAGTGCCACACCTTGGAATGTCCCCTTCCCTGGCTCCAGCCGATCCCTTGGGGCTTCAGCTTTTATGTTTTCTGTGTATTTGTAATCCTGCAGTTCTTTAGTGGGGAACTCCAAACTCCACACGCAGTGTGAGCTGCTCTCCCTGCTCTCAGTGATTCCCTGATGTTCAAGGATTGTTTCTGTCCCTGCTCTCAGTGATTCCCTGATGTTCAAGGATTGTTTTCCCTGCTCTCAGTGATTCCCTGATATTTAAGGACTGTTTCTGTCCCTGCTCTCAGTGATTCCCTGATGTTCAAGGATTGTTTCTGTCCTGCTCTCAGTGATTCCCTGATATTTAAGGACCATTTTCCTTGCCCTCAGTGATTCCCTGATGTTCAAGGACTGTTATTCCTGCTTTCAGTGATTCCCTGATGTTTAAGGACCGTTTTCCCTGCTCTCAGTGATTCCCTGATGTTCAAGGACTGTTTCTATCCCTGCTCTCAGTGATTCCCTTATATTTAAGGACCTGTTTTCCCTGCTCTCAGTGATTCCCTGATATTTAAGGACCGTTTTCCCTGCTCTCAGTGATTCCCTGATATTTAAGGATTGTTTTCCCTGCTCTCAGTGATTCCCTGATGTTCAAGGACTGTTTCTGTGCCTCCAGGCATCGCTGTGGCTGCAGGGGTGCTGGCTGTCCTGGCTGTCACTGCCGTGGCAGCCGTGCTGCTCACCCGCTCCCGAGGCTTCCACAAGAGGTAAATCCTTCCCACACCCACCTAAACCCACGAACCAAGGCCAGGAAATCCCTGCAGAGGTTGAAACAGAGTTTGCAAAGGGCATGGGGGAGTTGGACTCCGGAAAAATGGTCCATGAGATTTGTGGAGGTGTTTCATGGTTGGGAGGGGGTGGAAGAGTTGAAATGGAGCTCTTGAGAAATCCTTAATAATCTCAAATGAATAAAGGGAAGAAAGAAATCAAGGACAAGGTACAAACACCAGCAGGAGTAAGGCAGGGCTTCAGCTATGAGGTTTTTTCTTCAATTAACTAAACCTGACTGTGATCTGAAATCTTTGACAGGCCCCAGAGCAGGAGGGGACCTGGAGCCACCAACCAGGTCTTTGTGGATCAGGAGCAGAGCTGCAGAGAGCAGCCCGGGCTGGTGCCACCTGCCCAGAAGGTGAGAGCAGCTGGGCACTGTGCCCGGGGCCCAGAACACCAGCCAGAGGGGCTGCACGGGCAGGGGACTCCCAAAATGTTCAGGGCAGTGCTGGGATCCCAGCATGACATTCCCAAAATGTTCAGGGGCAGTGCTGGGATCCCAGCAGGAGATTCACAAAATATTGAGAGGACAACACTGGGGATCCCAGCATGAGATTCCCAAAATGCTGAGAGGACAGTGCTGGGGAATCCAGCACGAGATTCCCAAAATGCTGAGAGGGAAGCACTGGAGATCCCAGCATGAGATTCCCAAAATGCTGAGGGGACAGTGCTGGAGATCCCAGCACGAGATTCCCAAAATGCTGAGGGGAGGGACAGTGCTGAGAATTCCCAGAGTTTTGAGGGGACAGCGCTGGGAATGTTACACGGGTAGGGCTCTGGGGTGGGGCAGGGACAGCAGAGATAAGCACGAGGGGAGATAGATAAGGGAGATCAGGGAGATCAGGGAGGTGAGGGAGATGAGGGATGAGGGAATGAGGGAGATGAAGGAGATGAGGGAGATGAGGGAGATGAGGAGATGAGGGAGATGAGGGAGATGAGGGAGATGAGGGAGATGAGGAGATGAGGGAGATGAGGGAGATGAGGGAGATGAGGGAGATAGGGAGATGAGGGAGATGAGGGAGATGAGGGAGATGAGGGAGATGAGGGAGATGAGGGAGATGAGGGAGATAGGGAGATAGGAGATCAGGGAGATGAGGGAGATGAGGGAGATAAGGTCTGCCCCTGGTTCGTGACCGTTCCTGTTCGCAGGTAACTGATAAGAAAATCCCTCCCGTGCCTCCAGCTCCGGAGAACAAACCCCAGCTCCGCAGTGTGAGTATTTGGGGTTTGGGGAACATCCCAAACCCCAGAGACCCTGGGGACAATCTGATCCCAGAGGGATCCCTGAGCTCCAGAGCGGGCTCTGATTTCTCAGACAGCATCCCCTGCACCTTCCCCGCCCCTAAAAGCCCTTTTACCCCCAGCCTGCACATTCCCAAGGCGCACACAGGGCACACAGAGGGTTACAGTGATTTATATTCTGCTTTTTTCCAGCCTGCCCCGAGGCCCAAGGGTCCCCCACCTCCCGTTCCTGCCACCAAACCAGGCTCTTCCCACCCGGAGGAGAAGTTTGTGAGTACAGCCCTGCAGCTTCCCCCATCCCTAGCACATTCCAATTAATATTTGCAGTTTCTGTCTGTGATTTAAAGTAAGTTTAAAATCCCAGCCATTCAAAGCACGGATTTTTTAGGGTGGGAGTCACCTTTTTGGCCGTGTAATCCTAAACTGCCCAAATATTCCTTATCAGCTGGGGATTCCTCCAAGGCATCAGAAACACAACTCCCTAGCTGGAGTTTAAACCAGGAGGGATTTCAGGTGTGAACACAATTTAAATGATGAGTGGCTTTGATGAATGATGAAATAACTTGGCCACTGCAGGTGCCTGTGAGGGTCCCTGTATGGCAGAGATGTGGTCAGAACCCAGAGGAATGGTTCCAGTTCTCGTTAATAAACCCAACCCTTCCTAATTAAAAGAAAATCCCTGCCTCAAATATTGCCCATCTCAGCATTTGAGCCCCCTGCCCTGGATATGAGGGTGTAAAATCCACTCTGGTGACACAACTGCCTGCACCAGCACTGGACAGTACAGAATGGAAAATGGAAAATCTGAAATGGAAAATACAGAGTATAAGATATAAGATATAAGTTATACAATACACAAGATACATTATACAATATACATTATACAGTATACAATATCCAATATAAAAAATACAATATACAACATACAATACATAATATAAAATATACAATATACAACATACAATATAAAATATACAATATAAAATATACAATATAAAACATACAATACACAATATAAAATATACAATATACAATACACAATATAAAAAATACAATATAGAACATACAATACACAATATAAAATATACAATACACAATATAAAATATACAATATACAACATACAATACACAATATAAAATATACAATACACAATATAAAATATACAATATACACAGTACAAAATATACAATATACACTATAAAATATACAATATACACTATAAAATATACACTATACAATATGCATTATACAATATACAATTTACAATATAAAATATCCCCATGTAGCAATCATAAACCACATTTAAATCCCACTGTGTGAGCGTGGATATCGATATTTAAATATTGGGAACAGCCCCGAGTCTCCCGAAACCCTGGCCCCCTTGGATTTGTGCTTTGCCGCCGCCTTGCACAGGGACAGGCGATTCCTCTGCACCTCCGTCATTCCCAGCAGGAAAATGCTGCAGGATGAGGGGGCTGGGGGGTTTTGCAGCTGCTCAGGCAGCCCCAGTGCCATCGAAACCTGCTTTGTTCCAGGCTCCAGAGAGAAGAGCTCCTCCCGTGCCCGTGCCCAAAGGCAAACCCCCACCTCCACCCCAGGTAATCCAGGTGGGAATTGCAATTCTCTGGCGAGGGAATTCCTTGGAAGTGCTGGGATTTAACTGCTCCTTTTCCCTGCAGGCTTTAAAGCCCCCGATGAATCCCAGAGTCTGAGGTTTGCCCAGCAGAGCTGGGTGAGAGCCCCGATGTTTCCAGGGACAGTTTCTCCCTCGGTTCCTCCACTCGTGGCAAAGGCATCGCAGAGCATCTCCCTTGAGGACTGGCTGAGAGCTGCTTGCAAAGGGCTGGGATTCCAGGCAGTGGGGAGCTCTGGAGCTGCTGTGCAGGGCAGGCAGAGCAGGATCACCCCTTGCACTCAGGTGTAAACTGGGAGTAAGTTCCAAAAGCTGCTGAGCACCCCCACCTGCGGGGCCAGCACCATGAGGCTCCTCTGCTCCTCTGCAGGGAAAGTGTGGCTGCTGCAGCTTGGGGAATTGCAAACTGGTTTTTTTTTTTTTTGCTCCATTTCTGGATCTTTTCAGCCCTCTCTGCCCTCACCAACACAAAGATTTCTCCTTCATGTGCAAGTCCTGGAGAAAACCCAGCCCTTCCTGCCCTGGGGAGGGGAGTTGTGTCCTCAGGGTCTGAGCTGGACGTGGAATAAGCAACGAGACACACTGGGGATGGTTCTGGGAAGATCTTTGGGCTGGATTCCCTCCACAATCCTTAAATTGCCTGCTGAGGATGCCATTCCCTGCAAAACACGGATGTGATGGAATTTCAGTGCTCAGTTTGAGGAGCGAGGTTGTGTTGGATGAGGGTGGATGTTTCTGGAGGAGCAGAGCTTCCTTCCTCTTTGGATCACTGCTGCTTTATTTGAGCCAGGAACAGATTGGAACCTCCCCCTGGGTTTGACTGGGGTGTAAAAATCCAGAAGTTATTTTTTATGAGCTGTAATTAATGTATTTACAGAGATTTCTGTATTAAAGTTCTGTCTGAATAGGAAGTAATCGTTGTGTCCTTTAAAACCATCAAGCAGCACAGGAAAACCAGAGTGAAGTGGGGTCATTTGTGACACTGCCAGAGCCCTAAAACTCCCAATTTGCAGCAAAAAAGATAATTCCCACGTGCTGTCTGACCTGCCAAGTCAGCCAGGAAAGCTGAATTCCATCTCTAATGAGCTTTGACAGGATATTCCACCACAGCTTTTCTGCCACCTTCCAATCTGTTTCTTCCTGATTCCCAACCTTTGGGAGCACTCCGGAATTTCCCAAGGACAGCGAGATTTGAGGCAAATCTAGAGAATTGCTTTTTCTTCATTCTCTTCTGAGATTCAGCTCCAAGCTGGGAGCCTGGGCTGCCTTTTCCTGCAGAAACCCAGCTCCTGACCTGTTCAGAGCTGAATTACTCCAGCAGCCCCGAGCAGAGGGTGAGCCCTGGACTGAGACCCAAAATCCTCCTTCGGAGTCACCGGCAGCAGAAACGTCAGAAAAATATTCTGTTTTCTCCGTAATTTCTATTTAATTTTGTGTCTGATTCATTCCCACCCAGGGCAGGTTATGTTTTCCAGCCCCTCCTGCCGCGGGACACTCGTGCGGAGCTGGAACCTCTCCTTGTGTTGTACAAAGATGACATCTGCTGCTCAACAGCCTCCACTGCAGGAGGAAAAATTCCCCAAATTCCCTGGAATTTGCTGGGCCGGAGCCGTGGGCTGGACCTTTCCCTGCTCTCAGCCCTCAAAAAGTCATTTATTGCTTTTTTTTTTTTTTTTTTTTTTTTTTTTTTTTTTTTTTTTTTTTGGTGTGAGTGAATATCCCACTCCTCCCTCACTCCACGGGAAAACAAAATTATTTTTTTCCCTGTTTCTTTTCAACCTCTGAATTCGCAGAATCCCAGAGTGCTGGAATGGGTTGGGTTGGAATGGACCTTGAAGGATCATCCAATTCCAACCCCATCACATTCCCAGGCTGCTCCAACCTGGCCTTGGGCACTTCCAGGGATGTGGAATCCACAGCTTCTCCAGGATAACCCACGCCAATTTTCCACCCTTCTTCATCCCACTTTTCCCTCCACCTGCACTTTTCTCTTCGCCCCCCAGACCGGATCTTCTCCGTGAAGGTTTTTAGGGAGCTCTGGGAATTCAGAGCATCCCAACAGCGCAAATTCCTCTGGAATTCCCGGGAATTGTCCACCCGGGTGTGCAAATTCCGTGCTGGCCGTTAGAGGGCAATGGGAGGTGGGGAAGGAGGGATCAATTCTGCACTGCCAGCACCTCCCGACCTTGGGAATATCGGATCCGCAGACACGGAGGCACCAGGCAGGGAATAAACTGCTCCAAACGTGACTCCACAGCCAGCCAGGCTCAGGACTCCTGGCAGCAAGAGCCGGGTCTAACCGAGCCAGGTTTTAAGCCTTGTCCTAGCAGCCCTTTGTCCGGGTGAATAATTCATGTCACTGGGAACGGGAAATTAAGGATTTTGCTTCCCCGTGCCAGAAGATTTTCTGTAGCCTTGTAGCGATGCATAAATCATCACCTCCTGCACAAAGGAGGAGGGGAAAAGGCTGCAGGATGGACCCAGGGGTGGGAAAAGTCACAGGGAAAATTCACATTTCCCAGCTGATGGTCCCTGCACTCACACCTTGCTGGGTGTCTGCCACCAAACTGGGCTCCAGGATCCCCAGTGCTGCCAGAAAATGGCTCTAACCACTGCAGCCTGTGCCACTGGCTGGTAATATCAGTGATAATATCAGCAATAATAATGATATCAGTAATAATGATATCAGGAATAATGGTATCAGTAACCAGAGAATCATGGAATATCCTGGGTTGGAAAGTGTCAGAACCCAGGAGGGGTCTGTGCCAGCCCTGGGTGATCCCAGCTCCAGCCTGGGGGCTCCAAACCCTGGCAGGGGGGCACAGACCCTGGCAGGAGGGGCACAGACCCTGGCATTGGGGGCACAGACCCTGGCAGGGGGGGCACAGACCCTGGCAGGGGGGGCACAGACCCTGGCAGGGGGGCACAGACCCTGGCATTGGGGGCACAGACCCTGGCAGGGGGGGCACAGACCCTGGCATTGGGGGTCACAGACCCTGGCATTGAGGGCACAGACTCTGGCATTGGGGGCACAGACCCTGGCAGGGGGGGCACAGACCCTGGCAGGGGGGCACAGACCCTGGCAGGGGGGGCACAGACCCTGGCAGCAGCCAGAGACCCCTGGGGCTTTGAGTTTCACCCCTGGAACAAATTACCACCTGGGAATGAAGAACTAAAAGTCACCAAATTCTAGACAGCATGAGAGTAGGAGTTGTAGAGTGAGAAGGGAATTTTGGGGATTTTCCCATGGGGGCTCAGGGGGTGAGATGGAGGGACTGGGGTGTTGTCCTGTGCTCCTCCCTTCTTCTCCCTGAGCCCATCTCCTTGGGGATGGTGGCACTTGGGGATGGGATTGGAGCAGAATGGAACTGTCTGACACAGGTGCTGGGCATTGGCTCATCCCTGTCAATAACTCCCAGGGAATTTGGAGTATAAAAAGCAGTGCCTGCCCCAGGGGAGGGCAGAGTGCCTGGGGCTGCCCTGCTGAACAGACCTGGGCAGCCCAGACAGAAAATATCTGAGATCAGAAACAAGAAAGCAACCTGGAGAGCATCAGCTGGAGAGTTCTGACTCCTTCTTCAGCAGCTGGGTTGGGAAACAGAGACTTTTACACATCTGGGGGTCATCCTGACCAAAGCAACCCCGAGAGGAAAGGACTCACCAGGATCATCAACCGGCTCCTGGCCCAGCACAGACACCCCAAGAATCCCAGCCTGTGCTGAAATGTGCCCCTCAGCCACTCCAATTTCTTTAATAATTGCTGAGAAGTGCCATTAATCATCTGTTTAAAGATAATTTCCCAAGACTGGCACTGCTGGGTGCTTGGAGCCCTCCCTGGGGCTGAGCAACCAGGAGATCCCAGTGTTTGTCCAGAGCCCTGCATCCCTCCCAAGCCACCCTCAGCAAAGTGGCAGAGATTAACAGGCTGCTCCTGACACGAGATCCATAAATAATTCCACAAGAAGCGTGGCCCTGGCCTTTAGGAGGTCTCAGGGTAAAAGAGTGGAGGCTGAAATATTGATGGATGTGTCTGCAGGAGCCATTAGGGAAGGGAAAGTGGTTTCCATGGGCTCGGGCTGAGCTGCAGCCCCGGGAGGAGGGAGGACCCCGACAAAACAGAGCTGAGTGTTCAGCCCCAGGGAACAGGAGAAATGATAAACCCCACACAATTTCAGCAGGAATTTGGAGGTGGATGCAAAAACACTGCTGCTCCAGTGGGGGAATAAAGTGCTGGGAAAGCCTGGAGGAGTTTTCCAGCAGGAACACATGAGGACAGAGCTCAGGTGTGTCTGCTTGGGGCTGCAGCCACCCAAAACATCCCTTTTACAGCTGTTCTTACATGGAGACAGGCACGAGCTGCTCCACAGCCAGGATCTATTTTTGCCTGTCCTGGAGTGCTCTGCAATAATGTGTTTTCCATGTTCCAGTTTGCAGCCAGCACGGGGAGGCACATCCCAGGATCCCAGTGGGGGAAAGGCAGGGAAAAAGTGCGGCTGGGAATTCTGAACGTGCTCCTAAATTAGGTTACCCCCCAAAAAAAAAATCCCTCCTGCCCTGCCCCATAGCGTGATGGGGCTGCAGAGCACGAGCTGATTTAACAGAGAATTGAAAAGCCTGTGGTGGATCCTCCCAGGATTCCCTTCAGGACACCTTTCCCTCCCCAGACACCCCTGGGAGCAGCAGGACCCCCCTGCCCAGGGGATGCTGCTCATGGAGCCACAGCCCCTTTTCCATGGTGGGGGGGCTGATTCCCAAATTCCAGTGCTCCCACTTCAGCATGTGAAAAACCAGGCTCACTTTCCTGGTAAAATTTAAAGATGTTTAAGAGAGACAATGAGAGAAATAAAAAAAAGCAGAGGTGAAAGGACTGGGTGCCTTGGGGCTCTGCCAAGAGCACTCCTGGAACCCCCCCTGTTCATCCTGCTCTTCATGCAGGGACCTGTGCACATTCACTTTTCCAGGAGCTGCTCTGCATGGGCACTCCTTGGGTCTGTCAAGCTCAATTCCACTTTTATTGGGTTCTTAGCATCTTTGGATTTGGGCTTGGGTCTCTTTTTCACAGGCACTGAATGCTGAGAGTCACTTGGGCCTCTTCTGGAAGTTATCTATTCAGGCAGCTGAAACACACTGCACCTAAATTATAAACTACAGCAAAAAAAACACCCTTTATACATCAATTCAGGCAGTGAAAACACACTACACCTAAATTCTGAACTACAACAAAAAAAACCCCATTATACATCAATTCAGGCAGTTAAAACACACTAAAAACTACAGAAATAAACATCATATTTATAACATTCACTCCAACATTTGCAAAAAGCCAATACCAAAATAGGCATTTATAACAAGCAGCTGCCAGCAAGGCCTGGATTTGCAGAGGATTCCAGCATTTTCCATCCCCCCCCCAAGCACATTCAGCTTGCTCACCTGGAACCTGGGAATTCCAGGAACCTGGGAATTCCATCCCAGCCTCAGTTCCCCAGGATTCAGCTTGGAGTGTCCACAAGAGTGACTCGGGCTCCTCTCCCCTGACCCCCATCCCAAATCTCAGAGCCCTGCCTGGGCTGCTCTGGCTGCAGAGGGGATGCTCAGCCCCTTTTTGGGGGTTGATTTATTTGATCCCTGTTCTGGGGGTCCTTCGTGGGCCCCCACTCCCTTCCCTGAGCCTCTGGGTTGGGATGGGGGTTATGGGCACGGTGGGATTTGGCCACACCTGGCTTTGGTGACCCTGGAGGGGTTTTCCAGCCCCAGTAACACAGTGATTCCAGGGAATGTGCCCACAGAGGTGGATTTGAGGTGATAACAGCAAGAAGGACTCACAGGAAGAACACCCCAGCACATTTATTACCCTCCATGTCCACACCTCTCACCCAGTTACTGCAGCTTTACTGGGATTGATCTTTGACCGCCCCTGGAGTGATCCCTGAAAAACAAAACCAAGAACCTGCCCAGCTCCAAGGACTCTGCAGAGCCCAGCTCCCAAAAAAAAAAAAAAAATGGGGAATAGGGAGAGAATTATAAAATCACTGAGGCTGGAAAAACCTTTGAAACCCATGGAGTCCAACCATCCCCAGCAGTGCCAACACCCCCCATCCCCAGGACTTAAATCCCTCCACTGCCAGGGCTGGACAAACCCTTCCAGGGTGAATTTTCCCCTAAAAACCAGCACAGGTTGAGGCCATTTCCTCTTCTGCTCGTGAGAAGAGGAGCTTCAGAGGGGCCCTGGGCTCGTCCCCACCAGCCCAGCCCGGGATTGCTGCACTTGGCTGTGAATTTTTCATGCTGGAATCAGCTGTGTGCTGCAGGCACGCAGCCAGATGGAAGAGAATCCTGAAATATTCATCACCCACTGCAGAGCTCAGGCAGCAAGAGAGCTGCAAATGAGGACAGGGAACCTCAGGCAGCCCCGTGGAGTGAGTGCCCCTGGTTTTGGGTGAAGCACAGGTGGGTTCAAATGAGGGAGAAGCCCTGGATGCAGGTGTGGGGTGTCCAGAGGTTGGTTTAGGATACCTATGGACCCTCCAACAGGAGCTGCCGAGCCACAATTTATCCTGCATTGACACCCCCCGTGCCAAAAGTAGTTTTATTCCTGAATTTCATTCCTGTGGGGCTGGGCAGGACAAAGGGCACGGGGAAAGGGAAGGGAGGGGATTTCATGGTGCATTTATCAGCAAATCTCAGCATCCACCCAGACACCACAAAGCAGCAGCCAGACTCCCCCCTCTCACCGATGAAACCTGATCCAAAACTCTTTAAATTTAACCTGAGTGGGGGGACAGAAACGAGCAGAGCTCCAATCCTCACCAGCACCACGGGTTTGGTTTCCCTGGAATGATCATATTTCCCACCTATTCCTTATTCATGTCCCATTTCCTTGCCTTAAAAGCTGCCCTGACCCGGGTTGGGAGCAGTTTCCTTAATCACTGCCATCATTAGGAACGCTGCAATCAGAGAGTGGGACCTCCTCATCACTTATTCAAAACGTTCCTGGTAGCACAGACATTTATGAAAGACATTCCAAAACCATGCCCGAGTGGAAAAGAGGAGGGGAGGGAAAAAAAATAAAAGCAACAGTTCCACATCTCCTGCCCATCTGCAGAGCCCCCCGTGGCACAGAGGAGGAGGAGAGAAGCTTCAATATTGGATTAAAAATTAATGGCTCTCCCTCCACCTGAACTAAACCTGTTAGGAAGTGCTGCCCAGGAGGAGGGAAGGTGGGAATATATAATATATAATATAATATATAATATATATAATATATAATATATATAACTCAGCCACTGCTGAGTTTCTGCCTCATGTCAGGGAAGGCAGGGTGGGATTTGGGATTTTTTTTCGCCTCGTGTCAGGGAAGGCAGGGTGGGATTTGGGGTTTTTTTTCCGCCTCGTGTCAGGGAAGGCAGGTGGATTGGGTTTTCTGCTGTGTCAGGAGCAGTGGGATTTGGGATTTTTTTTCTGCCTCGTGTCAGGGAAGGCAGGGTGGGATTTGGGATTTTTTTTCTGCCTCGTGTCAGGGAAGGCAGGGTGGGATTTTTGGGTGTCTCTTACGTTGCATTTCTTTGCACGGATGGGTTTTGACAGGTTGAGCAAACTCTTTCTACAAATCAGGCGCCCTGAGGAGCTGCAGCTCCTGGAGAAAGCTGAGGGTTTGGACCACCCTGATTTCCACACGGGGTGGGAGGTGGATTTGGGAAGGATTTGGGAAGGAGCCATCCCGGCTGGCAGAGCCAGCGCTGCTCCTTCTCCCAGAGCTGTGGCTGCCACTGAGGCACCCCCAGCTCCTCCAGCCCCTGCTCCTCTGCACATCCACCCACCCTGGGCTCACCTAGGGCTCATCTCACCCAAATTCCTGCCTGGAAGGGCTGCAGCCCCTCTCGAGCTGGGATGGGAGAGCTGGGAATGTTCACCTGGAGGAGGGAAAGCTGCAGGCAGAGCTCAGAGCCCAGAGGGGCTCCAGGAGAGCTGGAGAATAAAGGACTGGGAATAAAGGATGGAGGGACAGCACCCAGGGAATGGCTCCCACTGCCAGAGGGCAGGATGGATGGGATATTGGGCTGGAATTGTTCCCTGGGAGGGTGGGATGGAATTCCCAGAGCAGCTGGGGCTGCCCCTGGCTCCCTGGAAGTGCCCAGGGCCAGGTTGGAGCACCCTGGGGCAGCGGTGGTGTCCCTGACATGGAACTGAGGGATTTTAAGGTCCCTTCCAACCCAAACCATTCCAGAATTCCCTGGACAGGGCCTGGGGAACAAGGGATGGAGGGACAGGAGACAAGAAATGGCTTCAACCACCAGAGAGCAGGGCTGGGTGGGATTCTGGGAAGGAATTCTGCTGTCTCTGCTCAGGGAATTAAGTGATGGATTGACACATTCCTCTTGGAAACAAGGATTGCTCTGTTCTGGAGAGTGCTGTGCATCCCCAGGGCTTGGTAGATCCAGAGGTCCTTGGTGGATTGGCATGGGTTTGATTCCTGTCTGTGCAGGGATATAAAGGAGCTGTGGGGATTCCTGGGATTTGTCTTGCAGGCAGGACAGGAGGTGCTGCATGTGTTTGATTCCTGTCTGTGCAGGGATATAAAGGAGCTGTGGGGATTCCTGGGATTTGTCTGTGCAGGACAGGAGGTGCTGCATGTGTTTAATTCCTGTCTGTGCAGGGATATAAAGGAGCTGTGGGGATTCCTGGGATATTCCAGTGCGGCAGGACAGGAGGTGCTGCATGTGTTTATTCGCTGTGCAGATATAAGGATGTGGATTCCTGGGATTTGTGCAGCAGAGTGCTGCATGTGTTATGTCTTGCAGGATATAAAGGAGCTGTGGGGATTCCTGGGATGTGTCTGTGCAGGACAGGAGGTGCTGCAGGAGGTGCCCCTGTCACACACAGTGACTGCCCAGCCAGGGAAACTTGATGAGGAGAGGGAAAATCCGTGTCCAGCACCCCCATTTCCCCAGAATCAGGTAAGGAAAACGCCAGGATTTTGCTGCACATCCAACCTCCCACCAGCAGCAGGAATATTTGCAGCTCCCCTGGTTCCTTGGCTGGCCATGCCCACCCCCAGCCCATTCCCTGCTGGAGCCAGTGGCAATAATTCCATGGATTTATGGTTATGGATTTATTCCGTGGCTGTGCCCTTCCCAGCCCCTGTTTGTCCCCCAGCCTGTTTTCTATTTTTACAGGAACACTAAAATTCCATTTTCTGCCCGAGCTCGTGTGGAGCTGCCTGATGGCCAATAAATGCAATCCCACTTAACTGGCTGGGCAGGACACCAAACCCCAAAGCTTTTATTTTCATTAAGCATCGTTAGCAGTGGCATGTCTTTTATCAAATCTGCCTCTGAAACTCACTTTATTAAAGAGTCCATCAGCCCCAGACTGCTTAATGCAATCTGCAAGGACAGACAGGGAATTTATATTAAACCCCTGAGCAGGTGGGGACAGAACCTCCTGAAAAATAAATATATTCCACCCTTCTTGAGAAAGGAACTTGAAAGGACGTGAAGAGGAATTAATAATTCAAAGTGTATGGGGATTGTTTTGTGAACGAGAAGAAGAAATGTCTTATTTTAGCTGAAAAACAAAATACTAAAGGCTTACAAAACCCAAATCAAAGGAGTTTGGATGAATCAGAATATTGCTGGTGGTATTTAATCATTTAGATGTTTTTGAATACCTGACCACGGGGAGGAGGGTTCAGTTTGGGGAAGCAACTCCCAGGGCCACAGGGATTTCTCGGGGAGCTGTAGAAATATGGAAAGGAAAAGGGTTTATTTGCTTCAAAGTGAACTCGTGTTTGGAGGGTTTAAACGGAGGAGAGGAAAGGAGAAAATTTGGGATTGCCAGTGAATTTGGGATTGTGTGAATTTGGGGTTGTGTGTGAATTTAGGGCTGTGTGTGAATTTGGGGTTGTGTGTGAGTTTGGGATTGTGTGAATTTGGGGTTGTGTGTGAATTTGGGATTGTGTGAATTTGGGGTTGAGTGTGAATTTGGGATTGTGTGAATTTGGGATTGTGTGAATTTGGGACTGTGTGTGAATTTGGGATTGTGTGAGTGGGATTGTGTGAGTTTGGGATTGTGTGAGTTTGGGATTGTGTGTGAATTTGGGATTGTACATGAATTGGGACTGTGTGTGAATTTGGAATTGTCTGTGAATTTGGAATTGTCTGTGAATTTGGGACTGTGTGTGAATTTGGGATTGTGTGTGAATTTGGGATTGTGTGTGTATTTGGGATTGTGTGAATTTGGGTTGTGTGTGAATTTGGTACTGTGTGTGTATTTGGTACTGTGTGTGAATTTGGGATTGTGTGAATTTGGGGTTGAGTGTGTATTTGGGATTGTGAGAATTTGGGGTTGTGTGTGAATTTGGTACTGTGTGTGTATTTGGGATTGTGTGTATTTGGAATTGTGTGTGTATTTGGTATGTGTGTGTATTTGGGATTGTGTGTATTTGGTACTGTGTGTGTATTTGGGATTGTGTGTATTTGGTACTGTGTGTGTATTTGGGATTGTGTGTATTTGGGATTGTGTGTATTTGGTACTGTGTGTGTATTTGGTACTGTGTGTGTATTTGGTACTGTGTGTGTATTTGGTACTGTGTGTGTATTTGGGATTGTGTGTATTTGGTACTGTGTGTGTATTTGGGATTGTGTGTATTTGGAATTGTGTGTGATTTGGTACTGTGTGTGTATTTGGTACTGTGTGTGTATTTGGTACTGTGTGTGTATTTGGGATTGTGTGTATTTGGGATTGTGTGTATTTGGAATTGTGTGTGTATTTGGTACTGTGTGTGTATTTGGTACTGTGTGTGTATTTGGGATTGTGTGTATTTGGAATTGTGTGTGTATTTGGTACTGTGTGTGTATTTGGGATTGTGTGTATTTGGTACTGTGTGTGTATTTGGGATTGTGTGTATTTGGTACTGTGTGTGTATTTGGGATTGTGTGTATTTGGGATTGTGTGTATTTGGTACTGTGTGTGTATTTGGGATTGTGTGTATTTGGGATTGTGTGTATTTGGGATTGTGTGTATTTGGTACTGTGTGTGTATTTGGTACAGTGTGTGAATTTGGTACTGTGTGTGTATTTGGGATTGTGTGTATTTGGTACTGTGTGTGTATTTGGGATTGTGTGTATTTGGGATTGTGTGTATTTGGTACTGTGTGTGTATTGGGATTGTGTGTATTTGGTACTGTGTGTGTATTTGGTACTGTGTGTGTATTTGGTACTGTGTGTGTATTTGGTACTGTGTGTGTATTTGGGATTGTGTGTATTTGAGATTGTGTGAATTTGGTACTGTGTGTGTATTTGGGATTGTGTGTGTATTTGGTACTGTGTGTGTATTTGGGATTGTGTGTATTTGGAATTGTGTGTGTATTTGGTACTGTGTGTGTATTTGGTACAGTGTGTGTATTTGGTACAGTGTGTGTATTTGGGATTGTGTGTATTTGAGATTGTGTAAATTTGGTACTGTGTGTGTATTTGGGATTGTGTGAATTCGGGGTTGCACACGAATTTTGGGCTGGTGAGTGAATCTGGGCAGGATCAGGGAAGGTGCTCGCTGCTCTCTAGGTTTGGTTCAGTTATTCCCATGAATTCACCTTTGTAAAATCCCTGTGCCTGGTGGGGCAGAAGTGCCGAGCTGGGCTCTGCCTGGTGTTGTGTTCACCTGCAGGGCCAGGACAGGAGGATTTTTTTCCATGAGCTCAGCTTTTCTGGGAATTGCTGACCTGCAGCAGGGCCGTGTGTGACCTTTCCAGCCATCCCTCAAACAACCCCTGAGCTGCTGCTGCCCTCAGAAAAGGGGAATTCCTGGACCAGAAGCTCTTGGACAAGATGAATGTCTGGAAAAGTTTCTGGAGCTGCTCTAAAAATGCCTAAAATCCACCCAAAAGCTGCTGTGAGGAAGGGAAGGGGAAGGGAAAGGGAAAAGGGAAAGGGAAGGAAAAAGGAAAGGGAAAGGGAAAGGAAAAGGGAAAGGGAAAAGGGAAAGGGAAAAGGGAAAGGAAAAGGGAAAAGGGAAAGGGAAAAGGGAAAGGAAAAGGGAAAAAGGAAAATGAAAAGGCAAAAAAGGAAAAGGAAATGGAAATGGAAATGGAAATGGAAATGGAAATGGAAATGGAAAAGGAAAAGGAGCTCCAGCACGAGTGTTGTTTTCCAACCAGCGAGCCCAGGGAGATGCAAGGATGGATTTATTTGGTGTGAGATCACAGAGATACTGGGAGGGGATTGTGTCTGCAGGCACCAGTCAATATTGTGAGTTCAATAACGATTTTATTAGTGCTGTATTTGAATTCACACACACAACGAGGAGTCCTTTTGATCTGCAGCAAGGGAGCCAGCAGAGGGAAATCCTGGGAAACCAAAGCTGTGAGTTTCGCCATCTGGCCCATGCGGGGAATTATCCCCCCAGGAGGGAATTGTCCTCCCCTGCAGGGAGCCAGCCCCGGGTGCTTCCAACAGAGCCCAGAGGGCTCCTGGTGGGGACCTCTGCTTGCCAGGAAGGGCTCAGCTGCCGGAGATCAACCGCTGCTGGAGAGCCCTGCTGGTGGCTGAGGGGTGGCCAAGCCTGAGCCCAGCTTTATCTGCTCCTCCTGCTCCTTCCAGCCCTGATCCACACTGGGATCATCCCCAGGAACGGCCTGTGCAGGGCTGGATCCTCCCAGTGCAAAGCAGCAGCTGCTCCATTGTTCCCAATTGCCTCTGACCCCTCAAAATCCTGTTGTTTCAATTATTGACTGAATTATTGCAGTCCGGGTCTGACAGCCTGAGCAGGGCAAGATCCCCTCAAACACAGCCCTGGGTGGAAGCAGCAGCAGCTCCATCCCTCCTGATTGTCTCCCACTTAAAAAAATCCTGTTGTTTAAGGTATTGATTTAATGACTCCAGTCCAGGTCTGACAGCCTGTGCAGGACTGGATCCTCCCAAACACAGCCCTGGGTAAACCAGCAGCAGCTCCATCCTTCCTGATTGTCTCTCACCCAAAAAAACCCCATTGTTTAAATTATTGATGAATTATTCCAATCCAGGTTGATAGCCTGTGTAGGACTGGATCCCCCAAACACAGCCCTGGGTGGAAGCAGCAGCAGGCTCCATCCCTCCTGATTGTCTCTCACCCAAAAAAACCCCATTGTTTAAATTATAGACTGAATTATTCCAATCCAGGTTGATAGCCTGTGCAGGACTGGATCCTCCCAAACACAGCCCTGGGTGAAAGCAGCAGCAGCTCCATCCCTCCTGATTGTCTCCCACCCAAAAACCCCTCATTGTTTAAATTATCGATTGAATTACTCCCATCCAGGGCTGCACACACCAACCTCATTTTAATAACAAGTCCCATTTAACCCCGGAATCGATTTCCCAGCTTGCCCAAGCTCAATCTGATGGACTCCCTTGCACCTTTTCCCTGGTTATATTGTGAGAACAAGGGGAATGAGCAGCTGGACATCGCTGGGAGTGGAATGAGCAGGAGCACACCTGGATCTGAGGTTTCCTGGTGACCTCACAGCTTCCCTGGCAGGTGCTGGGCCAGCTCTGACAGGAGGGGACACTCCAGCTCAGCAGGCAGGGAAGGGATCCAAGCAGATGGGCTGGAAATATTGGGTTTGTCAGCCCTGAGCAAGTCACAGTCCTCGAAGGAGCCTGGAGCCAAAAATCCTGCAAATTCCGAGGGAAATGTTCAATCTGCTCCTTAAAAACCTCTGCAGAGCTGGGCAGGGGATAATGAGGGATCATTAATAATGATTCAGCTTCCTGAAGCATTCCTTTATCATCCCCAGCCTACTCGGCCACAGCCCAGAAAACACAAATGTTTTATCCACAGTTTTATCCAGTGTTTTAAATCCAGGCTGTGTCTGGCACCTCTGCTCCACCCCTGGGATTGTCCAGCCTGGGCTGTTCCCGTGGCCACAGTGGGGCTTTAACTCCAGGTATCACAGAATCCTGGATTGGGCAGAGCTGAAATCCCACCCAGTGCCACCCCTGCCAGGGCAGGGACACCTCCTGCTGTCCCAGGGACTCCAACCTGGCCCTGGGCACTGCCAGGGATCCACAGCTGCTCTGGGAATTCCATCCCAGCCAGGAATTCCTGCCCAGTATCCCACTGAACCTCCCCCGCTGCCCACCTGAAGCTCTTCCCCCTTTCCTGTGGCTCCATCCCTTGCCAATCCTCCCTTTCCAGTGTCTCCATCCCTTGCCAATCCTCCCTCCCCACCTTTCCTCTCAGCCCCTCCAGGCCCTGGCAGGTGCAGTCCACTCTCCCACCTTGAACAGAGCTCATTATTGAAAATAAACTCCCACCCCACAGCATCCTGTGGCAAATCCCAGCGGGAGGAGATTTGGTGCCCAAGAACTCCCCCACCCCACGGGTTCAGCAGCCCTAAGGCAGGAGAGGGACAGGCTGGAGTTCATTCCAGGGCTCTGGGACAGGGAGAGGAGAATTCCTCTTCTCCACAGGTCCACCTGGACCTGCCCAGGAGGATTTACCTGCAGCCAGAAGGGCCCTGCCCACACCTGGGGCTGCTCCACGTCTCCAATGAAACATTCCCAGCTTAAATCCAACTCCTCCAATCTCTTTATGAACATCCCTGGCTGATGAGAGCCCTGCCACAGCAGCTGCTTCATCTCCAAGGCTCAATCTTTGTGAATTTTATCGTGTTTGGTGTCAGAGCTGGGTGCTGCTCAGAGCTGGGTCACCCTCCATTCCTTTTTAAACACAGCTCACTTTTTATAACAGGATTATTTTCACAAGGAAGAGTGATTTAATGTATCCAAATAGGATAAAAAACATTTCTTCTTCATATAAAATTCAGCATTTGAGGTGAAACCTTTGATTATTCCACAAGGTTATTATCATTATTACCATCCCCTGTTAAGAAACAGAAACTAGATTCAGATAACCAAGCAAATCGTTAAGATAATTTTCTTTTCAAGGCACACAGGGAGAGATTCAGGATCTCAAGGCAATCTTGTCCTTCTTCCACGCAGAGAACAAAAAGCCCCTTCCAATGTGACCTCCAGGCACGCTCCTCTCGTGTTAACCTCGGGATCTGCTTTATTTTCAGAAAGGCTGACTCTGCAGAAAGCTCTGCTGGAGCATTCCCAGAGGGAATTGGAGATTACACCGGGACAGCTGAAATGTCCTGCTGCCAAGAGAAGCAATTAAGAAAAACCAACAGGAGAAGAAAAAAAAAAAAAAAAAGAAGCACTAAAGCATCATCAAGAAACTTCACGTCAAGGTTAAAAATCATGGCAGGATTAAATGGAAGCACACTCCAATTACCTCCTTGGAAAATTTATGGCACTTGATTCCAGGGGAGATGGATGAGAAATCAGCCAGGCGAACCCAGCAGGAATGTTCTGCCCTAATATTTGCTTTGTTTTCCGCGTTAATCAAAGACACTCAGGCGAGGGACGGGGAGGGTTCCCGACATTCCCATTTAGCGGGGCCGGTTAATTGGCGGTGATTGCGCTGCCCGCCCAGGCGCGGTCACGGAGCGCTGTGGGAATGGGATGGGAAGGGCTGGGATTGCTTCCCCCACCCACCCCGGGCTCGCATTTGGGGCTGGGTCCCGTTTCCCCCCTAAACTGGCACCTGTGCCCCGCCAGAACCCCCAGGCAGGAATTCGGGGAATGCAGAATTCCACGCGTGTCCGTGGCATCCGTGTGTGTGAGTGGAAATCAGCCGATTCCTGCATTTCAGGCGCTTTTCCTTGGCTGGAAAATGAGAAATTATCCCAGGAGGAATATCCCGTTTGACATCACTCTCTGCTGGTGTGGAGGTTTATAAATCCAAACCACTGGCCGCAAATATTGTTCCGGTTCCCTAAAACTGCCTGAAAATAAGATGCGGATTTAATCGGGTGTAGGAGCTTGATGACCTTTAAGGTGCCCTCCATCCCAAACCATCCGGGATTCTGGGATTCCTCTCCCGGCTGATTTTCCCTGGGCTCAGCGCTTCTCTGCCCTCACCACACCCTGCCCTTGAGCACAGCCCGAGGATTTTCAGGTTTAAATTGAAATTTCTCGAGTCCGAGCAGGGGATCAGCATGGACTCAGCCTTTCGTTAAGCCCAGTTTTCTCTCTCCCTGTTTTACCCCCCAGTTTTATCTCCCCCAGTTTTATCTCTCCCAGTTTTACCCCCTCCAGTTTTTTCCTCCCAGTTTTACCCCCCAGTTTTATCTCCCAGTTTTATCTCTCCCAATTTTATCCTCCCACTTTTATCCCTCCCAGTTTTACCCCCCAGTTTTACCCCCTCAGTTTTACCCCCCAGTTTTACCCCCTCAGTTTTACCCCCCAGTTTTACCCCCTCAGTTTTATGTCCCAGTTTTATCCCCCCCAGTTTTATCCCCCAGTTTTATCTCCCAGTTTTATCTCTCCATTTTTTTCCTCCCAGTTTTATCCTCCCAGTTTTACCCCCTCAGTTTTACCCCCCTGTTTTACCCCCCGGTTTTACCCCCTCAGTTTTATCCCCAGTTTTATCTCTCCATTTTTTTTCCTCCCAGTTTTACCCCCTCAGTTTTACCCCCCAGTTTTACCCCCCAGTTTTATCAGCCCCTGCCAGCCCTGCAGGTTCAGCACCGATGGCACCAGCGGCTGCGTCCCCACCCAAAGGACAAATGACCTCACATTGTCACAGCCTGACCTTCTAAACCACTTTTATTCTCAAATAAAACCGGCATTTCCTTCTCTCCGACCAGGGGAAAATCCCTGCTGATGTCAAGATTAGCGTGAAATACTCTGCTTTGTGGATGGAGATGGAAGTGAATTCTGAATAAAATATCAGGGATCCCCCTCCACTGAATTTTCTTCATTCTGCATTGCAGCCAAATCTTCACTATAGCTCATTACGCTGCAATTCCAGCTGTTCTTTTAATTATTAATATTCTTAATGGCATTTAGAGACAACATTTTAATTAGGAGTCAGCCACCAACAGCCAAATATTAATTCTGAAATGCACACAAAAAGTATTTTAAAGTTCATGGATCAGCTGTGGGGTAAATTCCAGAAATAACAGCGAGGTCTTCAGGGCAAAAATCAACATTTGCCTTCTAAATGCTCTGTGTAGGGACTGAACATCATTTTCCTTCTGAGCAGGGTGGGGTCCTACCAAACAAAAGTGTTTTGCACTGACTGTGCACTTGAATTTCTCTTGCTGTGAAAGAAATAATTCCAAATTCTGTGTGCTCATTAAATCTTTACACATCCAGTCCCTATCAAAATATTCCCTCCCAGATCAGGCTCTTTTCCTGCTGCAGCTTCTGTGTGTGCACCATACTTACATTAATATTTACATTAATATTTACATTAATATTTACATTAATATTTACATTAATATTTACCACACTGAAAAGAAACGCTCCAGGGGATTGGATTAAAAGTGGCAGCAGTGAAGAGATGGGAGAGCTCGGGAGGAAAAGTGGGAAAAGCAGACGAGGGAAGCTCATTGTGGAAATTGTCTGGACGGGGCTGATGGCCCCAGACACGCCTGCAGAGGGAGGGGATGCTTTGCCACCACTTTCCCATCAGGAAACTCAGAAAGTCTTCTCCATTTCCCAAATTTCTCCTGCTAATTTGGAGAGCCTAATTTCCCAAATCAGCGTCTCCAAATCAGCAGAGGTCACGAGGGATAAACTGCATTTATATGAGTGATAAACTGCATTTATATGAGTGATAATCTGCATTTATTAACGAGCTGCAATTATTCCACTCAACTCACAAACGACAGCAAGGGCAGGGGCACACCCAAGCCTTTGGAGAGATTTTCCCTCTCACACCCAGGAACCTCCAGTTTTCAACCCAAATAACCTGGGACATCACTTTTCCTCCCAAATTCCTCAGCCTGCAGGAATTTGGGTGCTGCTGCCACAGCTGCAGAGAGGATTTTACAGGATTTGGACTGGCAGGGAAGGGAGCCCAAAGGCTGCAGAGCATTGGGAGGACAGCACACAGTGTCACTGTGGAGAATAAAACACGACAGGAATTCTCCACAAAGCATGGGAGATGATCTGACTCCACTTTAGTCAAACAATAATTTACAGATTTCGGACAGCGATTGGTGAGAGAGTGACAGAACTCTCAGCTGGTCAAACCAGAAGGACATCAAAGAAAATCCATGCCACAGAAGGAATCCAACACATGGGTTCTGTTACAGGAACAAAACCTGATCTTTATGTTCAAGCTGTGAGAACAAGCTTCGAAAAACTAAAACATCATGAAGAAACAGAATTTAGAAGCTGCAGGAAAAACCAGGCTACAACACAGCTCTGCCCTAATTTTGGGTGCTCCTGGTGGGCTCTGAAGGTTGAGGAGAGCTGTGTGACCCAAGAGGGACAGGCTGGAGTCTGGCACTGCTGTCCAACACTTGGAGTTTTTCCAAGAGTTCTCCCCTCTCTTCACTCTGGGATTTGTCACAACCCCCAGGCAAAGCTGGGAAATCACCTCCACTCCCCCCCACCTTTAAATTCTTTTACACCATCATCACTATAAATTCAATTGTTGGCTAAACACCCACCTGCAAATCCCCCTGGTGTGAAAACCTGGGATTTCAGCAGGCTGGGGTGGGGTTCAGGCTGCGAGAGCCTTTTCCCTGCAGCACGATCTGTTAATGGAATTAAAGTGGGCACCACCAGACACAGCAGTCTGGAGAAACCACGTGCATCCCAAATTCCCGTTTTCCCAATGCCAGCTCAGCCATCCCAAAATCTGCTGCACACACAAGAACCCCTTTGTCTGCAGAAAAGCAGGGGGAAATCATTCCAGCTTGGCAGGGACAGGGAGACAGAGCCTCAAGGATGAGCTGAGCCTTTGGGATGGATTGCTGCAAGTGCTGCTGGCAGCCAGCCACAGAAATCAACGGGAATTTTGTCACTTTGTTGGCTTTTTGTCCCCTTGTTTTTTCATTAAACAGATTGAGCAGCTCCTCTGGTAAAGGCAGCAGTACAAAGCCAGGCTTTGTTTGCATGAAGGAGCAGCAGGATTTGGAGAGGTGGACAAAGCAGACGACTTGCCCCAGCATTTTTCATTCCAAAAGGAGTTTGAAGAGGAGAACAAATTCCCTGCAGTGGGGGATATTTAACCTGAGACAGCTCAGTTCCTGCTCCTGCTGCAATCCCCCAGACTGGCCAGCTCCTGGTTGAAATTGCCCCTCAAAGCTGGCTGGAGATTTTGTTCCCAGCTCAAGACAAACAGCAGAATCAGCTCTGCACCCATTGATCCAGGCCCTGCTAATCTGAGCCTCCTGGAAATGCTGGTGAATCCAGCAGGGATATTTATAAAACAACATGGTCCAAACAAAGGCTCAGGGTGGTTTTGTGTGTGTGTACAGGGCAAAGGGGAGAACAGAGAATCAAACCCTGGCAGGAGCAGATGATCACTGAAGTTGCTGGATGGAAATGCTGAAAATCAAATTATTGACAGGAATTAAAGCAGAATATTTATTATTTTTTTCCCAGGATTGTATTTCCCCAAATTACTGCAGCACTGATGGACTTTAGCATTTCGGCCTGAAATTGTGTTTTTTGGTTTTTATCCTGGTGTCTCCTTGGGCACCCCAAGAATCCTTTCCTTTCCCTTCTCCTGGCTCCAGACACCCTCCCACAGTTTTATTTTTTCATTATTAAAACCCCTTCTCTTGCATTAGAACTCCTCTGGCCTTAAAACTCTTCCCACTGACACTTGGATTTCACAGAATCCTAAATTACATTCCCAGCAGTTCTGGGCCCACCAAGCCTGGGACAAGATGATTTTTCCTCCTCTTGCATTAAAACTCTTCCCACTGATGCTTGGATTTCACAAGATCGTGAAGGCTGCAAAAAACCTCCAAGATCAAACCCAACCTTTGCCCAAATCCCACCTTTTCAACCAGACCAGAGCCTTGAGTTCCCCATCCAGAGGCTCCTTGAACAAAAAAAAAAATTTTGACATTGAAAATGTCATTTTAACATTTTAAATTGAAAATTTCATTTTAACACTGAAAAAAAAAAAAAATCAACTCCACCACAAACCACAAACATTTACACCAAACAATAATCCTAAATTACATCTTGGATTTCCCAGCAGTTCTGGACCCACCAAGCCTGGCACAAGATGATTTTTTTTTCCCCTCAGCTGCTGCCGGATTTTCAATTTGTCCCCATTTAATAAGAGGACAGCGATCCATTAGGGACGCAGCTCAATTGCCTGCCATTAGTTATTTATTGATTTACTCCGAGGAGTAGCAGGGATGAGGAATGAGGAGTTTTGGGCCATAAAATCGCGGTGATAATCTAAGCCAGTCGATGGGGGAGCTCCGAAGGTGACAAATTCCCATTAATCCCCACTTAGCAGCTGCCAGTGCTAAATGAGGGTGGGTAGCAGAGTTTGTGTGTGGCTGTGGTGATAACCACACAGATTCCATGAAATTTCCTCAAAGGTTGCAAGGAGTAGAATCTTCATTTCAACACCTCGTTCCCTTATACACATTTTCCACAGAGCGCTGTGATTGGTGAATGAGGAGAGAATTGTTAGGGGTTTTTAAATATAAAAATATATGTTGTCTTGCTTTATTTTTCTTGGCTTTTGAGGCTTCTAGGAGCTTGGCTTCCACCTGACTTGTCTCTGTCTCTGTGAAGGTTTTTGTTTTCCCCCAGCTCAGCATCTGAAGAAGAGGTTGAGAGTTGTCTGTTCTCGTGTTCAGGGATTTGTTTATTCTTTGTTATCTCATATTTGTTCCCTGGCCTGCCATGGTTTTCTCTGCAGGCCAGGCTGTGCTGAGCTCCCCAGGCTGGGTTGTGCTGTTCTCTCTTTCTTTTTTCTTTTTGCCCTTGGGACAGCACAATCTTTTATATTGAAAATTACCTATGCTTTATTTACAATTCTCCAATACCTATTAACTCCATTGAACAGTGCACTTTTATTCCAGACCAACCCAAATGTGCCACAAAACCACAGAAGATGGAGAACAAGAGATGAAGCAGCTCAGGGACACACCCCATTTCCTTAATTTTGCCCCCTGTTCTCACATTCTAAAACCACCAAAATTCTACTTTTTCACCCTGTGACATGCTAATTATCACTCTAGCTAAATTCTTGTGACTTATAAATTTTCCCAGGACATTCAGAACGCTCCTGGTCCCCACACAGAACTCTTCACCCACCCTGGCCAAACCAGAGGGACAGCAAAAGAAAATCCCTCCCACAGGAAGAATCCTTCCCAGTAACTTCATTAAGATTTGACAAGCATTAAGCTGAGAGCAGCTGCCCAGACAACCCCAGATCTCCCCATCCTTCGGCCGAGCCTTTCAAACAGAAAATTTATTTAATGCTGGATGGAACTCAGGTTGATTTGCCTCCCACGTGACAACCAAAAGCCTGGAAGAGGCAGTGGCTGGGAGATGATTTGATCTTGCCCTTGAATCCAGGATGCAGAGGCCAAGTTTTACAGCCACTATTTCATTTTAACTCCCAAACCCCGCAGTGATGAAATCAGAGTGTGACGCAACCACAAATTAATGTCACGTTTTCCTCCCGGGGGTTTTGCTGCTCTCTGTTAATTCTGGCCTCATTTTCAAAGCAATTTCAGAAGTTTGGAGCTCCCAGAGCTCTCTGCTCAGGGGTTTAGGCCAAAGAGGGGAAAAAAAATAAAAGTTCTTCCACACTGATTTATTTTCAGCTCTGAAAATGCGAATGGACCTCATGCTCAAAGTCTCCTTGGCTGCAATAAAAACATAAAAACCTCAACTCTGCCCCGAGGGATGGAGCAGGAGCAGCCCCAGCTGGGAGCTCAGTCCCTCCTGTGAAAAACAAGGTTCACTTTCCTGGTAAAGTTTAAAAAATGTTTAATATAGACAATAAGAGACAGATAAAGCAAAGAAATTCGGCCCCTGTTTATCCTGCTCTTCATGCAGGGACCTGTGCACATTCACTTTTCCAGGAGCTGCTCTGCATGGGCACTCCTTGGGTCTGTCAAGCTCAATTCCACTTTTATTGGGTTCTTAGCATCTTTGGATTTGGGCTTGGGTCTCTTTTTCACAGGCACTGAATGCTGAGAGTCACTTGGGCCTCTTCTGGAAGTTATCTATTCAGGCAGCTGAAACACACTGCACCTAAATTCCAAACTACAGCAAAAAAACCCCTTTATACATCAATTCAGGCAGTGAAAACACACTACACCTAAATTCCGAACTACAGCCCAAAAAAACCCCATTATACATCAATTCAGACAGTGAAAACACACTACACCTAAATTCCAAACTACAGCAAAGAAAACCTCATTATGCATCAATTCAGTCAGTTAAAACACAGAAAAAAAACTACAGAAAAACCGTCGTACTTATAACATTCGCTCCAATATTTGCAAAAAGCCAACCTCAAAATACGTATTTATAACAGTGCTCTCCCTGCAGCGTGTTGGGAATGCATCTCCTGGGAATGTGGCTACCGGGAACGTGCCCGGGGTGGCCACGCTCCCCCCTGGACTCCACTCCCCCCCTCCAGGTCTAAAGGATGTCCCAGGCACCTTGGAGTGCCCTGAGCACAGCCCAGCTCCCTCCTGCAGCGCTGGGCAGCTTTTAATTGAATTTTGTCACCTCTGAGCCAAAGAAAGAACGTTCCTGCGGATTCCTGGCTCATTTTTTTTTTTTTTTTAATGGAAAGCTGCTCATATTAAGCAGTTCTTGAGAGAAAAGGGTTTGGCTGTGGAGCTGAGAGGGGAGGCAGAGCACAGAGGGGCAGCTTTGAGCCTGCCCGGGATTGGGGGGGAATTTCCAGGCCCAGCTCCGTGGTTGCCCTCACTGCAGGCAGGGAGCAGGGATGGAAACCCGGGAGGAGCTGCCCAGGGATCTCCTCCTCTCCTGGCTCACTCAGCCCCAGCTCCAGCTCTGATTCCGAACTGGAGAGGGAGGCAGAGCCTGAGAGACCCCCAGACCCCTGAGTGCCCCGGAGCAGAACCGGCCCGGGGCACTCTGGAGAGCCAGGGGAGTTTGGAGAGATTTGGAACCTCAGCCTGAACTGCCCCTGGGCTGGGCTGGCCCCGGCTGCGGGCAGGAGGGGCTGCACTGCTGCCCCTGGGGCTGCACTGCTGCTCCTGGGGCTGCATTGGTGCCCCTGGGGCTGCACTGGTGCCCTGAGGCTGCACTGGTGCCCTGAGGCTGCACTGCTGCTCCTGGGGCTGCACTGCTGCTCCTGGGGCTGCATTGGTGCCCCTGGGGCTGCACTGGGGCCCCTGAGGCTGCACTGGTGCCCTGAGGCTGCACTGCTGCTCCTGGGGCTGCACTGCTGCTCCTGGGGCTGCATTGGTGCCCCTGAGGCTGCACTGCTGCTCCTGGGGCTGCACTGCTGCTCCTGGGGCTGCATTGGTGCCCCTGGGCTGCACTGGTGCCCCTGAGGCTGCACTGCTGCCCCTGGGGCTGCACTGCTGCTCCTGGGGCTGCACTCTGTTCTCACAGCAATGAGATTTCATGGCTTTTAAAAGAACATTTCATCATTCTCCCCCCTGTCCTTCCACAGAGCTCTCTGTTCCAGGAGAGTTCTCAGAGTTCTGTCCCACTTTGCTTCCTAAATGTCACTTTTACTGCATTCGAGCACTGCAAGGGCTTCAAATCAGGCAAATAATAGAAAATAACAGCAAATAATAAAGAATCTCGAGGAGCAGAGCAGGCTGCAGCCCCCGCTCCCAGACAGCAGGGGCTGTTATCTCTGCAGGGAGTTCAGGGCACTCGGGGCCACCGGGCCCGGGGCCCAGCCCGGCCGGGGGCTGCGGGGACACGGGGGCTGAGAAACCCCCACGGGGGTGGGATCTGTTCCTGGGAGCGTGGTTTATTCCTGTGGGTGTGGTTTATTCCT
Organism: Sitta carolinensis; assembly: GCA_032173965.1. Taxonomy (NCBI): domain Eukaryota; kingdom Metazoa; phylum Chordata; class Aves; order Passeriformes; family Sittidae; genus Sitta; species Sitta carolinensis. Next base: position 2,279,604 of record CM063302.1, on the reverse strand, counting down.
GTGGGTGTGGTTTATTCCTGTGGGTGGTTTATTCCTGTGGGTGTGGTTTATTCTTCTGTGTGGGATCTGTTCCTGTGGGTGTGGTTTATTCCTGTGGGTGTGGTTTATTCCTCTGTGTGGGATCAGTTCCTGTGGGTGTGGTTTATTCCTCTGTGTGGATCTGTTCCTGGGTGGGATCTGTTCCTGTGGGTGTGGTTTATTCCTGTGGGTGTGGTTTATTCCTGTGGGTGTGGTTTATTCCTGTGGGTTTGATTTATTCATGTGGGTGTGGTTTATTCCTGTGGGTGTGGTTTATTCCTGTGGGTGTGGTTTATTCTTCTGTGTGGGATCTGTTCCTGTGGGTGTGGTTTATTCCTCTGTGTGTGGTTTATTCCTGTGGGTTTGATTTATTCATGTGGGTGTGGTTTATTCCTGTGGGTGTGGTTTATTCCTGTGGGTGTGGTTTATTCCTGTGGGTGTGGTTTATTCCTCCGTCTGGGATCTGTTCCTGTGGGTGGGATCTGTTCCTGTGGGTGGGATCTGTTCCTGTGGGTGGGATCTGTTCCTGTGGGTGTGGTTTATTCCTGTGGGTGGGATCTGTTCCTGTGGGTGGGATCTGTTCCTGTGGGTGGGATCTGTTCCTGTGGGTGTGGTTTATTCCTGTGGGTGGGATCTGTTCCTGTGGGTGTGGTTTATTCCTGTGGGTGGGATCTGTTCCTGTGGGTGGGATCTGTTCCTGAGGGTGTGGTTTATTCCTGTGGGTGTGGTTTATTCCTGTAGGTTTGCTTTATTTGTAAGTGCAGGCACCTCCCGAGCTCATCAGAGAACAGGATCCATGGCTCGGGTCAGGTGGGAAGGGCCTTAAACCCCACCCTGAGGGACACCCGACCATCCCAGGCTGCTCCAGCCCCAGCCAGCCTGGCCTTGGACACCCCCAGAGATCCAGGAGCAGCCCCAGCTCCTCTGGGAATTCCATCCCAGCCCCTCCCCACCCTCCCAGGGAGGAATTTCTCCCTCACTCCATTTTTGGGTGTCCCATCCTGCTGGTACAACCTCATTCCCATCCACAAGGAACGCAGGAATCATTTCCACCTCCCTTCAAAGCTGTGCCAACCCTTTCCCCGCTGCATCCACAGCAATCCTGAGGGAGGAATGCTGTCCCAAGGCTCGGGGTGGAAATGAAGGTTAATTCTTGGGAATTACTCCAATGTATAATTAGGCCTGGACTTGGGGAGCTCAGCTTTACCCCGGGATACATCGGGCGGAATTCCATCGGGACCGGAATAATTGGAGTGCTGTAAAAATAGCACGAGGAGGCAGGAGACAGCCCCCGAGGTGGGGAAAGCACAGGAAATTGGAGAGTTCAGACTATATCTTAATATACAGATCTGGGGGGAAAAGCAAATTAAAATCTAGGCAGGGCCTGCTCGGCAGAGAGGAGACAGAAGCAGGATTGGTGCAGATTTAGGGATTCAGGGCAAATTCCCTGCTGGAAGGAGACAGAGCAGTGCTGCAGAGTGGAGAATCTCAGGAGGTGGCAAAGCTGCAGAACTCTGAGGCTGGCCCGGTTCTGCTGCTAACAATTCTGATTATGCTCTTTGTTCTTCCTCTCTGCATCCTCCTCAACCTCATCATCCTCAGCTCCCACCTCCCTCCTCCTCCACCCTGAGCTATCAGCTTTGTTCTTCCTCTCTGCATCCTCATCCTCATCATTCTCATCCTCATCTTCCTCCTCCTCCACCCAGGTTATCAGCTTTGTTTTTCCTCTCTGCATCCTCATCCTCAGCTTCCACCCTCCTCATCCTCCATCCTGAGTTATCAGCTTTGTTCTTCCTCTCATCCTCCTCAGCTCCCATTTCCTTCCTCTTCCACCCCTGAATGATCAGCCTTGTCCTTCCTCTCTGCACCATCCTCATCCTCAGCTCCCTCCTCTTCCACCCAAGTTATCAGCTTTGTTCTTCCTCTCTGCATCTTCATCCTCATCATCCTCCTCCCTCCTGAGTTATCAGCTTTGTTCCTCTCTTCCTCCTCCTCCTCTTCATCATCCTCAGCTCCCATTTCCCTCCTCTTCCAGCCCTTTCAGCCTTGTCCTTCCTCTCTGCACCATCCTCATCCTCATCTTCCTCCTGACTTATCAGCTTTGTTCTTCCTCTCTTCCTCCTCCTCCTCTTCATCATCCTCAGCTCCCTCCTCTCTCCTCTTCTTCTCAAGTTATCAGCTTTGTTCTTCCTCTCTGCATCCTCCTCATCATCATCCTCAGCTCCCTCCTCCTCCACCCTGAGCTATTAGCTTTGATCTTCCTCTTCATCCTCCTCCTCTTCATCCTCCTCAGCTCCCATTTCCTTCCTCTTCCACCCCTGAATGACCAGCCTTGTCCTTCCTCTCTGCATCATCCTCATCATCATCATCCTCCTCCTCCCTCCTGAGTTAGCAGCTTTGTTCTTCCTCTCTGCATCCTCCTCTTCATCATCCTCATCTCCCTCCTGAGTTATCAGCTTTGTTGTTCCTCTTTTCCTCCTCCTCCTCATCATCCTCAGCTCCCTCCTGAGTTATCAGCTTTGTTCTTCCTCTCTGCACCCTCATCCTCCTCATCCTCAGCTCCCTCCTGAGTTATCAGCTTTGTTGTTCCTCTTTTCCTCCTCCTCCTCATCATCCTCAGCTCCCTCCTGAGTTATCAGCTTTGTTCTTCCTCTCTGCACCCTGATCCTCCTCATCCTCCTCATCCTCAGCTCCCTTCTGAGTTATCAGCTTTGTTCTTCCTCTCTGCACCCTCATCCTCATCATCCTCAGCTCCCTCCTGAGTTATCAGCTTTGTTCTTCCTCTCTGCATCCTCCTCTTCATCCTCCTCAGCTCCCTCCTGAGTTAGCAGCTTTGTTCTTCCTCTCTGCACCCTCATCCTCCTCATCCCCATCTCCCTCCTGAGTTATCAGCTTTGTTCTTCCTCCTCTTCCTCCTCCTCAGCTCCCAGGCACGCTGCATTCCCCATCCCCTCTGCATCTCTCCCCCGTGAGCCAGGGGAGTTTTCCTGATGCAGCACCAGCCCTGGGCTGGCTGGGCAGGCTCTTCACCAGTTCTTAGAATTGCCAGTTGACAGTCAGGGTTTGGTTTCTTTTTTGGTGTTTTTTTTTTTTTTTTTTTTTTTTTCTTTCCTGGTACAAAGAGGGGGAGGAAAGAAAAACAACTGCAGCACTGCTGGTCGTGGGCATCATCTGCAGGCTGATGTCAGATCTGCTCATGCTGACCTAGATGTCCCCATGGACTCTCTAATTCATGCTGCAGATACTGCAGAGAGATGGGTGGGGTTTCTGGATGGGGGAAAAAAAAAATCCTGGTGGAGAATAAAGAGGTTTAAAGATATAATCACAGCCTGCCCAGCCAGAGAGAGGCTATGGGTTTGGAGAAATGTGCTTAAGTGAGAGAATATGCAGATTATTTTTATATTTCTGGTATGCAGATGGATTTGAAAGTCATCTGGAGAGAATTTTCTACTTCTGTTTCACAGAGTTCCAAATTAACTGGTGGCATTCTGCAAACAAGAGCAGAAGAGGGTTTAGCAACCCCAAATATTCTTCCCACAGAAGAAAAACTTACTTCCAGTTTCAACACAATTTGCTTTCAATGCATTTTAATGCAGTTTTAGTCGGGGGTTTGTTTGTTTTACGACAAATGAGGCTTCTTGGTGGGCAATGGCAAATTGCCATTTCTCATTCCCTGGTTTGGGGTTTGCCCAGAGGGAGTTTGTCTCTCTTTTAACGCTTCCACTGGCAGCTCACCCCAAGAATGAGAGAATTTACCCCAGTTTGGAGCAGAAATCCCCACCCTGCCTGCACAAGCAGCACCTGGCCCCGGGCTGGGCTTCGTTTCACCAAAACCCCCCAAATTTCTGGCTGATATTCAGGACCCAGCCCAGCCCACGAGGGTTCCCTGGCAGGGCCCCCTTAGCAGTGCTAATTAGGGTAATTAACGGGCTGACCCCACACTGTCCCCGGGCTCCTGTTCCAGCCTCCCCACTTCAGCACAGACAGCGCTCAGCTGGAGTTTGGCTTCAGAAAGCCAAAGGTGAGCAAAGCACCAGGCTGAGCTGGGCTGAGGGGGGATCCAGAGAGGGAAGGGCAGCCCAGCCATTAATGGATATTTCAATGAAATATCCATTTAAAGTGGTGGGAAAAGCTGCAAAGTGGAGCAGAGAGCGGGAGCAGGGTGGGGATGGAGGCTTTTCTTTGTGGCGCTGCAGAAACAACGCTGCTGCGTGCTGCTGCAGGGCTGCAGGGCTGCAGCAGGTGCAGAGCACGGCCAGAATTAAGCAGGCTGCAGCTCCTCCTGCTCCTCCTCGGCACTCCCTGCCCTCCACGAGGCTTTGAAAAAATGACAGCGTGGGGATTTTATTGCAATTAATGCAGCCGAAATGGGTTCTTTACAGTGCCTGCATCTCCAGAGCCTCCTGGAGCTGGAGGAGGAGAGATTGTGGGGGGATGTTGGGAAGGAATTGTCCCCTGTGAGGGTGGGGAGGGGCTGGGATGGAATTCCCAGAGAATCCAGAGATCCCTGGCAGTGTCCAAGGCCAGGCTGGAGCAGCCTGGGACAGTGGGAGGTGTCCCTGGATGGAATCTGAGATCCCTTCCAAACAAACCATCCCATCATGAGTGTGTGAAAAAAACGGGCAGACACATGAAAAACACCAAGCTCACTTTTTGCCTTTTTTTTTTTTTTTTCTATTTTTTTTTTTTTTTTTGGTGCATCTGAACCCCACTTGGCCAAGAGAAATGATTTTTGTTTCTTTAAATTTCAATGCCACGTTCCAACCCAGTGTGCAAATTGCCATCCCAAACATATGGAGGGAACAGATGGGAGGGAACTTCCTGTAAGCCATGGAAGAGAGGGGAGAAAATGTAAAAAAAAAAAACAACTAAAGAGAAAAAAAAAATAAAAAAACACCATGACAATTTACACTTACAAAGCAGTGGAAAAAAAATATAAAAAATAGGAGCAGGCAAGGAGACATCCATGTGTGGCTGTTGAAGAAGAAGACAGAGATGATACAGGAGATTGGATTTAGGGAGGACAGGGAGGGGCTGGAATGAATCCAGGGAAGGGAAGAGCTGGGAAGGGGCTGGAGCACCAGGAGGGGCTGAGGAGCTGGGAAGGGGCTCAGCCTGGAGAAAAGGAGGCTCAGGGGGATCTTCTGCCTCTGCACAACTCCCTGGCAAAATCTGGGATCTGATCCCAGGGACAGGGACAGGAGGAGAGGGAACGGCCCCAGGCTGGGCAGGGTGGGCAGCAGCAGGAATTTCCCCATGGAAAGGGTGGGCAGGCTTGGCAGGGGCTGAGGTTTGGAATTCCCATCCCTGGAGGTGTCCAAGGAACTCCTGGAAGTGACAGTGACAAGGTGGGGATCGGGCACAGGCTGGACTGGATGGGCTGGGAGGGCTTTTCCAAAATGAATTCTGTGATTCCATGAAACCCAACCATGGCCAGGCTGGCATTTGCTGCTGCCCAAAGCAGCAGGTTCCTGGAATTTGTTGCCACCACGAGCAGCAGGAACTCTCACCCCTCCAGCCCTGCCCAAAGCAGGAGAGCTGCTTCCGACTCTGACACAAACAGCCGCCTCTGGCCTTCGTGTTTGCCACCCTCTCTTGCTTTTCCTGGTCCTAAACTTCAGATGGATAAAAACCTCAAGGTTCTTACGGCAGTTTTATCATTCCTCCTGCTGGCTGATCCCCTGAAACTCCCAAAGCTCTGTGAACCCAACCCTGGTCCCAGACCCAACTGAATTATGCAAGAGCTCAGGAAAACTCTCCGTGCTGGGGCCAGGACAAGTGCCAGGACTCAAGGGCACGGTTCAGCACCACTGCTGGCTCTCAGGGGGTTTTATTACATCTCAGGGACAGGGAAAGAGCAAAAAAGTGAGGTAATCACAAAGAAGGTGACTTCCCCGTGTGCCAGGATCGGGAACAAACACAAATTCCTTTGCTCCAGTCAGAATCCCCCAACCTCAAGTTCATTTATTTGTACACCCCAATTAGCAAAACCCACCTTGGAACCCGAGGACTGCCAGCTCTCCTAACAACAGCCACATTTCCCAAATAGGATTTCTAAAGATCCACACACGTGGTGGATGGAGAGAGTCTGTCTTACCACAAACTAAAACCAGGCTCAAAACCAGCTCAGGAGCCTCTCCACATCCTTTCCTCTTGGCAGCTCTCATCCAGGAGAGGATGACATCACCTGTCTGCATCCTGCACAAGCATCCCAAAGCCTGCAGTGCCTCCCCAAAGTGCCTGAATGTTCCTGCTGCTCCCCGGGACTGAGATTTATAAACCCTCATTGGCAGGATGACTCAGGGAACCGGAGCTGGGCTCGTCTCGACTCCCTGCATTTGCAATGAGATTCCCCCTGATTTATTTTATCTGCAGTAATTAAGGCAGCTTCTCTCTCCCTGCCACGACACCGGGAAGATTTAAAAATAACACGAGAAACAGCAGCAGGGATCAGCAAGAAAACTGCTCTGCGTGGGTGAAATTTCACTTGAGTGTGTACAGGGGAGCGATTTTTGCTGCTCAGGGGCCCTGCAAGAGCCAAGCCTGCAAGAGAAACCTGTTTGTATTCTGGGGTTTCACCCCTCAGCATCCCCTCAGAATGTGCCAGCAGCACCAAACCCCGGGCTCCTGGCGCAACAATTGCAGAACCAACAAGAAACCCCAAGGTTTCTCCTCAAAGGAGCCACTCCCAGGTTGGCAATCCTGCAGCTCTGCAGGTTTTTTGTCCTTGCCCACCCGAGGCAGCGGCAGGAGCTGCAGTCCCTGGGGTGCCCCGGGTTTTGGGGGAGCCCCCAGCCCTTCCCTGGGGTGAGTGGCTCAGCAGCAGCCCCAGCCCTGCATCCTCCTCAGAGCCTCTTCCAGCTCAGCACAGACCGGGAGGAAAAGGCAGATTCAGCTTCCCCCTCCCAGCTTTCCAGGAGAAGGAGGAAAAGCAGAGCAGTGCAAGATCCCCAGTTCAGCAAGGATGCTGAAGTTTGGCTGAATTTTGCACTTCCAGCAGGAATTTTAACCCTTCCCTGTGCTTCCTGGCCCAAGGGATGGGCTCAGTGCCCCATCCTCAGTGCAGGATAATCCTGTGGCTGCAGAGGTACCACAGGATTATTTTATTTTTTCCAAAATCCCCTCTAAATCCACCCCCACTTCAGCTCCACCAGGCTCTGGACATCCAGCCATTGTAAATAACTTAATTTATGAATAAACAAAACCCAACGTCACTAAAACCAATCAGTGCCTCTGGGACTGATTCTTTCTGCTGCATTCATTGCAATAATCACCAAGTTAATTTTTTATTTTTTTTTTAATGTCTCGTCTGAGGGCACAAAGAGCAGGGAGGAGCTGCAGCCTGGATTGTCCTGTCCATGTCCTGGGCACCTCTGAGCTGCAGCGAGCACAAAACCCCTCTGGCACCATAAACCACAACCAGCAGAGCTCCTCCAGGGCTTGATTTTATCGAGATTTTTCTGCCGCTTTAAGCTAATTTCTCACTTGGTGATCCCGGGAGGTCGTTAAAGGCATTTCCTTTGTATTTTTTTCCCTTTTCGCACCTCAGTGTGGCGCCTTGGGAAAGCTCCATCCTACTCCTCGTGCCTATCCTGGAGATCAGGGATTGCTTCTGTGCCTTTCTCCCTTTAATTATTCCTGCTTTCCGCTCCTTCCTCCGCTCCAAACCATCTCGGGCACTCAACAACCGAGCGGATTAAGGGAAGGCTCCACCCTGCAGCCCCTGGTGCTGATGAAGGGCTCGGCAATTCCTGGAATTCTGCCCTGGCTGTTGCAGCATGCAGTGGGAAAAATTCCCATTTTCAGTGCCCGGAGCCTCCACTCGCCATGTGCTGCTCGTCAAGGTCAGGTAGGCAGGAATGAAAACAGCAGCAGCAGGAGCTGAGCAATGAGTACAAACTGTAACGCTGCAGGCTCACAAGTGACATTTCCTCTAGTGTTACATGGCCCAGAATAAACCACTGGGAAAACAGTTTTCCACTCTCCCGCGGAAAACAGCAGAGATCTCACTTCAGTTTCCACCCTGGCTTTATTGTCCGGGAATAAAGTGATTTATAAGATTAATTACGAGCTCTCCAGGCTGTGGGGCTGATCCTTTACACCAGAGGGATGCTCCATCCCATGGATTGCTCCCAGTTTGCTCTGTCCTGGGGCTGGCAGAGCAGGGACAGCAGCCAGGGCACCTCAGTGGAATAACAAACCACAGGAGAGTTCTCCAAGCAGCTTGGAGAGATGATCTGACTCTGTTCATTCCAACAATCTCTCCCTTTTTATACATTTTGGACAGGTCACTGTGATTGGTGAGTGAGTGACAGAACTCTTCACCCACACTGGCCAAACCAGAGGGACAGCAAAAGAAAATCCCTCCCACAAAAAGAATTCCAAACATGAGTTTTGTTACACAAACAATCCTGGTGTTTCCGTTCGAGCTGTGGGAACAAGTTTCAGAAGCCCAAAACATCAGGAAAAAACAGAGCTTTAGAAATTCAGAAGCTCCAGGCCTGGAAAACCCAGACTGCTTTCCACTGTCCCAGGCACTTCCAGGGAGGGAGCACCCACGGCTCCTCTGGGAATTCCATCCCTCCCACCCTCATCCTGGGAATTCCTGCCCACTCTCCTGCTACCAGGGAACGAGCTCCAGCAACCCAAAACATCAGAGAGAAACAGAACTCAGAAGCTGCAGGAGATCCAGACTACACTCCACCAGCTCTGCTTTGGGAATGTCGGTTTATTTTTAGCAGCCTGCTGACAGCTCCCAGCCCCTTGGAGTGTGCACATGTGACAGATGTGGCTGAGAGCCTTCTGGGCAGCAGGAAAAGAGACAACTTCACACCCTGCAGCCTGCCTGCCTCACACTCTCTGCTCCAGTTCTCCACTTCTCCAATTCTCCAATTCTCCAGTTCTCCAGTTCTCCAATTCTCCACTTCTCCAGTTATCCACTTCTCTACCTCTCCAATTCTTCACTTCTCCAGTTCTCCACTTCTCCAGTTCTCCACCTCTCCAGTTCTCCAGTTCTCCAGTTCTCCAGTTTTCCAGTTCTCCACTTCTCAGTTTTCCAGTTCTCCACTTCTCCAGTTCTCTACCTCTCCAATTCTTCACTTTTCCAATTCTCCAGTTCTCCACTTCTCCAGTGCTCCAATTCTCCACTTCTCCAATTCTCCACTTCTCCAATTTTCCAGTTCTCCAGTTCTCCACTTCTCCACCTCTCCAATTCTCCAGTTCTCCACTTTTCCAATTCTCCACTTCTCCAGTTCTCCACTTTTCCAATTCTCCACTTTTCCAATTCTCCACTTCTCCAGTTCTCCACTTCTCCAATTCTCCACTTCTCCAATTCTCCAGTTCTCCAATTCTCCAGTTCTCCAGTTCTCCACTTCTGGCCACCACTGAAGTCCCAATTTAAGTTTTAGTCCCCATCACTCCTCCTGCTCGCAGGGAAGGGCAGGAAGGAAATGTCCATTTTTTTGGTGTTTCAGCCCAAATTGCCTGCAGGGCTGTCAGGGGGGATTTTCCCCCTCGGTGCTGGCATTCCCTCTCTGGATCCCCCCTCAGCCCAGCTCAGCCTGGTGCTTTGCTCACCTTTGGCTTTCTGAAGCCAAACTCCAGCTGAGCGCTGTCTGTGCTGAAGTGGGGAGGCTGGAACAGGAGCCCGGGGACAGTGTGGGGTCAGCCCGTTAATTACCCTAATTAGCACTGCTAAGGGGGCCCTGCCAGGGAACCCTCGTGGGCTGGGCTGGGTCCTGAATATCAGCCAGAAATTTGGGGGGTTTTGGTGAAACGAAGCCCAGCCCGGGGCCAGGTGCTGCTTGTGCAGGCAGGGTGGGGATTTCTGCTCCAAACTGGGGTAAATTCTCTCATTCTTGGGGTGAGCTGCCAGTGGAAGCGTTAAAAGAGAGACAAACTCCCTCTGGGCAAACCCCAAACCAGGGAATGAGAAATGGCAATTTGCCATTGCCCACCAAGAAGCCTCATTTGTTGTAAAACAAACAAACCCCCGACTAAAACTGCATTAAAATGCATTGAAAGCAAATTGTGTTGAAACTGGAAATAAGGTTTTCTTCTGTGGGAAGAATATTTGGGGTTGGTAATTAGCACTGGGGAGCCCTGCCAGGAAATCACTGAATATCAGTGAGAAATTTGGGTTTTTTTGGTGAAATAAAGCCCAGGAGCAGGTTTTTGGGCTCAGGGGTGGAGTTTGCCCCTGGGTTTGACCAGGCAATCAGAATTAAGGTTGGCTGATCTCTGCTGTGCCTTTTACCTGGACAGTGGAGGTTCCTGGGACAAAGAGAAGTTGTTAAAAGGCAGGATTTGTGTCTCCAATTTTCATGCATTTGGGAAAAAAAAAAAAAAAAGGCTTTGTTTATTTGTTTATTTGTTTATAAACCAAGGGATAAAGACATCCCTGGCGTTGTGTTGTGTTTCTTTTCCCAGCCAAAATGAAATTACACTGAAATTCCTATTTATTTCCAGGATGTTCTTTATCTGCAACAGCTATTTATTACCATAATTACAGCAGGGCTTGCAGAGCAACAAATCCTGTGCATTATTAAAGCCTGGAGGTTTGCAATTTCCATGGGTAAACATCATCCCAGGGAGCTGCAGGGACATCCTTTGGGAATGCCACCACCCTCTGAAACCAGAAACAACCCCGTGGATCAGCAGCCTTGAAAATCTGAGGAGAGAAGAAGAAGGAAAAAAAGATGTTAAGATGCAAAATAATTTTTTTTTCCATCGATGCCTTAAGTTTTAGCTTTTAGATGTTTTAAATTCTGTGCTGGTTTAGTGGGCAGCTGTCGCTGTTGTGACGACACACACGACACAGATTCTTGTGAAATTTGTTCCAAGGTTGTTTGAAGTGGAATCTTTATTTGAAGCCCTCGTTCTCTTACATAGATTTTTCACAGATTGCTGTGATTGGTGAAGGAGAGACAGAACTCTCTACTTACATTGGCTAAACCAGAGGGATGTTAAAAGAAAATCCCTCTCACAGAAAGACCAGCACAAATACTGGTATAAAAACAACGTCCTGGTGTTTATGCTCTTTCTGGGAAAGGAATTACAGTAGCTCAAAAGAGAATTTTAGAAACTCTAGGCCTGAAAACCCAGAATACAGGTAATTTTGGGTTTTATTTTCAGTGTTGTGGAGCTGTGTTCACAGAGCAGGGAGACAAAACAATTCCTGCTCCAGCTCAGGGAAACTTTCAGACCCAGGAACAAAACCAGCAGTGAGGGGAGGAGACAAAGCAAGGAGGATGGAGCTTCATCACCTGCAGCTGTAATTCACAATGAACCCCAAGATGCAAATGGAGCAGAACTGCTCCCAGAGTGAGCCCTGGTGCCCGGCCCTTCATTTCTGTGCCCAGTTTGGGTCCATCCTGGGTGTGCCCAGCCGGGCTCTGGCACTGCCCAGGTGTGCCAGGGAGACCTTCAATGAATCCCTTCAATAAATCCCTTGAATATATCCCTTGAATAAATCCCTGCTTTGTCCTTGTGCTGTCTCTGTGCCAGGGCACCTCCTGAAGGCGTCACCATTAGGAAATATCTGCTTTTTTGGGGTTTATTTATTTTAAAAATGCCCCCAGTGGGGCTTGGGAAGGGTCGAAATGACCCCGGAGCTGTCAGTGCCTGCTCTGTGTCCACCTGGGCTGCTGTTAATGGGTTTGTGAGAGGTGAGGGCACCCCAAGAGGCTCCTAAAAGGCTCTTAAGGATGGATTGGGAGCGGGAAAACCTCCCCAACCCCCTCATTCAGGGAATAAAAATCCCTTTTTGCAGCATTATGGACATGAGGGAAAGGGCTGAGCTCAGGACCTGGCATCAGCAGCAGCCAGGTGGAGGAGTGGGTGTTGTAATGCCCAGAACACAGAGGGGAAATGGAGCATGAGGCAGAGAAAAACAGGATTTCAACACTAAAAGTTCAATTAATTTCCTTTACATTAGTCTGAAAAATTCCAGGCTGATACAAGCTCAGATCTGCACCAATATCCAACATTTTCCTGCATTTTCCATAGGAGAACTCAACATGATTCTGGATTGTTTATAAAGCAAATGAAATGTGGGTGGTCACAAAAATAATGGGGTTTTAGACATTATTATTGTATTAATCCTATTATTATTAATAATAATAATAAATATTATTGTGTTTTTTTCCTTTTAAATAAAGCTGTTTTGAAGAGCCCTAACAATCTGCACCCCCCAGATTTTGGGTCTCCTCTGTGGGATCTGAGTGCCAGAGCTGATCTCCCAAAAAATCCCAAAGAAAACAGAACAAAAGCAGATTAAACCTTGATTTTTTTTTCCCTTTTAAAACCCAAATTGACCCAAAGGTATCCAATTTTGCTGCAAATTCCAGCCACACCTGAGCCCTTCAGGCGGGGTTTGGATCCAGCCCTTTGCTGGAATTTGGAATTCCTGCTTTGGATCCCCCCCATGGAATTTCTTGTCACATTTTAGCGTTTCAATCTGATTGATTGATTGATTGATTGATTGATTGCCTTTGCTTGGGTTGAAGGAGCCCTCAGCTGGGATAAAGAGATGGAAAAGCCCAACTGAACATTGATATTTCAGCCAGAGCAGCCACATGGGTGGGTTTAGAAATGTGTGTGCAGAGCTCCACAAATGAGCAGAATAAAAAAAATAAATTAAAAAAGCTCCAATTTCTTCCTCCTGGAATAAAACTGGAAGATCAGGATCCATTTTTTTATGTGTGTCAGATTTTCCTGCCATAATCAGGTTTTTTGCATCCTCCGATTTCCCGCCCGTGTCGGACTAAAATTAAAGATTTCATCATCAAAAATACAGACCCTCAGTGGAAAAATAAATTTATTCTTATTCCTGGATGGAAATATCAGTGAAGGACCAAATGCTGGCCTTTGGAACAGATCTCTAAAGCCACGCTCAGCACCCCGAAAACCAAATCACAAATAAATCAGTTAATTTATGGCAGCATCCACAACTCTCCCTTCCCGATGCTAATTGGATCGATACAGAAACATCGGAAGGTTTTTTTTCTTTCCCGACGATCAGATCATCAGCAAAACGTTCATCAATAGCTGACATTTGCTTTAGAAAGAAGAAATGGCTCCAGGAGATAATTAAAGCTCGCTCTTCTCTGCTGGGGGAGAGCCCATTGTCCTTCCCCACTGAGGAGCCGTCTCCATCACCGAGCCAATTAATAAATTCCCAATATAATCAGGGGGAATTTCCTGCTGGTGAATGAGAAATAATGAGATTTGTCAGAGAAACCCCAGCTCTGCCACCATGGGATTGGAGGGACCAGCCCTGGGTAACCTTTTTTGTGCAGTTCCTCCTATTTTTGTGCAGTTTCCCCCCAGTTTTTGTGCAGTTTCCCCCCAGTTTTTGTGCAGTTCCTCCCGTTTTTGTGCAGTTCCTCCCATTTTTGTACAGTTCTTCCCATTTTTGTGCAGTGCTCCCAATTTTTGCACAGTTCCCCCCAATTTTTGTGCACTGTCCCCAATTTTTGTGCAGTTCCTCCCATTTTTGTGCAGTTCCCCCAATTTTTGTGCAGTGCTCTCCAATTTTTGAGCAGCCTCCCCAGTCTTTGTACAGTGCTCCCCAATTTTTGTGCATAGTCCCCCAGTTTTTGTGCAGTTTCCCCATTTTTGTGCAGTTCCCCCCAATTTTTGCACAGTGCTCCCCAATTTTTCTGCAGTGCTCTCCAATTTTTGTGCATTCTCCCATTTTTGTACAGTTCTTCCCATTTTTGTGCAGTTGCTCCCAATTTTTGCACAGTTCCCCCCAATTTTTGTGCACTGTCCCCCAATTTTTGTGCAGTTCCTCCCATTTTTGTGCAGTTCCCCCAATTTTTGTGCAGTGCTCTCCAATTTTTGAGCAGAGCTCCCCATTTTTGTACAGTGCTCCCCAATTTTTGTGCATAGTCCCCCAGTTTTTGTGCAGTTCTTCCCATTTTTGTGCATTGCCCCCAATTTTTGTGCAGTGCTCTCCAATTTTTGAGCAGAGCTCCCCAGTTTTTGTGCAGTTCTTCCCATTTTTGTGCAGTTCTCTCCCATTTTTCTGCAGTGCCCCCAATTTTGTGCAGTGCTCTCCAATTTTTGCGCAGTGCTCCCTGATTTTTGTGCAGTGCTCTCCAATTTTTGAGCAGAGCTCCCCGATTTTGTGCAGTTCTTCCCATTTTTGTGCAGTTCTTCCCATGTTTGTGCAGTTCCCCCGATTTTTGTGCAGTTCCCCCAATTTTTGCACAGTGCTCCACAATTTTTGTGCATTGTCCCCCAATTTTTGTGCAATTCTTCCCAGTTTTTGCACAGTTCCCCCCGTTTTTGTGCCGTACCCCCTGATATTTTGCAGAGCCCCCGAGGGCTGGGAAGGGGCTGCACTGCCCTGGGGGTGTGAGAGCAGCACCTGAGCCATCAATAATCACTAATCCAACTCCTCAGGTGTCCCCGTGGAGCAGCCACACCGGGATTCGCTGCAGAGCTGCGTTTTCTCCCTGAGCAGCTTCACTGCAGCCATACCAGCCTTGGCCTTGCTGCTGTGGAACATGAATTTTTCAGGAGTGGGAGCTGCAGTCACGCAATGTGTCAGAGCCTCTTAGTGCAGGGCAGCTGCCTGCACTCACCCCAGCAGACCCCAGAGCTGCCCCCACAGCCTGGGGGTCGGGCTGCATTTCCAGCTCTGGAAGAGAAAATCCCTGGAAATTCTGCCTGGGGACTGGACTGAAGCTGTGAAGCCCCCAGCTCGGGGGGTTTGTTCAGCTGGGCTGGTGCAGGGGTGCTCACCAGACCGAGGTGCTCTCATGGGAAAATAATGGGCAACATCAGGGTGAGCTGATTGAAAATCGGGCTGTTCTGGTGTGCCCTGCCCTGTTCTCTGGACTGTCTGATTCTGCACTGGCTGCCTGGGACCCCCAGATCCTTTATGGCCCCTTGCTTCTGCCATGGAAAGGGCTATAAAAGTGACTCCCTGAGCTGCCCCAATTGGAGATCTCCCCACGGAAGGGAGATTTCCTCATGGAAGAGTGATCTCCCCACAGAAGGGAGATCTCCCTATGGAAGTGAGATCTCCCCACAGAAGGGAGATCTCCTCACGGAAGAGAGATCTCCCCACAGAAGGGAGATCTCCCCACAGAAGGGAGATCTCCCCATGGAAGGGAGATCTCCCCACAGAAGAGAGATCTCCCCACGGAAGGGAGATCTCCCCATGGAAGAGAGATCTCCCCATGGAAGAGAGATCTCCCCATGGAAGAGAGATCTCCCCACGGAAGGGAGATCTCCCCATGGAAGAGAGATCTCCCCATGGAAGAGAGATCTCCCCACGGAAGGGAGATCTCCCCATGGAAGAGAGATCTCCCCATGGAAGGAGATCTCCCCACGGAAGAGAGATCTCCCCATGGAAGAGAGATCTCCCCATGGAAGGGAGATCCCTCCACAGAAGAGTGATCTCCCCACAGAAGTGAGATTTCCCCATGGAAGAGAGATCTCCCCATGGAAGGAAGATGTTTCTCTTGGCCAAGGACCACGACGACATCGTCTCATCTGTTAGGAGCTCTATCCCACCCTCACCTTCTCTCTTTCTTTCTCTCTCCCTCTCTCCCATCTATCCCATAACCGTGTTGCTAGCACTCAATAAAAGTGCACTGCTGCGATTGAACTGCTGAATTGTCCCCTGCTGGTTGCCTTTTGGCACTCTGAGCTCCATGAAGGAACCAGCACCGCTCCCGCCCGTCGGAGCGGATCGTGCCCAGCTCCCCTCACGCTGGGCTGGTGTGAAACGAGCCCTCAAGGCAAGCACGGGGCTGTGCACACCCAGCACTGCTTGTGAGGGATGCCTGGGATGGCCGTGAGATTGGGGAAAGCTGCTGGTCCTGGAGGAAGATGGAGAGGGGCGTTTTGCAAGGGGGAATTCCCGATATTTCATCTCAACTGTGTCTCTTTCGGTTTAAAGCTGGTGGTAAGGCTTTAAACTGAAGGAGGGGAGGTTGATTGGATATTTAGGAGAAGTTCTTTGCTGTGAGGGTGGAATGGAATTCCCAGAGGAGCTGTGGCTGCCCCTGGATCCCTGGCAGTGCCCAGGGCCAGGCTGGAGCAGCCTGGGACAGTGGGAGGCGTCCCTGCCATGGCAGGGGTGGCACTGGATAATTAAATGTCCATACCATGCCATGCCATGCCTTGCCATCCCAAATCCCATAATCCCATCCCATCCCCATTATCCCATTATTCCATTATCCCATATTCCCATCCCAACCCATGCCATCCCATATTCCCATCCCAAATCCCATCCTAACCCATCCCATCCCATATTCCCATTCCAAATCCCATCCCATATTCCCATCCCAAATCCCATCCCAACCCATTATCCCATCCCAGATTCCCATCCCAAATCCCATCCCATCCCATTATCCCATCCCATATTCCCATCCCAAATCCCATCCCATATTCCCATCCCATTATCCCATCCCATATTCCCATCCCAACCCATCCCATCCCAAATCCCATCCCATCCCATATTCCCATCCCAACCCATCCCATCCCATATTCCCATCCCATTATCCCATCCCATATTCCCATCCCAACCCATCCCATCCCAAATCCCATCCCATCCCATATTCCCATCCCAACCCATCCCATCCCATATTCCCATCCCATTATCCCAACCCATATTCCCATCCCAGCCCATCCCATCCCAAATCCCATCCCATCCCATATTCCCATCCCAACCCATCCCATCCCAACTCATCCCATCCCATATTCCCATCCCAAATCCCATCCCATTATCCCATCCCATTCCATTATCCCATTATCCCATTATCCCAGTCTCCACAATTCTGAGCTCAGGGCAGCGCAGCTGGCGCTCCACAGGGAGGAACTGGCACAGGAAAGTGGAGGGAGAACCAAGCCCAGAACTCCCCCAAGTCAGCAGCAGCTCATCCCCCGGGCCAGGAGGAGCCCAGGGCTGAGGAGAGCAGCCAGGTCCCCCCGAGGAGGATTCCAAGAGCAATTCCCATTTTTGTTTCCATTTTTGTTATTAATAAAAACCCTCCGCCAACAGCCGGGAGAAAAATTGATCCCGTCCTCTCTCAGCAGGGTAAAATCCAATCCAGCTCCACAAGGTGACATCTCCAAAAGCTGAGGCTGTGATTAAGAGGATGGTGCTTAATTAAAGGCCTGTGTGCTGGAAGAAGAAGCTCCTAATCAGGACAAAAAAAATGTCACTTTTCGGGACGTTTCTCCCAGGAGAAACACAAACAGTTTGTCATGGAAAACATGTGGAAGGACAGAGAGTTCAGGAAACCTCTGGCTTTGTTTCCACCTGGAAAACCTTGGGAATCTCTGCTCAGAAACTAAGTGAGAGGACCTGGGGGTGTTTGATTCACAAGCACTGTCCTTTACCTGTAATTCCAGCACCCAGGTGTGCAGGGAGTGGGATGGGAGAGGGCTCCTCTTCCAGTGCTCCCTCCCAAAACACCAGGATGGAAGGCACAAAGTATTTTTATATATTCATTTGTTCATCGAAAAATCAGGGAAAAATGAAGTTATTAGAAAAAACACAAGTCTGGTGCTGTTTTTTCCTCACACTCCACATGCAGAACCAATGGGTTCTGAACTTCCAGAGCCACATTCCTGCCCCAAATCCCCTCTGGAGGTGACATTGAGCTCTGGGAGCTCCTCCATCCAAAGGTCAGCAAAGCTGCCTGAGAATTCCTGCACTGCAGATTCTAATTATTATTTGGAGAGAGTGATATTCTCATTTTTCAGACGATGAAAGGAAATAAATCAGTCTGGTGCTTCTCCAGGGGAAAACATATCATAATTGAGCTGCTTTTGCAAATCCTGCTTTCATTGTCTTAAGTGGCTTGTCCTGACTGGGAGCATCTGTGGATCTCATCCTCCAAACCACCCTGCTTCTTCTAGAAATGCCCAAGCAAAAAGGATTTGGTCTGAACCCACTCCTGCATGTGTGTGATCACAGGATTCTGCTGCAGCTGAGATCCCACATTTCCCCAGCCAGGCAGTGGGAGGAATCAGGATCTGTCCCTGCCCCCTGAACTTCCCCACCCAAACCCTCCCTGGGGCTCAGCAGCAGGAAAATTGGGTTCTACCTTCCTAAATACCCTGGGTGGGGGAATCCCTAAATTAATTTTTGGGAGAGGGCAAAATGTTCTGCCCCTCTAATTACCCTGGATGGGGGAATCACCCAATTAATTTTTGGGAGAGGGCAAAGTGTTCTACCCTAATTACCCTGGATGGGGAATCACCCAATTAATATCTGGGAGAGGGCAAAGTGTTCTACCCTAATTACCCTGGATGGGGGAATCACCCAATTAATATCTGGGAGAGGGCAAAGTGTTCTACCCTAATTACCCTGGATGGGGAATCACCCAATTAATATCTGGGAGAGGGCAAAGTGTTCTACCCTAATTACCCTGGATGGGGGAATCACTAAATTAATATTTGGGAGAGGGCAAAGTGTTCTACCCCTCTAATTACCCTGGGTGGGGGAATCCCTAAATCAATTTTTGGGAGAGGGCAAAATGTTCTACCCCTCTAATTACCCTGGATGGGGGAATCACCCAATTAATTTTTGGGAGAGGGCAAAATATTCTACCCTAATTACCCTGGGTGGGGGAATCACCCAATTAATTTTTGGGAGAGGGCAAAGTGTTCTACCCTAATTACCCTGGGTGGGGAATCACCTAATTAATTTTAGATGGAAAAGTGTTCTACCCTCCTAAATACCCTGGGTGGAGGAATCACTAAATTAAACTTTGGGAGGAGGCAAAGTGTTCTGCCCCTCTAATTACCCTGAACAGGGGAATCACCCAATTAATTTTTGGGAGAGGGCAAAGCAGGTTTCCCCCAGGACCTCCTGGGCACCAGCAGCACCCGAACACTATTTAGTTAAAAGAATTTAACGAGGGCTAATGCATGATTAATGAGCCTGTGCTGGAATAGAGAAACAATTTGTGGCTCACATAACAAGTCCTGGGTGAGGATGCAATCCCAGCTCACGGGTGACTCTGCTTTTCCTCCTGCTCAGCAAAACCTGCCCCTGCAGCTCTGGCTCCTCATGCATTTTTAAAAGTTTCCGTCTCTCTCCCCTCCTGTGCTCCACATGGCTCCAGCATCACTTTCCAAGTGCCATTAACACGTGCATTAATTGAGTTTTTATTGGGATTGTCGACTGCAGGTCTAGAAAATTGGCATTAATTTATTATTGGGATTGTCAACTGCAGGTCTAGAAAACCAGCATTAATTTATTATTGGGATTGTCAACTGCAGGTCTAGAAAATCAGCATTAATTGAATTATTGGGTTTGTCAACTGGAGGTCTAGAAAACCAGCATTAATTGAATTATTATTGGGATTGTCAACGGGAGGTCTAGAAAATCAGCATTAATTAATTTATTATTTGGATTGTCAACTGCAGGTCTAGAAAACCAGCATTAATTTATTATTGGGATTGTCAACTGCAGGTCTAGAAAACCAGCATTAATTGAATTATTATTGGGATTGTCAACTGGAGGTCTAGAAAACCAGCATTAATTTATTATTGGGATTGTCAACTGCAGGTCTAGAAAATCAGCATTAATTTAATTATTATTGGGATTGTCAACTGCAGGTCTAGAAAATCAGCATTAATTGAATTATTATTGGGATTGTCAACTGGAGGTCTAGAAAATCAGCATTAATTAATTTATTATTGGGATTGTCAACTGCAGGTCTAGAAAATCAGCATTAATTAATTTATTATTTGGATTGTCAACTGCAGGTCTAGAAAACCAGCATTAATTGAATTATTGGGATTGTCAACTGCAGGTCTAGAAAACCAGCATTAATTGAGTTATTATTATCTAGATTATCTAGATATAATTGAGTTATATATTATCTAGAAAACCAGCAGGATTTTTGTGGTTCCCAGCCTGGCACCTCTGGGCTCTGCTCCCACCTGCCTGACTGACCAGAGCAAAGGAGAACAAGAAATTCCTGCTCTTTTTCCCAAGCTTTGTTTTGTTTTTCAGATCATTTACAGCCCTGAAGATCTGTAATTTCTTCTTTTAATTTATGGTAGTGGCTACAAAAGCAGAACTGCATGAAAACATCGTTCAAATTCTACAGTAGCTACACTGGCTTAAAAAAAAAAAAATCAATTTTCCTGCCACATCCCTGACAATCTCCCCTGAGGATAAGTGGGATCATCTCCTACAGGGCAGGAATAATTTGGTTAAGCTGACCCAGGTGCTGAAGTGCAGCAGCTCCAAACTTCAGGTACTAAAAAAATGATGATTTTTTTTTTGGAAATAACTCCGTTTTCTCGCCTGGATTCAGGGGTTTTCCCACTTTTTGAATAACTGAGTGTGCTGCAGAGGAAAATCCAGCTTGGCCTGGGATTTTAGCTCAGGTCGTTGGCCTGAGCCCCTTCCCAAAGCTGCAGCATTTCCCTCTGCTGGGAGAGTGACTCACTCGAGGCAAGAACCAATTCCCCCCAGTCCTCTCTTCTTCTGCAATGAAAGGTTTCTCTTTTTAATTAAAGAAAAAAGAGCACTTTACAGCTGCCTGGCAAGATCACACCCCTCTCATGTCCTCACCTTTGATTTTTCCTTTTGCTCTTTGCCAGCCGGGAGAATATTCAGGATTAAGTTCCGTCCTTTGTTGCTGACACACACTCCAGGCTTGAAAATGCAAAATCAATCTCGGGCCCTGCTTGTAGTAAAGAATTCTTCTTTGTGGCAGGCTTGGATTGCCTAGGGAGGAGGGTGGAAATTTTTAAAAAATATAAAAATAACAGGTTATTGAAGAGCACGCTGCATATAATGATGAGTTCTTTGAGTTCAGAAGAATTTATCGAGGATTTCCTTCCCTGCTGCTGCTTTGGAGTTGAAATTCCCAAGGAAACAAGGAGCTCCACGTGGGTTTATCTGCATCATCACAGGAGAATCCATGGAAATCCCATCCCTGGCAGTGCCCAGGGCCAGGCTGGACAGGGCTTGGAGTCCCCTGGGACAGTGGGAGGCGTTCCTGCCAGGGCAGGGGGTGGAATTAGATGATTTTAATCTAATCTCAAACCATTCCACCCAAACCCTTCCAGAATTCCACCATCTCTGTCCCAAAGCAGGTCTTTTTCCTGAGCCCATTCACAAAACATTAATAAATTCCATTCTGGAGAGAATCACCGAGCCAGCAGCAGTGGAATTTGGATCAGTGGTTACAGAGCTCACTTCAGGTTTATATTTTGTGCAAAGTGAGCATTTCCAGGGCAGAATTAAAGAAGCACAGGAGCAGTCTCAGGGGTCCCTGCTTTAGCAGCCACAGCAGTGAAATCTGAATTTCCAGGCCTGGAGCTTCTGAATTTCTAAAGCTCTGCTTTTTTCCTGATGTTTTGGGCTTCTGAAACTTGTTCCCACAGCTCGAACAGAAACACCAGGATTGTTTGTGTAACAAAACTCATGTTTGGAATTCTTTTTGTGGGAGGGATTTTCTTTTGCTGTCCCTCTGGTTTGGCCAGTGTGGGTGAAGAGTTCTGCTCTCAGGGGTTGCTTTGGTCAGGATGACCCCCGGATGTGGAAAAGTCTCTGTTTCCCAACCCAGCTGCTGAAGAAGGAGTCAGAACTCTCCAGCTGATGCTCTCCAGGTTGCTTTCTTGTTTCTGATCTCAGATATTTTCTGTCTGGGCTGCCCAGGTGTGTTCAGCAGGGCAGCCCCAGGCACTCTGCCCTCCCCTGGGGCAGGCACTGCTTTTTATACTCCAAATTCCCTGGGAGTTATTGACAGGGATGAGCCAATGCCCAGCACCTGTGTCAGACAGTTCCATTCTGCTCCAATCCCATCCCCAAGTGCCACCATCCCCAAGGAGATGGGCTCAGGGAGAAGAAGGGAGGAGCACAGGACAACACCCCAGTCCCTCCATCTCACCCCCTGAGCCCCCATGGGAAAATCCCCAAAATTCCCTTCTCACTCTACAACTCCTACTCTCATGCTGTCTAGAATTTGGTGACTTTTAGTTCTTCATTCCCAGGTGGTAATTTGTTCCAGGGGTGAAACTCAAAGCCCCAGGGGTCTCTGGCTGCTGCCAGGGTCTGTGCCCCCAATGCCAGGGTCTGTGCCCCCCCTGCCAGGGTCTGTGCCCCCCCTGCCAGGGTCTGTGCCCCCAATGCCAGGGTCTGTGCCCCCCCTGCCAGGGTCTGTGACCCCAATGCCAGGGTCTGTGACCCCAATGCCAGGGTCTGTGCCCCCCCTGCCAGGGTCTGTGCCCCCAATGCCAGGGTCTGTGCCCCCAGTGCCAGGGTCTGTGCCCCCCCCTGCCAGGGTTTGGAGCCCCCAGGCTGGAGCTGGGATCACCCAGGGCTGGCACAGACCCCTCCTGGGTTCTGACATTCTGTCACTCGTTCACCAACCACACTGCCCTGTCTAAAATGTATAAAAAAAGAAGCCATTGTTTGAATAACCAGAGTCAGATTCATTTCTCCAAAAGTTTTGGATAAATTCCACGAAGTGTCCGTGTCATGTTTTATTCACCAATTATTCACATATATTATATGAATATAATAAAATATTCATAATATTTTATTAGTGGAAGGTGTCCCTGCCCATGGCAGGGTGGAAAAAGGTGATTTTTAGGTCCTTTCCAACCCAAAGCATTCCCAGATTCCCCGAATTTCCATCCCCAGCTGCAAACTGCTAGGGGATGGGCAGCAGGTCCCTCCCAACAGGTCCCATCCACGATTTCACCAACAAGGAAAAGTTTCCACCTCATTTCTGGGCATGGAATTCTCCCCCAGACAACCCCTAACCTACCCAGGAGAGTTCTCCCAGGATTTTTAAGGAATCTGCTCTGTTTCCCAGCAAACCAGGCAGTTTTTGATAGTTAACAGGTATTGTTTTGTCAGCTCTCAAACGGGGCTGAGATTTCAGCTGGGCAAAACTCCAAGTGCTGAAGCTTCCAGGCAAAAGCCAGCATTCAGCAGAGGGAGGAAAATCTCCTAGAATCCTGAACTTCACTCTTTTTTTGTGCTAAATTGTTGTATTTAAGGCTGATTTTTTTTTTTTTTTTTGCAAGATAATCTCTCAAGTCTGTGTTCTTGCCTCCAAATCCGTGACAAAATCCTGACCTCTGCTCACTCTGTGCAGCAGATGGGGGAGCAGGAGGCTGGAATTGCCATTGGAAGCTGTAAAGTCAAATATATTTTCAGCTGACTTTGTTCTTTCTGCAATTAAACCTCCTTTTTTTTTTTTTTTTGTTTTTTTTTTTTTTTTTTTTTTTTGTTTTTTTTTTTTTTTTAGTACTCGGTGGCTGAGCTTTTATTATCAATAATGCAAAAGGTGTGAGGAAAGCAGGAGCTGGCCAAGAGCTGATGGAGGAAATCTGGAGATTTCCTGACACTCACAGGTCGCCTTTTACAAACGTTTTGTGGTCTTAGGTCAGAAAAAGAGATATAAAAACTCAAGTATTTTTCAGTGGGAGGGGATGGAAGATGGACAATGCAAGCCCTAAATTGGGAATAAATAGAATAATAGAACTGTTAATGTTCAAAAAGGGATTTAAAATAATAATTTCAACAGAATAAGCGCCAAAAAAAAAAAAAAAAAAAAAAAAGAGTAGAGGACTGGAATTTCACTCAGCATCATTCCCAAATCCATCCCTTAAAATGCTGGGAGCAGCTCTTTGCCCAGATCCCCTCTGGATAAATCTGCTGTTACCTTCAAATCCCATCTTGCTCCAGGATAAATTTACAACAAGCTCCTGCACAAATTACAATTTTCTATTCCTGCACAAATTGTGATTTTCTATTCCTGCCCAAATTATAATTTTCTATTCCTGCACAAATTATAATTTTCTATTCCTGCACAAATTATAATTTTCTATTCCTGCACAAATGATGATTTTCTATTCCTGCACAAACACGGTGTTATGATTTCTGCTGGGCACTTAGAGGAGAATTAAACTCACAAAATTAATTAAATGCACAAAATCATCCCCTGAGTGCAGCACCCAATTCCCTCCTGTGGTGGCTGGAATTCCATCAATCTTCCCTTCCAACATTCCCAGAGTGTTCCTGGACCCTCCTGGAAGTGCTGGGCAGGGAAGGCAGCTCGGGAAGTGCTGATAAAACCCCTGGAATTGCTGTGCCCTGTCCCTGAGGATGGGAAATGGTGATAAAATCCCTGGATTTCCCTGTCCTTGAGGGTGGGAAATGCTGATAAAACCCCTGGATTTCCCTGTCCCCTGTCCCTGAGGATGGGAAATGCTGATAAAACCCCTGGATTTCCCTGTCCCCTGTCCCTGAGGATGGGAAATGCTGATGAAACCCCTGGATTTCCCTGTCCCTGAGGATGGGAAATGCTGATGAAACCCCTGGATTTCTCCATCCCCTGTCCCTGAGGATGGGAAGCATTGATAAAACCCCTGGAATTGCTGTGCCCTGTCCCTGAGGATGGGAAATGCTGATAAAACCCCTGGATTTCCCTGTCCCTGAGGGTGGGAAATGCTGATAAAATCCCTGGATTTCCCTGTCCCTGAGGGTGGGAAATGCTGATAAAACCCCTGGATTTCTCCATCCCCTGTCCCTGAGGATGGGAAGCATTGATAAAACCCCTGTATTTCTCCATCCCCTGTCCCTGAGGATGGGAAATGCTGATAAAACCCCTGGATTTCTCCATCCCCTGTCCCTGAGGATGGGAAATGCTGATAAAACCCCTGGATTTCTCCATCCCCTGTCCCTGAGGATGGGAAATGCTGATAAAACCCCTGGATTTCTCCATCCCCTGTCCCTGAGGATGGGAAGCATTGATAAAACCCCTGTATTTCTCCATCCCCTGTCCCTGAGGATGGGAAATGCTGATAAAACCCCTGGATTTCTCCATCCCCTGTCCCTGAGGATGGGATGAAATGCTGATAAAACCCCTGTATTTCTCCATCCCCTGTCCCTGAGGATGGGAAATGCTGATAAAACCCCTGATTTCTCCATCCCCTGTCCCTGAGGATGGGAAGCATGATAAAACCCCTGTATTTTCTCCCATCCCCTGTCCCTGAGGATGGGAAATGCTGATAAAACCCCTGGATTTCTCCATCCCCTGTCCCTGAGGATGGGAAATGCTGATAAAACCCCTGTATTTCTCCATCCCCTGTCCCTGAGGATGGGAAATGCTGATAAAACCCCTGGATTTCTCCATCCCCTGTCCCTGAGGATGGGAAGCATTGATAAAACCCCTGGATTTCCCTGTCCCCTCTCCCTGAAGGTCACTGGCACTCAGGGACAAAGCTGCTGCTCCCATTAATGAAATTTCCTTCCCCAGGCCAGAGGATTGCAGGTTATCTCCTTCCAAAGTGCAGAATTCGGCTTTGTTTCCACTTCCTTCAGCTTTTTAATCTCACAGAGGAATTTTTTTTTCATGGCTGCCCCTTGAAAGTGTGGAAATGAACTCCAAAATAAGCGATGAGACCCCTGTGAAATTCTGTCCCGTCCCAGTAAGAAATGTTTCACTGGTGCCAGTTTGCCCCAGCTGAGAGATCTTTGCTTCCTTCAGCTTTTTAATCTCACAGAGGAATTTTTTTCGTGGCTGCCCCTTGAAAGTGTGGAAATGAACTCCAAAATAAGCGATGAGCCCCCTGTGAAATAGGAAATGTTTCACTGGTGCCAGTTTGCCCCAGCTGAGAGATCTTTGCCAGTCACTGTTTCCACCCTCAGGAAATCCCTGACCCTGGGCTCCCTATTAAAAGAAAATAGAATACTACAAAGAAAATAGAATGATATTTACAATTTTTACTTTTTATCTGAAACCTCTGGGATTCAGCTGGGGAAAGGAGATTTCTCCCAGTGCAGCATTTCCACAAGGAAACAACGGGCTGGGACAAACCCATTGCTGGAAATAATGATTTGGAATTCCCTCAAGAGCTCCTTTTCTATAAAACCAATCAAAACCTCAGTGTAAAGACAAAACTGAAAACCTCTGAGAGTGTTTTAAAGGATGGAACAAGAATTCCAGTGTAACCAACAATCCTTTGGATTATCAGCTTTACCAAAACCAGCAACGCTGAATTGGTGGTTCGGATGAAAGAATTCCTCACACCTCCAAATTCACCGCTGAGTTTTGCAGTTCCACATGCCCATGGCTGGGAATAAATTCAGGAAGAGGTTTGGATGTTGAACAGGCGCTGAGGGGCTGTACCAGCTGCCAAAGAGCATTTGGGGGGTTGATATTAAAGAGCAACCAAAGGGAAGTCATTAATGAGAGGTTGAAGGGCAGCATCCCAGGGGAGGGAGCTGGAAAATATCCATGGGGATAAAGGCAAGGAGAAGCTTTATTTGTTTATTCTAAGGGAAGCAAAGCAACAGAACAGGACAAAGGGCAAGGATCTTCTTGAGGCAGCACAATGCCAAGCTCCAGGGTAATATCCTGCTGCGATTGCAGGGCAGCTGTGGGGGAAGGAGAGCGTGGAAGAGCTTCAGGAACCAGAGCCCCTGCCCAGAGCTGGGGCTGAGCTCCCTGGCAGATCCCAGAGGGGCAAGGACGAGAGTGGGGCTGGGGGGATCAGTGCTGGGGTCAGGAAACGTGTGGGGCTGGGGGATCAGTGCTGGGGCTGGGGGATCAGTGCTGGGGTCAGGAAACGTGTGGGGATCAATGCTGGGGCTGGGGGGATCAGTGCTGGGGCTGGGGGATCAGTGCTGGGGTCAGGAAATGTGTGGGGGCGAGGGGATCAGTGCTGGGGCTGGGGGATCAGTGCTGGGTCAGGCGTGGGGGATCAGTGCTGGGGCTGGGGGGATCAGTGCTGGGGTCAGGGGGGATCAGTGCTGGGGCTGGGGGATCAGTGCTGGGGTCAGGAAACGTGTGGGGGGCTGGGGGATCAGTGCTGGGGCTGGGGGATCAGTGCTGGGGTCAGGAAACGTGTGCGGGGATCAGTGCTGGGGCTGGGGGGATCAGTGCTGGGCGGCTGCGGGGATCAGTGCTGGGCTGGGGGGATCAGTGCTGGGGCTGGGGATCAGTGCTGGGCGAGGGGATCAGTGCTGGGGCTGGGGGATCAGTGCTGGGGCGAGGGGATCAGTGCTGGGGCGGGGGATCAGTGCTGGGGCTGGGGGATCAGTGCTGGGGCTGGGGGATCAGTGCTGGGGCTGGGGGGATCAGTGCTGGGGCTGGGGGATCAGTCTGGGGCTGGGGGGATCATGCTGGGGCTGGGGGGATCACTCGTGGGGCTGGGGGATCACTCGGGGGCTGAGGGGATCACTCGTGGGGCTGGGGGGATCACTCGGGGGGCTGAGGGGATCACTCGGGGGTTGAGGGGATCACTCGGGGGGTTGAGGGGATCACTCGGGGGCTGAGGGATCACTCGTGGGGCTGGGGGGATCACTCGGGGGCTGAGGGGATCACTCGTGGGGCTGGGGGGATCACTCGGGGGGTTGAGGGGATCACTCGGGGGCTGAGGGGATCACTCGGGGGGTTGAGGGGATCACTCCTGGGGCTGGGGGGGATCACTCGGGGGGCTGGGGGGATCACTCGGGGGGCTGAGGGGATCACTCGGGGGGTTGAGGGGATCACTCCTGGGGCTGGGGGGATCACTCGGGGGGCTGAGGGGATCACGGGGGGCTGGGGGGATCACTCGGGGGGTTGAGGGGATCACTCGTGGGGCTGGGGGATCACTCGTGGGGCTGAGGGGATCACTCCTGGGGCTGGGGGGATCACTCGTGGGGCTGGGGGGATCACTCGGGGGGTTGAGGGGATCACTCGTGGGGCTGGGGGGATCACTCGGGGGGCTGGGGGGATCACTCGTGGGGCTGGGGGGATCACTCGGGGGGCTGAGGGATCACTCGTGGGGCTGGGGGGATCACTCGGGGGGTTGAGGGGATCACTCGTGGGGCTGGGGGGTCACTCGGGGGTGAGGGGATCACTCCTGGGGCTGTGAGGGGATCACTCGTGGGGCTGAGGGGATCACTCCTGGGGCTGGGGGGATCACTCGGGGGGCTGAGGGGATCACTCCTGGGGCTGAGGGGATCACTCGCGGGGCTGAGGGGATCACTCGGGGGGTTGAGGGGATCACTCGCGGGGCTGAGGGGATCACTCGTGGGGCTGCTGTCCTGCCAAGCAGCCCCTGTCTGCAGCCAGGTGAGCTCAGGCACAGCAGAGCCCTGGCAGCTCCACAGATCCCATCTGAACCCCTTTGCCATCACCTGCACCCCTTTTTTCCAGCACCTGAACTCCTTTCCCATCATCTGAACCCCTTTCCCATCACCTTCACTCCTTTCCCATCCCCTGCACCCCTTTTCCCATCCCCTGCACCCCTTTTCCCATCCCCTGCACCCCTTTTCCCATCCCCTGCACCCCTTTCCCATCATCAGAACCCCTTTTCCCCATCCCCTGCACCCCTTTCCCATCACCTGCACCCCTTCCCATCATCAGAACCCCTTTTCCCATCCCCTGCACCCCTTTCCCAACACGTGCACCCCTTTTCCCATCCCCTGCACCCCTTTCCCAACACGTGCACCCCTTTTCCCATCCCCTGCACCCCTTTCCCATCCCCTGCACCCCTTTCCCATCCCGTTTCCCCCGTTGGTGGCTCCAGCCGCCGCTCGCCCGGCTCGGGCCGAGCAGGATTGAGACAGTGCCATCTACTGCCACCGGCTCGGCTCTTCCTGCAGCTCAAGGGACGAACTGAAATAAAACTGAAACCGGCGGAGTCCCGGGGCACGAACAGCGGGGCCGGGGGAGCTCCGGCAGTGCAGGAGCCAGCTCAGCACAGAGGGACGGAATTCCATGGGGAACTCCAATAAAACCGAGGGAAGAGTGGAGCAAAAGTAATTTCTGTGGTAGGGAGACTGAAAAATAGAAATAAGTGGAAGGCTGGTTTGTGGCAGGAGGAGTTTGGATTTCCCAAATCCCGCTGGTTTGGGGGTTCTTTCCTTGCCCAGGTAAAGGACAAAAGGCAGGAGGGAGCAGAACAGGGTGCTCAGGAAGAAAAAGGATGGGGAGAGACTTAGGACAAGGGGTGGAGGGCCAGGACCGAGGGAATCGCTCCCACTGCCAAAAGGCAGGGATGGGTGGGATATCGGGAAGGGATGGAATTCCCAGAGCAGCCGTGGCTGCCCCTGGACCCCTGGAAATGTCCAGGGCCAGGCTGGAGTGCTCTGGGACGTGGCAGGAGTGGAACTGGATGGGATTTCAGGTCCCTTCCAACCCGACCCTTCCAGGATCCTCTGAAACTCGGGCAGCAGGGTCAAACAGAGCCGGGGCTGCCCCGGTCAGTCCTCAGCAAACTGAGCCTCCCACGGACACGGAGAGAGGGATGAGCCGTGCCCGAACCGGGCTGACCCATCTGGGATCCAATCCAGGCACTGGTGCATCTCCAAAAACCCGAACACGGAACATGGAAGGTTTGGGTGGGCAGGGACCTTAAATCCCACCCAGTGCCATGGGCAGGGACCCCTCCCACCATCCCAGGGGGCTCCAAGCCCACCCAGCCTGGCTCTGACACCTGGCAGACACTCGTGAGGAATCCATACAGTCAAGGCCAAGCTCCCAAAGGGTTCACCCGTATTTTTTAGGATGCCACGACAGAACCAGCGGATCCCAGAGCCAGGTTCAGTGCCAACAGCCCCCGACAGACATTTCACAGCTGCCTGTGCCAGTTTGGCGCTTGAAGGGCAGACAAAGCTCTGCATCACCCCCCTGTCTGAGCCCTCCCTTCACCTCCTGTGCTCCCGCCCAGGGACGGAGCGGAGCAGCGGCGCAGTCACAGCCCGTTACAGAGCGAGCCCTGATGAGCCGTGTCCCCAAAAACGGCCCGGGATGAACCTGGAGGGTCGGGGGAGGACGGGCAGGCACGAACAGCTCTGCTGCCATTCCTGCTGCTGCTGCTGCCCCATTCCTGCTGCTGCAGCTGCTGCCCCATTCCTGCTGCTGCAGCTGCTGCCCCATTCCTGCTGCTGCTGCTGCCCCATTCCTGCCGCTGTCCTATTCCTGCTGCTGCTGCTGCCCCATTCCTGCTGCTGCTGCTGCCCCATTCCTGCTGCTGCTGCCCCATTCCTGCTGCTGCAGCTGCTGCCCCATTCCTGCTGCTGCTGCTGCCCCATTCCTGCTGCTGTCCCATTCCTGCTGCGCTGCTGCCCCATTCCTGCTGCTGCAGCTGCTGCCCCATTCCTGCTGCTGCTTGCCCCATTCCTGCTGCTGCCCCATTCCTGTGCTGCTGCTGCCCCATTCCCGCTGCTGCCCCATTCCTGCTGCTGCTGCCCCATTCCTGCTGCTGCTGCTGCCCCATTCCTGCTGCTGCTGCTGCCCCATTCCTGCGCTGCTTCCCCATTCCTGCTGCTGCTGCCCCATTCCTGCTGCTGCTGCCCCATTCCTGCTGCTGCTGCTGCCCCATTCCTGCTCCTGCTGCCCCATTCCTGCTGCTGCTGCTGCTGCCCCATTCCTGCTGCTGCTGCCCCATTCCTGCTGCTGCCCCATTCCTGCAGCTGCTGCCCCATTCCCGCTGCTGCTGCTGCTGCCCCATTCCCGCTGCTGCTGCTGCTGCCCCATTCCTGCTGCTGCTGCCCCATTCCTGCTGCTGCCCCATTCCTGCTGCTGCCTGCCCCCATTCCTGCTGCTGCTGCTGCGCCCCATTCCTGCTGCTGCTGCTGCCCCATTCCCTGCTGCTGCTGCTGCTGCCCCATTCCCGCTGCTGCTGCCCCATTCCCTGCTGCTGCTGCGCCCCATTCCTGCTGCTGCTGCCCCATTCCTGCTGCTGCCCCATTCCTGCTGCTGCTGCCCCATTCCTGCTGCTGCTGCTGCCCCATTCCGCTGCTGCGCTGCTGCCCCATTCCTGCTGCTGCTGCTGCCCCATTCCTGCTGCTGCCCCATTCCTGCTGCTGCTGCCCCATTCCTGCTGCTGCCCCATTCCTGCAGCTGCTGCCCCATTCCCGCTGCTGCTGCTGCTGCCCCATTCCTGCTGCTGCCCATTCCTGCCCCAGGGCAGCCAGGGAGTGCTGGAGGATTTTCTGCTGCCCCATGGGATCCTGGGAGTGACAGAGGATTCTCTGCTGCCCCATTCCTGCCCCATGAAATCCAGGGAGGATCAGAGGGTTCTGTGCTGCCCCATTCCTGCCCCATGAAATCCAGGAAGATCAGAGGGTTCTGTGCTGCCCCATTCCTGCCCCATGGAATCCAGGGAGGGACAGAGGGTTTTCTGCTGCCCCATTCCTGTCCCAGGGCAGCCAGGGAGGATCAGAGGGTTCTGTGCTGCCCCATTCCTGCCCCATGAAATCCAGGGAGGATCAGAGGGTTCTGTGCTGCCCCATTCCTGCCCCATGGAATCCAGGGAGGGACAGAGGATTCTCTGCTGCCCCATTCCTTTCCCAGGGCAGCCAGGGAGAATAAGAAGGTTCTGTGCTGCCCCATTCCTGCCCTATGACATCCAGGGAGGGTGGGAGGATTCTCTGCTGCCCCATTCCTGCTCTCTGGGATCCATGGAAGGACAGAGGATTCGCTGCTGCCCTATGAAATCCAGGAAGGACAGAGGATTCTCTGCTGCCCCATCCCTGCTCCGTGGGATCCATGGAAGGACAGAGGATTCTCTGCTGCCCTATGAAATCCAGGGAGGATCAGAGGATTCTCTGCTGCCCCATCCCTGCTCCCTGGGATCCAGGGAGTGCTGGAGGATTCTCTGCTGCCAGCCCCAAAAATGAGCTGCAAAATGCCCCTCCGAGCAAAGGGCCACAATTCCTGCCTCATTCCTGACAGAATTCCCAGAAGAACAGGATCAGCTGCTCCCTGCAGGATTCCACACCAGCAGCACATCCAACACCTCTTCACTCCACTCCACTTCCACACCTTTCCCTCTTTCTCCAGGAGAGGAAAAGCAGGGTTAAGGCTGGCCGAGCTCTGAGGAGCCTGACAGGGAGCTGGCTTTAATTCTGGCTATTGATTTGTGCATTAATGTGCCATTACCCCCACAATCTATGGCAGCTGAAACCCAGACAATGTTCAGATTTATTGCTGCCTCGCCTTTTTTTTTCCTCTTTTTAAATCACTTTTATCGTTCCTTCCATCTCCAGAGATGTCTCATGAACAACCTTCAATCAGACATTAAGGCTTCCAGTCAGGAAAAATGTTAACTGGGCAAAAAACACATTTTTAAATATATCATTGCCTTATACATCTTCATAATCTTAAATGGGTTTGTTCCTCATTAATTCCAGTTTGGCTTTGAGATGCTCAGGAATTGGGAAGATCAAGGAGCTGCAGCTGGAAGGAAACCATGGGACTTTTTTATGGGAGTTGCTTCTTCCTAAAGTGACATTTTTGGTAATGTCACTGTCATTATTATGGTCACCAGAGACACACAAGAAAAATATATATAAAAAAAATAAATTATATAAAAATAATATGCCATATTGAGCTTTAAAGGTTAAAAAAATCTTGCAAATAATCGGATTTTCTGGATTTAAAAATCTTATAAAAAATTGAGTTTGCCAGGCTTAAAAAAATCTTGCAAATTATTATCTCCTGGCCTTAAAAAAAATTTTAAAAAATCCTTCTACGTTTGAGCAGCCTCCTCAGAGCTGTCATAATTTGAATTTAGCTCAGCACAGAAAGTTTTTTTTGGGTTTGGGAGTGCATCCCTTGATTTTTCTGGAGCAGCAATCCAAGGGTTACAGGGAATGCAGCACCTGGCTCGTGAGGCTGCATCTCTGCACAGGCCACAGGAATTGTGCCAAATAAAAAAAAAAAAAAAAGAGAAGAAAAGAAAAGAAAAAAAGGCTGCACAAACTCCTGATGCATTGCAGATAAAATGTAGATCAGGCTGGCACGAGCTGGAGCAGAGTCCTGGCTCCAGGGTGGGAGCACACATGGCACTCCTCCTTTCCTTAGCCCAGGAAAAACCTTTTTTTTAAAAAAAAAATAATAAAAATTTGCCTTAAAAATTACTATCCCTTAGTAATTCTCAAATCTCAGGGGGTTTTGGCCGTTCCACCCAGCTTTGCTTTGACTTTAATGTCAATAATCCGTGTTTAAAAGTGAGAGAAATCATTTTATCAGGCAGCACTCCTGTGCCATTCCATTCATTGCTCATTTTGCCATTGAAGAGACAGCTCCATAATTTAACTGTGCCCTGGAATTCCCTGATTTGGAGCCGGGGAAAGGCAGGAAATCACTGCACACCCAGGGAAAGCCAAGAGCCCCAAGGGCCCAGCCTGGCTCTGCTGGCCAGAGGCAAAACCTCTGGAAACCCCTGGGAGGAGCTGACACAACTGGGTGGGAGATAAAAATAAACCCTCCCAGGATATAAAAAAATATCAGCTCAAAACTCAGGATCGACCCCTGCAGTCTGGGTTTCCAGGCCTGGAGTGTCTGAGTTTCTAAATCTCTGTTTTTCCTGATGTTTTGGGTTTGCTGCAATCGTTTTCCCAGACAAAAGAACAGATCAGGGTTGTTTTTGTGATGATATTCACGTCTGGAATTCTTTCTCTGGGGGGATTTCTTTGCTGTCCCTCTGGTTTGAGCAGTGAAGGGTTGGTTGTTTTCTTTTTTCACCCATCACAGTGGTCTGTGGAAAAAATGAATAAAAAGGAGCAATCCTTGATAAAAAATGGAATCAGGTTCGTTTCTGATTTTTCACTGTTTTCTCATAAATTGATCCATAAATGCCCAGCCTTGGACATTCCCAGGGATCCAGGGGCAGCCCCAGCTCCTCTGGGAATTCCAGCCCAGCCCCTCCTCACCCTCCCAGCTGGGAATTCATTCCCAATATCCCATCCAACCCCACTCATTGAATGTTTTTTTTTTTTTTCTTTTCCCCTGTGTAGAATTTGAGGCAAAGATTTTTACAGTTTTTATGGAGGAATTCCAGGCAGGTTCGTGTCAAACCCCCTGCCCAGCTGGGCTCTCAGGATGGAAAAACACCAACCCAGCTTTTCCAGGGAGCAAATTCCAGCTTTTCCCTGCTTTTGTGGGACACAGAGGGAACACACAGCACACACACTACAGGAGTTTAAAGGACAGAAGGAGAAGGAGAAGAAGAAGAAGAAGAAGAAGAAGAAGAAGAAGAAGAAGAAGAAGAAGAAGAACAAGAACAAGAACAAGAAGAACAAGAACAAGAAGAACAAGAAGAACAAGAAGAACAAGAAGAAGAAGAAGAAGAAGAAGAAGAAGAACAAGAACAAGAACAAGAAGAAGAAGAAGAAGAAGAACAAGAACAAGAACAAGAAGAAGAAGAAGAAGAAGAAGAAGAAGAAGAAGAAGAAGAAGAAGAAAAGGAAGAAGAAGAAGAAGAAGAAGAAGAAGAAGAAGAAGAAGAAGAAGAAGAAGAAGAAGAAGGAGAAGGAGAAGGACAAGAACAAGAACAAGAACAAGAACAAGAACAAGAACAAGAAGAAGAACAAGAACAAGAAGAAGAAGAACAAGAAGAAGAAGAAGAAGAAGAAGAAGAACAAGCAGAACAAGAACAAGAAGAAGAAGAAGAAGAAGAAAAAGAAGAAGAAGAAGAAGAACAAGAAGAAGAAGAAGAAGAAGAAGAAGAAGAAGAACAAGAACAAGAACAAGAAGAACAAGAAGAACAAGAAGAAGAAGAACAAGAAGAACAAGAAGAACAAGAACAAGAACAAGAAGAACAAGAAGAACAAGAAGAACAAGAACAAGAAGAACAAGAAGAACAAGAAGAACAAGAAGGTTTATTAAAACTTCATTTTATCAATTTTAAGACACTGATTAGGGATTGGGTAATGAAGTATCCCACTGGTCAAATGGGAAATCTCTGAAGTGATATTTTTTATATAGGAATGTAAACTGTTCTTGTTTGCTTTACAACTCGTGAGAACTTGGCTCTCTTTTTTCTTCTTTTTTCTTCTTTTGATTTGTGCATTAATGTGCTCCTTAAAAAAAAAAACAAACAAAAAACCAAAAAACAACACCTCTTTTTTTCACAGAAACAAATTACAAGGCTTATTTTCAGGACAACATTTCCCCAGGCCCTGATATCCCTGGGATCCCTCCCAGCCCCACTCCTGCCCCCCAAAATCCATCCCAGCCCTTTTATTCCCAATTTTTCCTGCCCTTGCTGCTCCAGGCCTCGGGAATTTCACTCCCAAGGCTCCTCTGCATCATTTCCACCAAATTTTCGCAACTTCCAAATATTCCAAATATTCTGGAAGTCCATCAGAATTCACACCTGGGGTAGGGGGGGTTATTAAAGCTGATGGAATGTTTCACTTGCATATTTTACTCTTTTTTCTCTTTTTAATTTTTGTTATCTCTTCTGCTTCACATGGGACTTTTCCTACTTTTCCTGATCAGAATTCATCCTACAAGACTCTCAAGCTGAAGAAAATGAGCTTTTCCCCTGGAAAAGATCAATGTTTGCTACTGTTTTTTTTTTTTTTTTTTTTCAATGAATTCAGTGAAATTCCCAATCCAGAGGTCAAATCTGCATTTCACACCAGCACTGTTGGTGTGAAACCAAACTGAGGATCTGAAAAAGAGAAGTATTTCTCATTTACAGCCAGAAATGTTTCCTCAGAGAAAAAGAAAAAAAAAAAATAAAGCATTCATTCCTCACTCTCTACTTGTTTTTAATTTTTTAATTTGTTAAAATTCCGAGCATGCAGAGGATATTACTGTAAAAAAAAAGGATGCAGAATAAATGAAAATAATATTATTAATGAAAATAAGGGCAAAAATTAAATTATTCCTCCTGCTTTTACACTCTCAGGAGCTCAGTGGCAGCATGGGCTCATGAAACCTCAGGATCCAGCTCCTCCTGTGCTCCCTTGGACTCTCTGCTCCGTGGATTTGATTTTATTTGTGTGAGGTTCTCACTCTGAAAAGACAAAATCTGCAATGTCAACCCCTCCTGCCTCTTTTTCCCCAGCAGTTCTTTGTGCCAGATCTCATCTGCTGTCAGGGAGAAAACTTGCAGTGTCATTTATGACACGAATGTCATTTATTCATGTCAATAATAAATGTTATTTATTTATGAATTCCCTGACGGCCCCACCTCCTGCTGAAGGCAGAGCTCGGATTTAAGGTGAAAAACCCCCAGGGCTCAGCAAAATGAGCTTTCCTTGGATCACTTTGGCTGGGCTGAACATCACTGCAGTCAATAAATCCCCAGCCCCAGCTCTGGCATCCACAGGGGGAGAAAATGTTGGGATCAGCAGAGACCTGGAGCAGAAGTGTGGAGTCACTGCTGCAGTGCATTTGTTACACAGAATCCCAGCTCAAAAAAAATAAACTCGTTTTTGCACAAAAATTCTCCTTTTCCAGGGAGAAAAATTGAACTCCCAACTGCATGGATCTGACAAAAAATCCCACAGAGGGATAATTCAGCTGCCAAGCCTTGGGGTGCAGCTGAGGAGCAGCACTGGGTGGCCCTGGAGGAGAAATTTGTACAAAAATAAAGGAATTTTCACTCCTAAACTGCTGGAAAAGCCCCCTGATCCATAGGAATAATTGTTCTCCCAAAGCAAAGCCAGGTTTAAGAGGTCAGGGAGTTACAGGTGGGATGGTAAAACTTCCTGGGGATGATTTCACACATAAACTAAGTACAGACAGGATTAAACATAGGACTCACTAAATATAGAACTCACTAAATATAGAACTCACTAAATATAGAACTCACTAAATATAGAACTCACTAAATATAGAACTCACTAAATATAGAACTCACTAAATATAAACTCATAAATATAGGACTCATTAATTATAGGACTAACTAACTATAGGACTCATTAATTATAGGACTAACTAACTATAGGACTCATTAATTATAGGACTAACTAACTATAGGGCTAAAGCTCATAGCCCCAAAAATCCTTTGGCCCCTTATCTCAAGTTGAACACAAGACTTCACCCCTCAAAATACAGAATTCCACAGGCACCACAATCCCAGTGCGAGACAAAACCCACTCTGGTTTATAATTTGTAAATTTAGATCCTCCAAAAGAAGTTTCCAGCAGAGCTAAATTCCACTGCTGCCCCTTTGGAGGATTTGAAGGGCTCCAAACTTTTGCTCAAACCCTCCCCAATTTCTGATGCTGGCTGGATCAAGAGCAGGAGCCCAGCCCTCATTAGTGCACTCCAGCTCTGAGCAGGGAATTTGGCAGTGATCCCTGGGAGGGTGACCTGGATCCTTCTAAAAAAAGGGATATTTGTGATATGAGAGCAACCAGGGTGGATGGCAGGAGTGAAATTGATTTTTGGAAGGATTTTTCCTGCTCTGCCGTGTCTCAGTCTGGCTCTCCATCCCTCCAGGGTTGTTATCCCTGCTCTGGAGTTGCCTCTCAGTTCTTTTGGGGCACAAGGACATGGATGGGGAATTTTTCAGCACAGGGAGATGCTGAACCAGGTGCTGAACTCCCTCCAGGGTTGTTGTCCCTGCTCTGGAGCTGCCTCTCAACTCTTTTGGGGCACAAGGACATGGATGGGGAATTTTTCAGCAGGGGGAAGATGCTGAACTCCCTCCAGAGTTGTTATCCCTCCTCTGGAGCTGCCTCTCGGTTCTTTTGGGACATGCAAAGACATGGATGGGGAATTTTTCAGCAGGGAGATGCTGAACTCCCTCCAGAGTTGTTATCCCTCCTCTGGAGCTGCCTCTAAGCCCGTTTGGGGTACAGGGACATGGATGGGGAATTTTTCAGCAGGGAGATGCTGAACCAGGTGCTGAACTCCCTCCAGGTTTGTTATCCCTGCTCTGGAGCTGCCTCTCACCCATTTGGGACACAAGGCATGGATTGGGAATTTTTCAGCAGGGAGATGCTGAACAGGTGCTGAACTCCCTCCAGAGTTGTTATCCCTCCTCTGGAGCTGCCTCTCAGCCCGTTTGGGGCACAAGGACATGGATGGGGAATTTTTCAGCAGGGAGATGCTGAACCAGGTGCTGAACTCCCTCCAGAGTTGTTATCCCTCCTCTGGAGCTGCCTCTCAGCCCGTTTGGGGCACAAGGACATGGATGGGGAATTTTTCAGCAGGGGGAGATGCTGAACCAGGTGCTGAACTCCCTCCAGGTTTGTTATCCCTCCTCTGGAGCTGCCTCTCAGCCCGTTTGGGGCACAGGGACATGGATGGGGAATTTTTCAGCAGGGGGAGATGCTGAACCATGGCCAGGGTACCCCAGGAACACCCACAGCCCAAACCAGCCCTTCACCCCGGGAGCACAGGGATGTCCTGGCTTTCTGGAATATTTCCAGAGCATCAGCAGCTCTTTGAACACATCCTGAGTCTGCTTTTATCCTCCTGGCTGCCCAAATTAACCTCCTGGAGAACATCCCAGCCTCTCCCTGGACTCGTGTGCTCGGGGTCACCTGTGGCAGGGAAAAGGGACAAAAGGGACCAGGGGTTGCCACCTCTGTGTCTCATCCAAGATTTGCTGGCCAGGGGAGGAATTCAGCCCAGACAAAAGAGCTGCAGCTTGTTCCTGGCATTTCCATCACTGGAATTAATCAGGATTAAATTCCTGACCTCCTTATGGGGACAGAGCCAAGAGGACAGGACAGGTGGGAAGGACAGAGATCAGGGTTAGATGGGATATTGGGAAGGAATTCCTGGCTGTGAGGGTGGGGAGGGGCTGGGCTGGAATTCCCAGAGGAGCTCTGGCTGCCCCTGGATCCCTGGCGGTGTCCAAGGCCAGGCTGGGATAATCTGGGATAGAGGGAGGTGTCCCTGTCCAGGGGATGGGACTGGATGGGATTTACAGTCCTGTCCAACCAAACCATTCTGGGTTTCCTGGCACTGATTTCAATGGATCACCCAGGATCTGGGGGCTCAGGAACAGGATCCCACTGAACCCCAGCTGCCCTGAGGAGATGCTCCTGGCTGGCCCAGCTGAGGATTTCCCCCAAGAGCCACCAGGGATGGGAGCAGCTGGTGAATCCCTGGGCCAATTAACAGTGCTGGAAATCAGGGTTTAAAATATTCCTGATCAATAACAGCCAGTTTGCTTTGACTCTTCCTTATCAATGTTTAAATAGGAAGAGCAAATAAACCCCAGAGTCTTGTGTCAGTAAAAGCTCCTTTCAGCACTGACAGAAAGTTCTCCTCCTAAGATTCCCTCCCCACTCTTCAGAAAAATCGGTGCTCCAAACCACACAATTCCTCCAATCCTGTTTTATTGTCTCTCCCAGGATTTCTGGCTGCTCACTTCAGCAGGGCAGCTGGGAATCTGAATTTGGAATTACCCACCCCGGCTGATTTCACCAGCCTCCCTCCCCAGCACGAACTCCTTCTGACCACGTGCTCCCAAGAGCATTAAAGCCCCAAATCCAGTTGGGAAAAGTCCTTCCAGCTCCTTCAGGGAAAACTTCTGTGAGTCACAGAGTGGGCTGGGCTGTGCCAAACCCAGCTCTGAGGAGGAAAACTGGGATTTCTCTGCTTTTTTTCCTTCCTGTGCCTAATGAGAGCCCCCCGTGGCTGCCAGGCTGCTCCTCTGCTGGTCCCTTCTGGCCACACACCTGCTCAGGGGCTCTGCACCTGCAGAATGGGCTCAGTCCTTGTTCCACACACCTGAGAGGTCCCTGCAGGGCCACAACCTCCGGGCAGGGGATGTGTCAAACTGAGCTGGAGCTGGGACAGCAAATAAACCCCGCAGACAGGAATTGATGGGTCCA
This sequence comes from Sitta carolinensis, assembly GCA_032173965.1. Taxonomy (NCBI): domain Eukaryota; kingdom Metazoa; phylum Chordata; class Aves; order Passeriformes; family Sittidae; genus Sitta; species Sitta carolinensis. Next base: position 2,240,054 of record CM063302.1, on the reverse strand, counting down.
AAAATGTCATTTCTGCAGCTCTGACAGGCAGCAAAGGAGCAGGCAGGCACGGGGAACTGGAATTTCCCCATTCCACCTCTTGTAGCCTCTCTGCTCGAAAGTCAGAACTTTCCAGAGCAGCTCTGAAAATCCCAGGGAACAAAAGGAAATGCAGGGAGGTTGCTGGTCCCTCCAGCTCGTTTTTCAGCCTCCTGGCAAGCAGGGATGCAATCAGAGTAATGGCAGCACAGGAGGTGCTTCCCTCTGTCCCTGAGCCCCTGCTGTCCTCACCATGAGGAAAATCCAGGGGAAAAAGTTGTTTTTTTTTCAAAGCTCATCCAGGTTTAGGACTGAGACAGGTCAGAGCAATTAGGGCAGGAGCTGCCCCTTCCCTTACATCTTTCTTTGGGAATTAAGAGGCAATTAAAGCCTTGAACAGTGATTATTAATTGCAGGAGTGTTGCCCTCTTTGGCCCCGGAGCAGTGGGTGAGTGTACAGCTCCTGAGCTTCCCAAACAGATCAAAGAGCTGGGCTGCAGCTTCTCCTCCAAACTCCAGGCCCATTTTCCCTGCAAATTGAGATGAATCCAGGGAGATCCCTCAGCAGAGCCTCCTCTGTCCATCACTAACTCCTCCTGATGGAGTTTATCTGGCTGAATAAATTACCAGGGCAATGTTTGCTTTGCTGGCCATTTAATTAAAGGTTATTGTGTGTTCTGTGAGCTTGTCAGAGTGGCTTTGGCAGCTCCAGGCAGGAATTCCTTCCAGAGGGAAGCAGGGATTCCTGGGGGAGCAGGGCAGCCTGGCCAAGGTGGGCAATGCTGGGGAAAAACGTGGGACAGAACCTTGGGAACAGGGAGGAGAGAGGAGGGAGCGCTCCAAACTCTCCTTTGGGAGCCTTCAGCTCCGGGAAGAGAGGAGGGAGGGGAGCAGGGAGGAGCTGGCAGGAATTCTGTGAGCCCTTTCCCTGCTTCCTGCAGCCCTTGAGGGAGAGGGCTGGGAAAAGCAGGGAAATCCAGAACCGGGGGAGGTATTTCAGTGCTGCCCACCATCCAAAGCTGTAAAATCCACCCAGGATTTGCTCCAGGCTGAGCCCCCTTTTGCCTCAGGGATCTTCCTGCCCTCATCTCCATCTCCAAGGGTTTTTTTTTTTCATCCTGCTTTCACCCCTCTCCTCTTCATCCCCAAAGATCTTCCTTGTGATGCTTTGGTTTCACATCCCTTTGGGCAGAGCATCCCAGCTGAGCTGATCCATTCAACGTCTGAGTCATCTCCCAGACAAGTGAAAAAGCAAATTAATCCCCTTGTACATGTTTGTTTTTTGGTTTTTTTCCAAGCTGCCAGCTCCACTACCTTGTTTATATGAGGCCTTTGCTAATTTATCCCTGGTACAAACAAACCCATGGAGTTTAGGAGGTGGTGGAATACACATCAATCTGCTTTGCTCCTGTTATTAACACAAAAAACCCATTAGGCACTGCAGGATCACAGGAATTGGATAAATTATCTCTTTATTCCCCTCATATTTTAGAATCAGCACGGAGCATACAAATGAAGGATGCTTTAGGATATTTATTTCTAGCAAGGGTTTTACTTAATGGCTTGAAGAACAATTAAAAAACCAAGAGGCAGCAGATTGTTTGGGTGGCTCATCCCATCTCACTCCCAGATCCCAAATCCTGCTGTGGTTCTGTGATCCTCAATTAAATATTGGAATAACCCTGAAAGAAGAGTTCTATTATTCACTTGTCAAACCTCTCCCAGTTTGGATATTAATTTGAATTTCCTGGGTGCAGCACATTAATCTGGATTTCCATTTGATTTTTCCTGGGTTCAGCACATTAATCTGGATTTCCATTTGATTTTTCCTGGGTTCAGCACATTAATCTGGATTTCCATTTGATTTTCCTGGGTGCAGCACATTAATCTGGATTTCCATTTGAATTTCCTGGGTTCAGCACATTAATTGGATTTCCATTTGAATTTCCTGGTGCAGCATTAATTGGATTTCCATTTGAATTTCCTGGTCAGCATTAATTGGATTTCCATTTGATTTCCTGGTCAGCACATTAATGTGGATTTCCATTTGAATTTCCTGGTGCAGCATGTTAATCTGGATTTCCATTTGATTTTTCCTGGGTTCAGCACATTAATGTGGATTTCCATTTGAATTTCCTGGGTGCAGCACATTAATCTGGATTTCCATTTGAATTTCCTGGGTGCAGCACATTAATCTGGATTTCCATTTGAATTTCCTGGGTGCAGCATGTTAATCTGGATTTCCATTTGATTTTCCTGGGTGCAGCACATTAATCTGGATTTCCATTTGCATTTCCTGGGTGCAACATGTTAATCTGGATTTCCATTTGAATTTCCTGGGTGCAGCACGTTAATCTGGATTTCCATTTGCATTTCCTGGGTGCAGCATGTTAATCTGGATTTCCATTTGATTTTCCTGGGTGCAGCACGTTAATCTGGATTTCCATTTGATTTTCCTGGGTTCAGCACATTAATCTGGATTTCCATTTGATTTTCCTGGGTGCAGCACATCCCTTGTTGGAGTCCCTGTGGTTCCACTCCCCTCTCCAGATCCCAGCAAGGTTTTGGATTCTTTTCTACTTCTGGCAACAACTTCTGAGGACAAATAAATTGCTTTTGGAACACACAACTGTGTGCACCTCTCAAACACCTGTTCCAGGTGAAGTCCTAACAAGGATTTTAATCCCCTTCCATCACTTCTTGGAATATTTAATTGGAATTTTTAATTTTTTTTTTTTTAGAAATTGGATGGCATTTTGCTGTCTGGTACTGCTCAAATATTTGGAAAATTGTTGAGGAGGTTTGAGCCTGGCCTGTGGTGGATCCACATGCAGATAATGGGATCACTCCCATAAAATCAAGGTGTTCTCTCCGTGGTGTTTCACTGGATTTTTCCTTAGGTTTTATATTTAGTCTCAGTGCTTCATGCCTGACTTGCTCTGGTATTTATAGATGCTCTTACACAGATAATTTGGGAGAGAAAAAACCAAATGGAGACATTGAAAGAAAAAAAAAAAAAGTTTTATTTAACAGTGTTAAATCCTTGAATGCCACACAGAAAAAAAAAAAAATCAGAAACAAAGAGAACAGTTTTATTTAAAAGTGCTCCTCAAATCCTTGAATTCCACCCACAATAAAACCAGGGAGAAATAAAAGAGGTTTGAGTTTTCTTCAAATCCTTGAATTGTACACAGAATAAAAATTAAAGGAGGTGAAAAGAAGATAAATGCAATTCTGGGGGAAATATCACCCAGGAATAAAAATATAATAAAATATACAAATGCAGAGGAAGGAGTTTGGGTTTGATGGCTCGAATGAGAAAGGTTTGTTTTCATTGGCTTCTTATAAAAACTGTAAAAATCTTTGCATCAAATTCTACACAGGAGAAAAGAAAAAGCCATTAAATGAATAGGATTAAATGGGATCAATTAATGAGAAAACAGTGAAAAATCCGAAATTCCAGTAATTCCCAGAACAATCCAAGTGCAGCACAAACCAGGCTTTCAAGAGTTAAATAATTCTGATTTTTTTTTTTAATCTGACTTTTCTGGCTCTGCAGTCCCTGCAAGCAAAAGGAGCCAAAATTCACATTTTTGCCTGAGAAGGGCTTTGCCAACTCCTCATTTTCAATCATTTCAGCAGCAATTCTGTGTCCAGCCCCAGTAAAAATTATTTGGCAGAAATTTGGCATCTGAGCACCATTAAATATTCCGTGCTTGCACCCCAATTCTCTGTTAAAAAGAGGGAAAAGCGATGGGATTTGTAGCACTAAATCTTCCAGATTCCCAGAACTCAAAGTCTTCAGGATGGCTCCTCTAAAGGAAAAGAAAATAAAATCAAGTTCTGTCATAAAGCAGCACAATTTCAAATTTTGTGCCTTTTAGGATTTAGGTTCAGCCCAGTTGCTCGTGTTAGAATTAAACTGATTTTTTAAGTTGAAAATCACCAAAACCAAACCAAGCTTTATGTTGATATTTTTATTTTTTCAACCAATATTTGGTCTTCTGTGTAGAAGTGGCATCATTTGCTGAAAATAAGAAATAAATAAAGGAAGGTTTATTCCTCTTGGCCTCTTTCAAACATCTCCAAATCAAATTTTGCTTTCCCAACCACAGCCAATTTTAGCAGCACGCTCAGGTTTTTATTTCATCTCAAGGTCCCAAAGGTTTCTTCTTTTTTCCTGTAAAATTTTCCTGGAGATTTCTCAGGTTGAGCCCCCTCCTCACATCCCTGCTCCACCCATGCTCAGCTTTGAAGAGAAATCCTCAAAAACCCCAGAATATTCCATTGGAAAACAACCTCAAAATTCCTCCTGACATGAAAAAAAAAATTGCTTTTTTCTAAAATTCCAAATTCAGCACCACTTTTTTGCTGTTTTCAGCCATTCATCTGATAAATTCGAGTGCTAATCTCTGGTTTAAGGCTGGAAAAACTCCTGGATTTAGAACCACCCTCTGTCCTTCCTTTGGAGCATCTTGCAGAGGCACCTTTTGCCTCTCTCCTTATTCACATTTTTTTCCTTTTCTCTGTTCTGTCCCAGGGATTTTCCTTGCCCTGAGCAGCCCCAGCAATCCAGGGGCAGCTGGGGTGGGCTGCTAGGAAAATCTGAGATGGGAGATTTGTCAGGATCTGAGAACCTGAGGTTTGAGATTGGCCAAATATTCGACTTTTTACACACGCAGCACCAGCCAGGAGTTGAAAGCTTGGCCAGACAATTCCAATTTTCCCACCCAATTTGAGGGGGTTTGCCCCTAATTGCCATTCTCCCTGAATTTTGCCCCACTGACCTCCGAGCTCAAACGTTGAGCTCAGAACCCTCCAGTCCTTGCTGCAACCCCAAAAACCGGAGAAAAATCCCAATTCTGCCCCACAGGGGTGAAATTCCACATTGTCCTTCTGTCCCCCAGTCCTTACTGCAATCCCAAAAACCTGAGAAAAATCCCAATTCTGCCCCACAGGGGTGAAATTCCACATTGTCCCTCTGTCCCCCAGTCCTTGCTGAAACCCCAAATCCTGAAAAATCTCCCAATCCTCCCACACAGGGTGAAATTCCACATTGTCCCTCTGTCCCCCAGTCCTTGCTGAAACCCCAAATCCTGAGAAATCTCCCAATCCTCTCACAGGGTGAAATTCCACATTGTCCCTCTTCCAGTCCTTGCTGAAACCCCAAATCCTGAGAAATCTCCCAATTCTACCCTTACAGGGTGAAATTCCACATTGTCCCTCTGTCCCTCAGTCCTTGCTGAAATCCCAAATCCTGAGAAATCTCCCAATCCTCCCCCCGGGTGTAATTCCACATTGTCCCCGTGTCCCCTGGGCTGGCAGGGACATCAGCTCCCTGCCCCAGCTCCTGCCTGGCGTTTTTCTGCTGGATTTGCTCCTCAGTCAATTGTTTGTGCTGTGTCATTATTGACCTGCCAGGGCAGAGCAGATTCCAGGGCTGCAGTTCAAATCCAGGAGGATTTTTAAGGACTCGGTTTTTTTTTCCCCTCCTGGATGGACATATACCTGCTGCCCAGGATGTCCCCGTCGGGAGTAACAAATGACACATTTATCCTCGTTTAGAAATGATCTGACTCCTTTTATTCAAATCATTGACCCCTTTTATACCTTTTATTCAGACAACTGACCCCTTTCATACCTTTTATTCGGACATCTTATCCCTTTTATACCTTTTATTCAAATAATTGACCCCTTTTATACCTTTTATTAAAAAAAATGACCCCTTTTATACCTTTTATTAAAAAAAAATGACACCTTTTATACCTTTTATTCAAACAATTGACCCCTTTATACCTTTCTGGACAGGCCACTCTCACTGGTGGGGAGAGTGAAATAAATCTTCACCCACACTGGGCAAAGAGACATCAGAGAAATAGAAGGAATCCCATAGAAAGAATCCAAAACATTAAATATCTGTTCCAAAAACCATGGCAAATTCTATGTTCAAGCTGTGAGAACAGACCTTGAGATCCAAAACACGATGAAGGAACAGAACTTAGGAATGCAGGCTTGGGAAAACCAGCGTGCCCGGGGTGTCCCAGCTCCTGCAGGAGGGGGGAGCTGATCCAGGCAGGAGCCCAAGGAGCCCAGATTGTGTCCTGGCACTGGGATGATTCCAGCAAATCCCATTTCAGCGCTCCAGGGCTGGGCAGGGCTGCCTGGCCAGGCTGCACAGGGTTTGATGGACAGGGGGAATGCTTTCCCTGGAGCTTTGGAGTGTTTGCAGCAGACAGCCTGGCACTTGGAGGAGTTTTTTACCTCGGTGCAGATGAGGGTGGGGTTATAAATTATTAGCTTGGGAAAGGCTGGGGGTTTTAGGGTTAGAAATGCACTCAAATATTGAAATTACTGGGCTGTGCTGTGTCCTGTTCCCTGTCCTGGCTTCAGTGGGAGCATCTTTTCCCAGAAGGGATCGTGGCTGTGACCTCCCAGGGTTATTCCTGGGGAAATCACATCCCCTGAGAGCCCAGATCTCCGAGGACAGGGAGTGCTCCCTGTCTGAACAAGGGAAAGAGCTGCAGGTGCACAAATCACCTTTGAGAAACGCTCCAGGGATGGCTCAGCCTGGATTTCCCCGTGCAGTGACCCCAGTCTGAGGTGGAGGACAGGAGAAACCCAAATCCCTTATCAGCAGCCAGGCACAGGGCACTGCTCGAGATCAGCATCACAGCCCAGCATTTCCTGCCTGCCTCCATCTAATTAATTAATTCCTTACTTAGGAAGCAGCCCAGTCTCCTTGGAGTGCTGACTGGAGACTTTCTCTATCTCCACATATCATTAACCTGAGAGTATAAAGCCCTTTCCTGGGGAAGGAGCATTTGTTTGCTGAGAAGCAGCAGAAACAGGCAGGAAAATCAATTTTTACACTGTAAGATTTAGAATTGAATTAAAGAAATCCTTCCTGAAGGCCATGTCAAATAAAGACATCAGCTGTGAGGCAGCTGAGGGATGTCACAGAGCAGAAATATTCAGCTTTAGGGCTTGGGTTTGTGCTGCCACACAAGGCACACACTTTCCTGAGAGGGAAAAATTCCACTCCAGGCTGCAGTTCCACCCCCTGTTCAGAGCAGGGTCTATTTTACAGATTATGTGGAGTTTATTGGCTGATGAAAGCTGCCAAATCTCAAGTGAGAAAAAGATTATCAGGATTTAGATTTTGGACAGTTCGTGGCCAAGTTGCCAATTGTACCCCAAGCTCTTCAAACATTCAAAATATCCACCCTGACCTTACACACCCCAGAAGGTGCCCAAACACGAGTACTTTATAAATTTACATTTTTTAGGCTCGTTTGAGACCCAAGAGCAGCATCCACACATTGATATTTTATGAATAACGAGTCCAACTGAGGGAAAAAAAAACACCTCATCCATCCTGCACATCAGTGTGATCAGGAAAACCAACTGATGGATGAGCCACGAATAAAAACCTTCATTTATCAGCCTGTCTCAAGCCTGAAATTCTTAATTTTTTTCCACCCCAGCTACAAATCTGTACTGAAAAGAAGTTTTTGATCACCTGCCTCAAAGCAGAAAGACCCAAAGCTGCTCCTGAGGGGCTGCACTTCCAACCCTGCTGGGGAAATCCCTGCTGGCACGGGGAGAAGGGAAAGGCTGGGATGTGAAATCCCCTTGGGAAAGAGCCCCAAACATCAGCTGGGATCACCCTGGGGCTTTTTACTCCGAGCCAGAGAGGGAAAAGTGTGTAAAGGTTGAAGCTCTTGGCTTCTAAAGTAAAAAAAAAAATCCTTTCACCCCTCCAAAAGAGGGCTTGGAATATGGAAAAAGCTCGAGGAGATCATCAAAATTTAAGACAGAATAAATTCCTGGGCAGACAGGTTGCCTGTGTGTGCCAAGCATGTGTTTAGGGATCGTTATTCTCAGAAAAATGCTCATTTTGGGCAGGCCCAGCTTTAGCTCTTGCTGGGAACCTTCCCCTTTCCTCCCGCCGCTGCTTTTCCACCTCTCTCCAGGATATCGAGCAGCAAATTGCCAACTGCTCCTGCGAGTTACTGCGGGGTGGGTCAGAACGGGGAAAAAAAAAGCAGTTGGGCAAATCCAAGCAATTTTCTCCAAGCTCCAGGTGAGCAGGAGGGGCTGAGAACAATCTTCTCAGATCAGGGTCTGCTCTGTCAGGGCAGGAGCAAGGCCATGATTTGGGGAAATTTAAATTCAGGCTAAATTCAGTGATTTTACACTCGCCCAGCCCTTGGTTAATTCATTTCCTGCCACTCACTGATGCTTGAGTTAAAGTCAAGCCCCTTCTCTGCCCTGTGCACATGCTGAAATCACCAGCCCTCAGCCAAAACTCGTTAAAATATCTGCCAAAAAAAGGTTTTTTTTCCTTCACCTTTCACCCAGGAAAGAAGCTCCTGTTTTCTCAGCTTCCCTTAGAGTCACTCACCCCAGCCTGGGAAAGGTTTGGATTGATTACTGCATCTCTCTCCCACCATCTTTTAAATTATTAAAGCTTGATTTCTGCCTTGGTAAAGAGAGAAAAAGCCAAGTTAAAGCAGGCAGCAAGGGTGTCCCCAGTGACCTGTGAAGAAAAACCTTAATTAACCCTTGGAGAGCCCTCCCAGCTCAGAAAAGCTCAGGCTCCCCAGGGCAGGCTGCAGAGCCAGGGCTGAAATCAGAATTAATGTGGCTGTTCCTAAAGATCCCGAGGTGCCTGTGCCAGGCTGGGGCTTTTAGGGAGAGCGTGGATGGAACAGAACTCTTGGGGCAGCAGTGGAAAACCAGAGGAGGCTCCAGGTCCTGTTGGGAAATTGTGAATTTTGGGGTGTTTAAGGAGCCAGGTTTGGGAAATGGTGAATTTTGGGGTGTTTAAGGAGCCAGCTTTGGGAAATGGTGAATTTTGGGGTGTTTAAGGAGACAGCTTTGGGAAATGGTGAATTTTGGAGGTGATCAGTTCACAAATATTAGGAAATTGTGGATTTTGGGTGTTTAAGGAGCCAGCTTTGGGAAATGGTGAATTTTGGAGGTGATCAGTTCACAAATATTAGGAAATTGTGAATTTTGGGGTGTTTAAGGAGCCAGCTTTGGGAAATGGTGAATTTTGGGGTGTTTAAGGAGCCAGCTTTGGGAAATGGTGAATTTTGGGGTGTTTAAGGAGACAGGTTTGGGAAATGGTGAATTTTGGGGTGTTTAAGGAGCCAGCTTTGGGAAATGGTGAATTTTGGAGGTGATCAGTTCACAAATATTAGGAAATTGTGGATTTTGGGGTGTTTAAGGAGCCAGCTTTGGGAAATGGTGAATTTTGGGGTGTTTAAGGAGACAGGTTTGGGAAATTGTGAATTTTGGGGTGTTTAAGGAGCCAGCTTTGGGAAATGGTGAATTTTGGGGTGTTTAAGGAGCCAGCTTTGGGAAATGGTGAATTTGGGGTGTTTAAGGAGCCAGCTTTGGGAAATGGTGAATTTTGGGGTGTTTAAGGAGCCAGCTTTGGGAAATGGTGAATTTTGGAGGTGATCAGTTCACAAATATTAGGAAATTGTGAATTTTGGGGTGTTTAAGGAGCCAGCTTTGGGAAATGGTGAATTTTGGGGTGTTTAAGGAGCCAGCTTTGGGAAATGGTGAATTTTGGAGGTGATCAGTTCACAAATATTAGGAAATTGTGGAATTTGGGGTGTTTAAGGAGCCAGCTTTGGGAAATGGTGAATTTTGGGGTGTTTAAGGAGACAGGTTTGGGAAATGGTGAATTTGGGGTGTTTAAGGAGCCAGCTTTGGGAAATGGTGAATTTTGGAGGTGATCAGTTCACAAATATTAGGAAATTGTGGATTTTGGGGTGTTTAAGGAGCCAGCTTTGGGAAATGGTGAATTTTGGAGGTGATCAGTTCACAAATATTAGGAAATTGTGAATTTTGGGGTGTTTAAGGAGCCAGCTTTGGGAAATGGTGAATTTTGGGGTGTTTAAGGAGCCAGCTTTGGGAAATGGTGAATTTTGGGGTGTTTAAGGAGCCAGCTTTGGGAAATGGTGAATTTTGGGTGTTTAAGGAGCCAGCTTTGGGAAATGGTGAATTTTGGGGTGTTTAAGGAGCCAGCTTTGGGAAATGGTGAGTTGTGGAGGTGATCAGCCCACAAATCTTGGGAAATGGTGAATTTTAGGTGTTTAAAAAGACAGCTTTGGGCAGGGTGAATTATTCCTGCAGGTAATCAGTTCACAAATCTGGGGAAATAATGAATTTTGGGGTGTTTAAGGAGCCAGCTTTGGGCAGGGTGGTTATTCCTGCAGGTGATCAACCCACAAATCCCTTATCCTCTGTTCTCCTGCCCCAGAATCCAGGGATGACCCCTGGCTCTGCTGGAGCAGGACCTGGCTGTGCCCCAGGGTCCCCCCTCTGTGACAACCCACGAGGTTCTGGAGTTCAAGCTGGGGATCAGGGTGAATGTTTTATCTAGACTCCAAAATTTACATTATAAATTTTAATCTGTGATTACCCAAGGCACTCAAAACAGCCCAGACCCTCAGGGATGCTTCCCTGCTCCCCAAATTGCACAGCACTGCCCCAAATCCAGGCTGATTTAAGGGGCTGTAGCTGCTCCTGGGCAATGAGCAGTGAAAATCCCCTTGGAAAATCCCAGTGCAGCATCCCAAAAAAACCCCCAGAGCTCCCAGCATTACTGAAATAAACGGGCTCCCACTTATTTTTATTTATTATTATTTATTTATTATTATTTACAGGAGAGGTGTAAAATACCCTGGAGCAGGGGTGTTAGTTTTTTTTTTTTTGTGTCGCTTCCAAGACACAAAAAATTAAATTTTGAAAAACCGAATTTTGAAAAGAGCGAATTCTGAAAAATCGAATTTTGAAGAAAGAACTGAATTCTGAAAAAACAAATTTTGCAAAACATTCACTGTCACTCATACCCTGCAGAGGTATTCAATACCCTGGAGCAAGGATAAATGCAGGTGGGAAGCTTGGATGGCTCAGAATTCCTGTCCTGGCTCTGGGTTAGAGCCACAAACACTGAGGTTTGGTGGGAGATGGGATTGCAGTGAAGAGATTTGGAAAAATAAACCCCAAGGAATATCGAGCTCTTTATATGGACACCTTCAAATTGCTGTAAAAATCCCAATCTCCTTCAAACACCTTGGAGTCAAAAGTCACATTTTAATCCCAGAGCAGCTTTTTTCTCCAAGGTCAGGATGCTCTGAGCCTCCTTTGTTCTCTTCTCCATCTCTAATCACTTTTTTTTCCTCTTCTCCATCTCTAAGCAATTTTTGTTTTCTCTTCTCCATCTCTCATCACTTTTTTTTTTCTCTTCTTCATCTCTAATCACTTTTTTTTTTCCCTTCTCCATCTCTAATCACTTTTTTTTCTCTTCTCCATCTCTAATCACTTTTTTTTTCCTCTTCTCCATCTCTAATCACTTTTTTTTCTCTTCTCCATCTCTCATCACTTTTTTTCCTCTTCTCCATCTCTAATCACTTTTTTTCTCTTCTCCATCTCTCATCACTTTTTTTCTCTCTCTTCATCTCTAATCACTTTTTTTCTCTTCTCCATCTCTCATCACTTTTTTTCCCCTCTTCTCCATCTCTAATCACTTTTTTTTCCTGTTCTCTCCCTCTCTAATCACTTTTTTTTTCCTTTTCTCCATCTCTCATCACTTTTTTTTCTCTTCTCCATCTCTAATCACTTTTTTTTCCTCTTCTCCATCTCTCATCACTTTTTTTCCTCTTCTCCATCTCTCATCACTTTTTCTTCTCTTCTCCATCTCTAATCACTTTTTTTTCCTCTTCTCCATCTCTTAGCAATTTTTTTTTCTCTTCTCCACCTCTGATCACTTTTTTTTTCCTGTTCTCCTTCTCTGATCACTTGTTTTTCTTTTCTCCATCTCTAATCATTTTTTTTCTCTTCTCCATCTCTATTCACTTTTTTTTTCTCTTCTCCATCTCTATTCACTTTTTTTTTCTCTTCTCCATCTCTCATCACTTTTTTTTTCCTCTTCTCCATCTCTGATCACTTTTTTTTTCTCTTCACCATCTCTAATCACTTTTTTTTTTTAAGCTTTCACGGCTCCCTCAGAGCACTCTGGGTGTTAAGCCAGCTCAGACTAGAGAGGAGATAAAAAAAAAGCCACTCTAAAGTGACATTCACACAAATAAACAATCGAGGAGGGGAGGCTGCAACTGCCTCTCTGCTTTATGTCTTTTAGATTGGTTCAGAAATCCAAATGAACTCAGTGTGGGCACAGCAATTGGGCTCAATCTCTTTTTATTCCACCTCAAGGGTGTCACAGCTGCCTTTATTGTGCTGCTTCCCCCTGGATTCAAACTTGGAATCGATAAACAAATCCTCTCAGGGCTGAGGTGAGCTCCTGGCAGATCAATTTGATAGCAAACTGAAAGGGTCTGCCTCTCTGCATAAAGAGCAGGGGAAAAAAAATAAAAATAATAAAAGAGGGTTTTAGGCTAATTTGCATTTCCCCAGCCCTGATATGAAAAGTTTCCAGAAGTGCATTTTCCTGGTGGGGAATAAAATTGTACACAGCTCCTTTATTGTGGAATATCTCAGGCCTCGGCAGAAAATCAGGATGTGAGTGTTTAAAGACGCTGGAATTCTGCTGGGATAACAAATGAAGAGCAAGGAACACTCGAGGCTTTCTGGCAACCCCCATGTTATCATCATGAGGGGGCTGCTCTGGTTTGGCACGGACCCAAAGCACATTAAATCTCACCTGGGACAACATTTGGGCTTTGGTTTTTTGGTTTTTTTCTTTTCAAGCAGCCAAAGTGCTCTGCACACACAACCCCCACCTCTCCCCTGCTTCCCTTCTCCTTTATCACCCCCAGAAAAATGTTCTGAGTCTCATCCTCCTCTCCAGGGATGATTTTTCCCTGGCTCCAAATTGCCAGGGCTAAATTCACCTCGCAGAGAATCCCTGGGCTCTCCTTCCAGCCGGGTTTGGGTGGAAGGCAGGCTCCTCAGCTTATCCCAATTCCTCACTTTCCTCCATCTGTGACTGCAGATTTGTCCCTGCTGAGGTGGCACTGAGGCAGAGAGGGGTATTAATAGAAACAAATGATTTTACAAGCTTCAAAAAGAGCCATAAATCAACCCCTTGGAGCTGGATGTTCCCAGCAGTCAGGGGCAGCTCCAGCTGAAAATGAACATTTTTCCTCAATGGATTTGCTCACGGAGGGTGAAATAACAATTCCAGAGCAGGGGCTCTGCAGAGAGAGCTTCAGGGAGGTTTTCTGGCCCTTCAACTGCAGTTGGCTCCTGGCAAAGCCCTCTTTGGTGGCCCCTGTTCTCCCTGGGCTCAGGTTGCCAAGCTCTGGCCAAATTTGTCACCTGCCAGCTCAGGGTGACACCACCCGTGTGTCAGTGCCAGACCATGAGGGGTTTCTCCCCATCCAGTACAAAAAAAAAAAATAAAAAAATTTCCTTCTTTTTAATGGTATAATTCCCATCAGGAGAAGGGAGTTTGAAGTCCCTGACCATGATCTGGTTCAGGGGAAGTCTTGGGACCTCTTCTGCTTGAGATGACCCCCAGATGTGGAAAAGTCTCTGTTTCCCAACCCAGCTGCTGAAGAAGGAGTCAGAACTCTCCAGCTGATGCTCTCCAGGTTGCTTTCTTGTTTCTGATCTCAGATATTTTCTGTCTGGGCTGCCCAGGTCTGTTCAGCAGGGCAGCCCCAGGCACTCTGCCCTCCCCTGGGGCAGGCACTGCTTTTTATACTCCAAATTCCCTGGGAGTTATTGACAGGGATGAGCCAATGCCCAGCACCTGTGTCAGACAGTTCCATTCTGCTCCAATCCCATCCCCAAGTGCCACCATCCCCAAGGAGATGGGCTCAGGGAGAAGAAGGGAGGAGCACAGGACAACACCCCAGTCCCTCCATCTCACCCCCTGAGCCCCCATGGGAAAATCCCCAAAATTCCCTTCTCACTCTACAACTCCTACTCTCATGCTGTCTAGAATTTGGTGACTTTTAGTTCTTCATTCCCAGGTGGTAATTTGTTCCAGGGGTGAAACTCAAAGCCCCAGGGGTCTCTGGTCTAGGCTGTGCCCCCGCCAGGTCTGTGCCCTGCAGGCGTCTGCAGGTTGCCCCCCTGCCAGGGTCTGTGCCCCCCTGCCAGGGTCTGTGCCCCCCCTGCCAGGGTCTGTGCCCCCCATGCCAGGGTCTGTGCCCCAATGCCAGGGTCTGTGCCCCAATGCCAGGGTCTGTGCCCCCCTGCCAGGTCTGTGCCCCAATGCCAGGGTCTGTGCCCCCCTGCCAGGGTCTGTGCCCCCAATGCCAGGGTCTGTGCCCCCAATGCCAGGGTCTGTGCCCCCCCTGCCTGGGTTTGGAGCCCCCAGGCTGGAGCTGGGATCACCCAGGGCTGGCACAGACCCCTCCTGGGTTCCCAGAGGGAACCACATGGAAGTGAAGGCACAGCAGGAGAGCCTGTGGGTCACACCCAGAGATGATCCTAGAGGAAACCCCCGCTGGAATTGGGGCCTCCTGAGCAGACACAAGTGTCTAAAGCCCGATGCTCTCACTCACAGCTCAATCCTCTCATGCCCTGTGTGTACCTGCTGTCCCCTGAAAATCAGCCTTCTGCTGTGTTTGGGTGTGATGGAGTCAGTGCTTAGGAATTGGGAGATAAACAAGGATCATGGTTGCATTCCTGGGTGAACAGATCTCACCTGATGGACTTCTCCAATGCGCAGTGGGGATGGAGAGGTGGGAACTGCTCTGTGCAATCTCTGGGCACTGTCCACAAACTGAGAGATACAAAATCAGCAATAAACTGGGGAGTTCTTTTCTTGTTCTCTCCTGAACCCTGCTCTGTGTGTTGCTGTGCTCCCTCAGTGTGTCACAGTGACATGTACCCAAACCCTTCATGTTTAATTTGTCACCTGAACCAACCCCTCAGACAGGGCAGGAGCTGGGAGATGAATGGCTGAGCATCCTGGCAGCCTTGGAGTTTTTCCCTTCAGCTCCCCTTCCCGAGGACAGCAAACACCTTCCTGTTCCCATCAGGGCCCTGCTGATGCCCCATTCATCACCTGAGGGGAGAGCTGATGCTCCTGTCCCTGCTGCAGCCTCCCAGGGCAAAGTCTGGGAGATTTCCTCAGAATCAGAGCCCTCTCCTGATATTCTCAGTATCTGAGATTTCCTCAGAATCAGAGCCCTCTCCTGATATTCTCAATATCTGAGCTTTCCCCAGTGTCAGAGCCCTCTCCTGATATTCTCAATATCTGAGCTTTCCCCAGTGTCAGAGCCCTCTCCTGATATTCTCAATATCTGAGCTTTCCCCAGTGTCACAGCCCTCTCCTGACACTCTCAAATATCTGAGCTTTCCCCAGAATCAGAGCCCTCTCCTGACACTCCATATCTGAGCTTTCCCCAGAATCAGAGCCCTCTCCTGATATCTCAATATCTGAGCTTTCCCCAGGTCAGAGCCCTCTCCTGACACTCTCAGTATCTGAGCTTTCCCCAGTGTCAGAGCCCTCTCCTGATATTCTCAATATCTGAGCTTTCCCCAGTGTCACAGCCCTCTCCTGACACTCCCAATATCTGAGCTTTCCCCAGGATCACATCCCTCTCCTGACACTCCCAATATCTGAGCTTTCCCCAGGATCACATCCCTCTCCTGACACTCCCAATATCTGAGCTTTCCCCAGGATCACATCCCTCTCCTGACACTCTCAATTAGAGCTCTGATTCCATCTGAAGGGATGTGGGTAACGAAGCTGAGTCTGGGCAGCAGAGCAGATGAAGAAATGGGAGTTGAGGCTGACAGGGGGAGGAGGATGGCTCAGAATCCCGATTTCCACAGCCTGGCTGCAGCTCCACTGTGCCCTCGGAGGGGTTCACAGCTTCTGATCCCAAAGTGGGGCTTGGCTAAGAGGGGATGTTGGCACATGGAGCCCCTGGAGCACCGGGGGGCTCTGCCTTCCCCAAAGTCAGGTGATAAAGAGAGGATGGGCAGCACCAGGGCTGCCAGGGTGGGCATGGAGTGATTCCAGCTGCTTGCGTGGAATTCCCAATGCCTTTCCTGGCTTTGAACTGGCAGAGAGGAGTTTGGGTGGGATATGGGGAAGAAATTCTTCCCTGTGAGGGTGGAGAGGCCCTGGACAGGCACAAAAACCCTTGGGGGGATGGAATGGGGTGGGCTTTAAGGTCCTTTCCAACCCAAACCATCCCAGAGTAAAAAAAAAATGAATAAATCTGATCACTGAGAGGAGAATCCAGCTGCGTCTTGGGTTTCTCACTCCTCCATCATTTCTGATGTGACCCCAGGCTTCACTTTTTTCAGAAGAGCCCAAACTCTGGTGGCACTGAAGGCCTTTGAAGCTTTGTGACCAGAAGAGCCCAGAAAACAGCTCAGAATCACAGAATTGGGGAACACCCCGAGCTGGAAGGGACCCAAAAGAACTCTCAGCCCCATGCAGCAGCAGGGCAACTGGGAGAACTGGGTTTGCTGGTGGCCCAGCTGCAGCTCTGGCTTTTCTGGCAGCTCCTGGATTTCCAGCAGCTCCTGGATTTCTGGTTTTATTTACCCCAAACCCAGCAGAACGAGCTGCATTTTGCCCTCCAAGCTGTCCCTGGGTCGGGGCTGAGCAGTCGCTGCACCCCAGCCCTTCCCCTCGGATTTTCCAGGCAATTCCTCTCTCTGGAGCTCAGGGATGCCCTGCCCCATCCTTCCCCCTCCTCAGGAAATTCTGCACACAAAGGAAAATCGAGGAGCACAAAGGCTGCCTCAAACAATTCCCCAGTGTCTTTATTTTAGAGCAGCTGGAATCTGGAAAACAGGCGGCCAAGAAACTCCTTTCTATTATTTTCCTATTATTTCCATTTTTTTTTCTATCACTTCTGTTATTTCTATAATTTCTGCTCTCTCTATTATTCCTCATCTACTTCAGAAGCCTGAAACACAAAGCTGGAGATGAACAAGTTTCCTCCATCCTCTAATTTTATGGAATAAAACTCCCAAACAAGGTTTCAAAGCTCAGCTTCTGTTTTTTCCTTGCAGGGGTGAACTCACAGCAGCCCCTGCACTTTCCAACACCAGAGCCTAAATTAGCTGGGATATTTTGCAAGCACATTTATTTTTCCATGCTTTATACGCTCCCCATGCTGAGGATTGAAACTTAAATTAATATTTATGAAAAAAATTCCTATTGGTGTCGGAAGGACCGGGACCAAGCACAGAATTTCTTGACAAAAGAGCTTTTTTTTCCTGTATTATCCTTTGCAAATATGTGGCATAAATAATATAAAGTGCACTAAAGTGTTTACAGCCCCTCAGATAAATTTAGATTCCTGTGTGCAGAAGCCTGGATAATGAAAAGGAATATTAAAATATGAGCAGCAATTCTGGTGATTAACATTTAGTACCAAATAAAAATTGAGATCGCTGAAGGATGTGGAGTCTAATGGGCAAAGCTGACAGTTAATTTAACCTGCAGGAGAACTGCAAATGTGCTGGCACCTCCAATTTATATTATTTTTTAACATTTTTACCAGGCATGAGTCCAAGCAGCAAAACTTTAAACCAGAAAAGCCCCTTCAATGCCTCGGTTTTATGATAATCAAGTGAAAACACATTTCAAACAGAAGATCTGGAATGATTTACCCTGAATGATTTACACTTATTTATTTTGATCTTGGTGGGCTTTCAGAGAGGTGGCTGGGAGGGAGAATAACTGGGAAATAGGGAGATGATACCTGAGAAGAAAACATCCCATAAAAATCCCTGTGGATTTTATTTTTTTAAAAAACAACATGTTTAAAGCAGGAAACACGAGATTTAAGGTGAAGTGGAGCATTTTAAAAAGATGAAAGCAGACCTAGGGAATGGGTCTGGCTTGTGGTGCCACATCCACAGGGCTGGAAAGAGCAGGAAAATCTTCCCCAAGGAAATTTCCTTTGGAAGGGAGGGGAGGAAGGGCCTGATCAATATTCTTAGTCATAGCTGGCTTATTTAATTACGTGGGGATGAGCTCAGGTTTAACCAGATTTTTTTTTTTTTTTTTTTTCCAACTCAGGCTATTAAAAAGCTTTTCCTATAAATATCCCTGAGCCCCAGGGGAGGGACCCTGCACTGCCAACCTCCAATTTCACCCAAATACATCCCCAGGAAGCTCTGGAAGCGCCCCCTGAGCCCATCCTGCAGGGATCCATCTCCCCCAGCATGTGCCAGGGTGCCTGGAACTCTGTCAGGAGCCTCTCTGGATAATTGAAATCCTGCCTTAAAAGCATCCAGGGTGCAGAGCTGGAGCCTGATGCGGGGCCAGGGGTTAATGCAGGGCTGCAGGAGAACATTGCATCTGCACAGAGGGACGGGCAGGGCAGGAATTGATTGATTTGTTTGTTTATTGGCTGGTGTTGGGCCCCTTAAAAGGGGGAAATAGCTGTTCCACCAGCAGCAGCACAATGAAAAGGAAAAACCCCTGTCTCTTGAGCAGCTCTGCTCTCCCTGGAGGATCCCTGAGCTCCTCCTGTGTCCTGGTGGCATTCCCGAGGGGGGGACAGTGGCACTGCCCCAGCCCACAGCTCGGGGGTCCCGGGGGAAGACACCCCCAAAACGGGCAGAAATCGGGCACAGGGAGGCTGGGAGAGCCCGAGGTGACCGAGCCCGCTGCCCTGCAGGGAGAGAGCTCCTGGCGAGGACACCGCGGGAAGGAGGGCAGGGAGGGATCCTGGAATATCAGCTCGGATGGGGCTGGGGACCTTTAATAACGGGAATGTTCTCCTGGGCAGAATGTGCTCCTGGCGAGGACACCTCGGGAAGGAGGGATCCTGGAATAGCGGCTCGGGTGGGGCTGGGGATCTTTAATAATGGGAATGTTCTCCTGGGCAGAATGTGCTCCTGGCGAGGACACCTCGGAAGGAGGGATCCTGGAATAGCGGCTCGGGTGGGGCTGGGGACCTTTAATAACGGGAATGTTCTCCTGGGCAGAATGTGCTCCTGGCGAGGACACCTCGGGAAGGAGGGATCCTGGAATAGCGGCTCGGGTGGGCTGGGGACCTTTAATGACGGGAATGTTCTCCTGGGCAGAATGTGTTCCTGGCAAGGACACCTCGGGAAGGAGGGCGGGGAGGGATCCTGGAATATTGGCTCGGGAAGGGCTGAGGATCTTTCATAACGGGAATGTCCTGCTGGGCAGGAAGGGGTGGATGGATCCTGGAACATCGGCTCGGGAAGGGCTGGGGATCTTTAATAACGGGAATGTTCTCCTGGGCAGGAGGGGATGGATGGATGGATGCTGGAATATCAGCTTGGGAAGGGATGGGGATATTTAATAATGGGAATGTTCTCCTGGGCAGGAAGGGATGGATGGATCCTGGAACATCGGCTCGGGAGGGGCTGGGGATCTTTAATAACGGGAATGTCCTGCTGGGAGGAGCTGGGGGAGCTGGGTGGGGTGTGATGGATGAGCTCTGCCTGCAGCCAGCAGCAATCTGGGGACAGCTGAGCAGCAGCTCCCGAGGCTTTCACCCACTGCCTTTTAAAAAGCTCTGCTTTGACTTAAATGTCATGTTTCCTCATTAACGACATGTTAAAAACAAAATCCACAGGGATTTTTAGGGGATGTTTTCTTCTCAGGCGCCGTCCCCATATTTCCCAGTTATTCTCACTCCCAGCCACCTCTCCAAAAGCCCACAAAGATCAAAATAGATTAATAAGTGCAAAACATCCAGGGCGAAACATTCCATGTTTCCTGTACAAAATGCGTTTTCGTTTTATTTTCATCAAACCCATTTAAAACAAGGCATGGGAGTTGTTCCTAAATGACTTCCCTGCTTTCAATTTTCGCCTGGGGCACCAGCCAAGCACCTGCTCCCTGCAGCCAATAAAGAAACCTGCAGAGGAGTGCTTGCAGGGGATCTGACCCTGAACACGCAGGGGATTCCGAGGTGCAGCCCCTCTGTCCCTGCATCCACCGGGGAGCTCCGCCTGCTGTGCCCATCTGCGCTCGGCGGGCAGGGAATTGCTCCGACATCTGCGCACAGAGCCCTGCAGTCCGTCAGAAAGTTCCTCGAATTGGGGTTTTTCCCCAGCCCTGGGCTGTGGCAGAGCCCAGAGGAAGCTCGGCAGGGCTGGGCTGTCCCAGTGTGACCCTGGCAGCAGCCTCGGTCCCCTCGGGGGGGACGCAGAGCCTGTCCCACCCCAGGAGCACCGGGAAGGGGACCCAGGGGTCAGGGGTGGGGGAGCAGCTCTCAGAGCCCCCCTGGTCACCAGTTCCTCAGGGAGCAGTGAGCCCCCAGCAGCACAGCCAGGAGGAATTTTGTCTGACAAAAAAAAATCGTGAGCCTGCTTTTCCTCCAGGTTTTGGTGGCCCTGCTTTGCCCAGGATGTGCTGATGTCTCAGCCCAGGACAGATCCTGTAGGATGAGCAGGGACTGACCCCAGATCCTGTAGGATGAGCAGGGACTGACACCAGATCCTGCAGGATGAGCAGGGACTGACCCCAGATCCTGCAGGATGAGCAGGGACTGACCCCAGATCCTGTAGGATGAGCAGGGACTGACACCAGATCCTGCAGGATGAGCAGGGACTGACCCCAGATCCTGCAGGATGAGCAGGGACTGACACCAGATCCTGTAGGATGAGCAGGGACTGACCCCAGATCCTGTAGGATGAGCAGGGACTGACACCAGATCCTGCAGGATGAGCAGGGACTGACCCCAGATCCTGCAGGATGAGCAGGGACTGACCCCAGATCCTGCAGGATGAGCAGGGACTGACACCAGATCCTGCAGGATGAGCAGGGACTGACACCAGATCCTGTAGGATGAGCAGGGACTGACACCAGATCCTGCAGGATGAGCAGGGACTGACACCAGATCCTGCAGGATGAGCAGGGACTGACCCCAGATCCTGCAGAATGAGCAGGGACTGACCCCAGATCCTGCAGGATGAGCAGGGACTGACACCAGATCCTGCAGAATGAGCAGGGACTGACCCCAGATCCTGCAGGATGAGCAGGGACTGACCCCAGATCCTGCAGGATGAGCAGGGACTGACCCCAGATCCTGCAGGATGAGCAGGGACTGACACCAGATCCTGCAGGATGAGCAGAACCACCAGATCCTGCAGGATTTAGCAGTGTCACCAGATCTTGTAGGATGAGCAGAACCACCAGATCCTGCAGGATTTAGCAGTGCCACCAGATCCTGCAGGATTTAGCAGTGTCACCAGATCCTGCAGGATTTAGCAGTGTCACCAGATCCTGCAGGATTTAGCAGTGTCACCAGATCCTGCAGGATTTAGCAGTGTCACCAGATCCTGTAGGATTTAGCAGCGTCACCAGATCCTGTAGGATTTAGCAGTGTCACTAGATCCTGCAGGATTTAGCAGTGCCACCGGGTGCTGCAGGATGAGCAGGGACTGCCACCAAGCCAGCAGGGCTGCAGGATGCCACACAACTTCCCCAATTCCCATTTCCTGACTGGTGTAACCACACCAGAGCCTCCGAGCCCTCCAGCCCTGCTCCTCCCCTGCATCAATTCACGGCATTTTACACATTAATACCATTTTACACATTAATACCATTTTACACATTAATACCATTTTACACATTAATGCCATTTTACACATTAATACCATTTTACACATTAATGCCATTTTACACATTAATACCATTTTACACATTAATGCCATTTTACACATCAATGCCATTTTACACATTCTCTGTTGGCATTTTACACATTAACGCCGCTTCACACATTAATGCCAGTTCACACATTAACGTAACTTTACAATTAATGCCATTTTACACCTGGCCCTGGAAGGATCCTGCCACGAGCGAGACAAATCCACACGGGAGCTGCCGGCTCTCCTCCCGCTCGGAACTTTTCCCGTCGGAATTCGGGCTCGCGTTCCCCTCGCAGCTCTCGGGATGGTTTGCGTTCGAGTGTTTGATTTTCTGCTGCCAGAGTCTCCCCGGGGCAGAAATCCAGAGATGTGCCTGGAGGAAGGAAGGAAGGAGAAGGGAAAAGAGAGGAAAAGAGAGGGAGGGAGGTAATTTGGGCTAAACCGTCTCTGGAAGGGAAGGGCAGCTCCGAGTTTGATGTCACAGCCCTGACTCAGCAGCTCTCGGAGGCACTGAACGATTTTCACTGCTCTTGGAGGCCTTGAAAGATTTTCTCACCTTCGTGGACTCAAAAAAAAAAAAATTGGCCCAAAGCCACGCTTTTCCCAGTCCCCACCAGCTCCTCAAGAACCAGGTTTTTTGACAGATAAAATGGATAAAATAAGTGCAGAGTAACCGTGGTGTCTGGTCCTCAGAGTTTAAATTTCATCTCTTGCAGAAAAAAAAAGGATCTATTTTTGTACCAGCCTCTCAGAACGTGTTCTCTGCATTCCATGGAAGTGCTATCATTACCGTTAATTATAATTCCAGCCCATCATGACTCAGCCAGCCATCAGCACCCAGCACAGCCTCCCCAGCGCTCTCGGCTCCCAGCCGCCTCTGGAATGGGCGGCTCACTCGGGGAGTTCTCCACATTTCCCCAGGAGAAAAACGCAGAAACCCCATTTTAGAATATGGGAATTTCAGAATATCCCCCTCACCCCCAGCGCGGCTCTGCCTCTCTTCTGAAACCAGCGTTTCCCTGGCATTCCACGGAGGATTTCGCGGATTCTGCCCGGGTTTCCGAAGGAAAGCCTCGAAAGCGGAGCTGTGGGTGCTGTTTAATTCAGCAGCGGCGGATTTGGGAAGGAGCAGCCTCGCACAGACCGTGCTGACTCAGAGAGCACTTCAGGCAGAGGCGGGAGGGAGAGGGAGGAAAACGATCCTTCCATCCCTGCGGAGAGGGAAAAGGATGGCCCCAAAATGATCCTTCCATCCCTGCGGAGAGGGAAAGGATGGTCCAAATGATCTTCCATCCTGCAGAGGAAGGATGCCCAAAATGATCCTTCCATCCCTGCGGAGAGGGAAAAGGATGGCCCCAAAATGATCCTTCCATCCCTGGGGAGAGGGAAAAGGATGGCTCCAAAATGATCCTTCCATCCCTGCGGAGAGGGAAAAGGATGGCCCCAAAATGATCCTTCCATCCCTGCGGAGAGGGAAAAGGATGGCTCCAAAATGATCCTTCCATCCCTGCGGAGAGGGAAAAGGATGGTCCCAAAATGATCCTTCCATCCCTGTGGAGAGGGAAAAGGATGGCCCCAAAATGATCCTTCCATCCCTGCAGAGAGGGAAAAGGATGGCTCCAAAATGATCCTTCCATCCCTGCAGAGATGGAAAAGGATGGCTCCAAAATGATCCTTCCATCCCTGCAGAGAGGGAAAAGGATGGCTCCAAAATGATCCTTCCATCCCTGGGGAGATGGAAAAGGATGGCTCCAAAATGATCCTTCCATCCCTGCAGAGAGGGAAAAGGATGGCCCCAAAATGATCCTTCCATCCCTGCGGAGAGGGAAAAGGATGGCTCCAAAATGATCCTTCCATCCCTGGGGAGAGGGAAAAGGATGGCTCCAAAATGATCCTTCCATCCCTGCGGAGAGGGAAAAGGATGGCCCCAAAATGATCCTTCCATCCCTGGGGAGAGGGAAAAGGATGGCCCCAAAATGATCCTTCCATCCCTGCAGAGAGGGAAAAGGATGGCCCCAAAATGATCCTTCCATCCCTCCACAGGGAGAGGGAAAAGGATGGCTCCAAAATGATCCTTCCATCCCTGCAGAGGGAGAGGGAAAAGGATGGTCCCAAAATGATCCTTCCATCCCTGTGGAGAGGGAAAAGGATGGCCCCAAAATGATCCTTCCATCCCTGCAGAGAGGGAAAAGGATGGCCCCAAAATGATCCTTCCATCCCTGGGGAGAGGGAAAAGGATGGCCCCAAAATGATCCTTCCATCCCTGCGGAGAGGGAAAAGGATGGCTCCAAAATGATCCTTCCATCCCTGCAGAGAGGGAAAAGGATGGCTCCAAAATGATCCTTCCATCCCTGGGGAGGGAAAAGGATGGCTCCAAAATGATCCTTCCATCCCTGCGGAGAGGGAAAAGGATGGTCCCAAAATGATCCTTCCATCCCTGCGGAGAGGGAAAAGGATGGCTCCAAAATGATCCTTCCATCCCTGCGGAGAGGGAAAAGGATGGTCCCAAAATGATCCTTCCATCCCTGCAGAGAGGGAAAAGGATGGCCCCAAAATGATCCTTCCATCCCTCCACAGGGAGAGGGAAAAGGATGGCTCCAAAATGATCCTTCCATCCCTGCGGAGAGGGAAAAGGATGGTCCCAAAATGATCCTTCCATCCCTGGGGAGAGGGAAAAGGATGGCTCCAAAATGATCCTTCCATCCCTCCACAGGGAGAGGGAAAAGGATGGCTCCAAAATGATCCTTCCATCCCTGCAGAGGGAGAGGGAAAGGGATGGTCCCAAAATGATCCTTCCATTTTTTTCCTGTAATAATTCCTGCAGGATGTAATTCCTGCAATACAGGAATTCCTTTACAGGAAGTACATGTAATTCCTGTAATAATTCCTGCAGAGATGGAGAGGGAAAGGGATGGCCCCGAAATGATCCTTTCATCCTTCCACAGGGAGAGGGAAAGGGATGGTCCCAAAATGATCCTTCCATCCCTCCAAAGGGAGAGGGAAAAGGATGGCTCCAAAATGATCCTTCCATCCCTCCAGAAGGAGAGGGAAAGGGATGGTCCCAAAATGATCCTTCCATCCCTCCAGAGGGAGAGGGAAAGGGATGGTCCCAAAATGATCCTTCCATCCCTCCAGAAGGAGAGGGAAAGGGATGGCCCCCATATCCATAACGACCCCAAAAATGAGAGAGAAAATGACCCCAAATCCTCCACAGTGACAGCAACACCCAAAGATCTGGGAAGGAGTAAACTGAATTTGTTTTTGGGATCTCCATTAATGTCGGGGAAGATCAACAGGAAATCTGATTGCTGGTAAAAGATTTTGAGAATATGGAAACTATAAGTGAGATTGAAAGGAAAGCTTTGAGATAACAAACATTAATTATTGAACAATTAATAAACAATGGTATGACCAACTGAAAATAATCCCCTTTTAATTAAACAACACCCTCTGATCACAGACAGCTCCCAAAGTCAGAGCAGACCCCACCAGCTTGGCAGAAGGGCTCCAAAGAGCAGTTTTTAAGATTTAAAATATAACACAGTATGGAAATGTAATGATTCTTATAGGCTGTGTGTAAATACTATAGGATTTGTATCTTGTACTAGATTGGTCAGGGACAATTAGAATATTCAGCAGAGATTTATTGTATTGTAACAAAAACTTTGCTCTTGATCACTCTAGATCTATTTCTTTCTCTTGTTCTCTATTTTTTTTTTTTTTTGCTCTCTTTCAAACCTGCTCTGAGCTGTGGACCCAAACAATAATAACAAGAACAATAATAACAATAATGACAATAATAATTATGACAATAACAACAATTGCCCTTTGCAATAACCCCAAATTCCAAAACCTGGCTTCAGAGATCTCTCGTCTCCGTTTTAAACTCTCACAAGTTTAAAAATTCATCACTGAAATTATTGATTTTCTTGCTGGGAGCCTGTGCATGATTCGATTTGATTTGTATGTATTGCTTCCCTCCTAATCAGCTTACAGTTATTTCTGCTAAGAATATTCTTTAGGCATTGAGAGAACAAGGCTGGAGAAATTACAGTGAAATTCCATCCAAAACCAGCTCAGATTTTTTTGCACAAAGCTTGCCCAGGCTCTTCTGAGCTCTTGGGCCAAAGTGATAATTAATATTATTAAATTCTCTTTTTTATTTTTTGACAATAAAGCACGAGGTGAACCCTCCAAGCAGCACTGCTCGACTGGACCCTTCTTCCTTAATTTCATTGTGAAACTTTCTCACCTGGAAAAACCTCTCTAGCTCTGCTCAGGAAAATAAATTATATTTATGTGCAGCATCTCCATAAGAAGTGATCCTCAGAGGGCTCAGCAGCGAGGTGGACTCTTCCTTCAGTGCTAATTAAAAAGAAAAATCAGGAGTCACTGTGGCTGTGTGGGGCTCTCACCGAGCTGCAGCCTCTCATTGCTGCCTCCTCACAGATCAATTAAAGCTCCAGCAGGAGAGCAATTAACCCAGATCCAAATGAGACTGGCAGGAGGAATATTATATTAGAATATTTCTGTATTATTTTATAGTATTGTATTATATTATATTATATATATTATATTATATTATATTTATATTATATTATATTATATTATATTATATTATATTATATTATATTATATTATATTATATTATATTATATTATATTATATTATATTTATATTATATTATATTATATTATATTATATTTATATTATATTATATTATATTATATTATATTATATTATATTATATTATGTTACATTACATTATATTATATTAATTATATTACATTACATTACATTACATTACATTACATTATATATGTTATATTAATTATATTATGTTATGTTATTATATTAATTATATTATTATATTATATTAATTATATACTATGCTATTATTTATATAATTTTATAATATACATAAATAAATATATAATATATTAATGTATTATATACTATATATTAATAAATCATACTAATGATATCTATTATATATAAACAAAAAAATAAACGTATTATATATATAAATATACATATATAAATGGAGT
Source organism: Sitta carolinensis (assembly GCA_032173965.1). Classification (NCBI taxonomy): domain Eukaryota; kingdom Metazoa; phylum Chordata; class Aves; order Passeriformes; family Sittidae; genus Sitta; species Sitta carolinensis. The sequence continues at coordinate 2,213,451 of CM063302.1, read as the reverse complement.
ATAAAGGATATTGAGAATATTCTGAGCAAGCCACTCTGTAGAGGAGATCATTTGGACAAAGCATTCCCAAATCTCAGGCAGCAGGATTTCCCCATCCAGGTGCTGCCAGTGGACTGAAAAATCGGATTTTCCCCCAATAATTCCTGTAATTATTGCTGGCACAACACGAGTGTGTGACAATAACTGTGACAGTTAGCTGCTGTTGTGGCTAACTGCCTCGAATTTCCAGCCTGCTCTAATTTATCTCCGTTTATTTCCTGGGAAGCAACCCCTAAAAATCGCTTTGTCCTATGGCAGTGCTGTCGTGGGGGATGCAGAGGTCCAGGAAAAATGGTCAGAAAAAGCACAATTGTGGCCACTTCTCCAAGGGATATTTTTAGAAAGGGAAGGCTCAAAAAACCCCTCTCCAAACAAGGTAGGAAGAGCTATTTTTGGTGACTTTCTCACCAGAGGATTGCTCCCCTGACCTGGATTTGTGATTTTCCGGGTGGCAATTTTCAGCTGGAGACGTCAAACTGTTCACAGAGAGCCCCAGCCCTGGCAGAGCCAGGGGCAAACCCTCGGGGCTCCCTCTGCTCCTCCTCCAGACCATAAATCCCAGATTTCCTGGCCCACAGCTGATCCCTGGCAGGGGTTTGTGCCTGAATCCTGCAGTGGGTGGTGCAGAAGAAAGGAAGCTGAGGCTCAGTGGATTCCTTGGGGTTTGTTGTGCCTGAAGATCATCCTTCCTGAAAATCAACCTTCCTGAATATCAACCTTCCTGAAGATCAACCTTTATCCCTGAAAAATATCAACCTTCCTGAATATCAACCTTCCTGAATATCAACCTTCCTGAATATCAACCTTCCTGAAAATCAACCTTCCTGAAGATCAACCCTCCTGAAGATCAACCTTCCTGAGGAAACCTTCTGAATCAACCTTCCTGAAGATCAGCCTTCCTGAATATCAACCTTCCTGAATATCAACCTTCTGAATATCAACCTTCCTGAAATCAACCTTCTGAATATCAACCTTCCTGAAGATCATCCTTCCTGAATATCAACCTTCCTGAATATCATCCTTCTGAATATCAACCTTCCTGAAGATCACCTTTCCTGAAATCAACCTTCCTGAATATCAACCTTCCTGAATATCAACCTTCCTGAAGATCAACCTTCCTGAAATCAACCTTCCTGAAAATCAACCTTCCTGAAATCAACCTTCCTGAATATCAACCTTCCTGAATATCAACCTTCTGAATATCAACCTTCCTGAAGATCAACCTTCCTGAAAATCAACCTTCCTGAAAATCAACCTTCCTGAATATCAACCATTCTGAATATCAACCTTTCTGAATATCAACCTTCCTGAAGATCATCCTTCCTGAATATCAACCTTCCTGAAGATCATCCTTCCTGAATATCAACCTTCCTGAAGATCAACCTTCCTGAGGATCAACCTTCCTGAGGATCAACCTTCCTGAAAATCAACCTTCCTGAAGATCAGCCTTCCTGAAGATCAGCCTTCCTGAATATCAACCTTCCTGAATATCAACCATTCTGAATATCAACCTTCCTGAAAATCAACCTTCCTTCCTGAAGAATTCAGCCTTCCTGAATAATCAACCTTCCTGAATATCAACCTTCTGAAATCAACCTTCCTGAATATCAACCTTCCTGAAGATCAGCCTTCTGATTTGTCTTGGTGTGATGGAGTCAGTGCTCAGGAATTGGGAGATAAACAAGGATCATGGTTGCATTCCTGGGTGAACAGATCTCACCTGATGGACTTCTCCAGTGAGCAGTGGGGATGGAGAGGTGGGAACTGCTCTGTGCAATCTCTGGGCACTGTCCACAAACTGAGAGATACAAAATCAGCAATAAACTGGGGAGTTCTTTTCTTGTTCTCTCCTGAACCCTGCTGTGTGTGTTGCTGTGTTGCACCACAGTGACAGGGGTTGGTTCTTTTCCTTGAATAAATGGGAGCTTGTTCTGCCTCTGCACCCTTAACCTTCTCCTCCAAACTCTTCCTGTCTGGAAAAAGCTGTTCCAGAAATTCTCATTTCTGCCCTGGCTCCTGGGACACAGAGGGAAGATCCACAAAGGAATTCTCTGCAGAGAGCCAAGCTGTCTGTCCAGGGAATGTGGCCATTGCTCCAGAAGTGTCACCAACAAGGGGCACAGGTCGTCTGTGTGCTGAATTTGCTCTTTCAGCTGAAGGAGGGCAGTTTTGGATGGGATGTTGGGAAGAAATCCTTCCCTAGGAGGGTGGGAGAGGAATTCCCAGAGGAGCTGCGGCTGCCCCTGGGTCCCTGGCAGTGTCCAAGGCCAGGCTGGAGCCCATGGGATGGGGTTGGAAGGTGTCCCTGCCCTGGCAGGGGTGGAATTAGAGGATCTGAAAAGTCCCTTCCCACCCAAACCATTCCAGGACTCTGTGATTCCATGATCCACAGGACGAGTTCATCGTGGTTCTATAATTAATTGGTTAAGGGACAGCTAAAAGAAGCAGTGGAAAGGAGTTCAACCCCCAATTAAGGAGCAAGGATGGAGCTTTTGCTGGCCAAGGATTCCAAAAGTTGCTGGAATTTATTGGTGGAAAAATCAAAGCCATGAATATCAGGGAGCTGGAGGCACAAGATCTCCCTGTCCCTGTTATCCCAAAGAACACCACACAAAGCTGCAGGAATCTGCTCGAATGTATTTCTGTTATTTCTATTATTAATCAGCAGACTCCAGGCTAAGCCCTTCATGGAATAATTCAGCATCCTGCTCCTCTGTGAATTCCTCCAGATTAAAGAAGTGGCCCAAGGAAGCACAGCAGGAGGTGGCCAGGAAAGAGAACACCCCACTCCAGGAGTTATAAAACCAACGTGCAATGCAGGGCTGTAAAAATGCAGGGAAAACACCCCAGAAAAGTGTGGGTGGTCTGGTGAAAGTTTCGCTTTTTGAAGTGAGTAAATGACTGAAGTGTGTCTGGAGCTGTGAAATTGTTCTTGGTGCTGACACTGCAGGAAATTTTGGGGTGAGTGTTTCAGAAAGCCGGGCTGGATGGGGCTGGCAGCCACCTGGGCCAGTGGAAGGTGTCCCTGCCCTGGCAGGGGATGGAATGGGGTGGAATTTAAGGTCTCTTCCGACCCAAATCATTCCATGAGTGGCTCTTGCAGCAGGTGAATCCAGGAAAGTGAAAGCAGCAACGAGCTCAGTGATGATTTGTGGGAATTTCCAAGAAGTTTTCCTTCTCTGGTCAGTGGAATGAAAATTCTGCCTCAGGGCTGGGCTCTCAGGAATATTTCACCCTCAAATGCAACACGGGACATTTCTGCATGAAGAAAATCACCCAAGTGCCTGGCAGTGCTTGATTTATGGTCCCGAGGTGCCTCAGGTGGCTCAGAGGGAGTGATGAAAAGTGGGCTGCATCAGGAGAATGCTGCTGAGTTACAGCCCTGCCGTGAGAGGCCAGTCCCCAGCAGAAATAAAATGAACACATCAGCTTTTCAGAGCACAGGCATTGCCCAGCAGGACCTTTGTGTTTGTGCTGTGATACCAAAAAAGTGACATCCCCACCTCAGCCCAGGCTGTCCAGGACAAGGGGAAATCCAGGAATGGTTCAGGTTGGAAAGAACCTTAAAGATCTTCCCATCCCAACCCCAAAATGCCACAGCTTTTTCTCTCCCCTCCATCCCCTTGTCTTTTTGCCTCAAGTCCCTGAGGATGCTGCAGATCTTTTGTGAACAGGATAATCCATTATCAACCAGCTCACCCCAAACCTGATGCTTCACATTTCAAGATCCTGAATGAATGACAAGGAAGAAGTAAATCCTGTTAAAAATCCATTTCCCAGGGTGCAGGACTCCAGCCCTGCTCAGCCCTGGGCACTCCTGAATTTCCTTAGGGATGAAATCCCTTTCCAAGGAGCATCCAGCAGTCCAGGATGAGGCCCTTGGTCCATAAATCCCATTTTTCCTCCCTGGCTGAGGCTAATTAAATATCTCAGGGCACATCCTCAGCTGGGCTCAAATGTCTGTCCTTGCTCTCCTGGCTCAGCTGGAATGAGACCAATTTCCTCCAGCTGATGTCCTGGGACATTTTTGATGGAGAATTTGACCCCAGGGACACACACGGGGGCAAACCCTGCAGCTTGGACACCCACACCGAGTTACATCACTGCTGGGGAACATAAAAATGGACCAAATCCCGATTTCCTGACTCCTTTTCCTCGCTGGCAAAATTCCACCTGATGTTGCAGTTCGCCCTCCTTGCATTGGCATCATTAAGATTTATTTAGGCTTGAATTGCTTAAACTTAAACCAGGCTTTACATTAAAAACTTACCTAAACAACCCCCCTTTAGGCTGATAAATAACCTGTAATAGTTCCACCCATTGTTCAGTGTCTTCATTCTGCTGCCTCTCTCACAAAACCCCGCCCAAACCCCCCCTTTTATTCAACCCGTCTGATTCTCTATTTTCTTAACATATTCAAATTAATTCATTATCATTGCATGTATTTTGATCTCCTCTCCCTGGGAGCAGCCAGGCTGTTGTGCTACTCCACCTTCTGTATTTTTTTTCTATATTTTTTTAAGGAAGCTGCAGGACTCAATCTCACCCTCCCATCACTGCAGGCTCGTCAATAGTGGACAGCCAAGATTCAAATCAATGCTGCTGCTCCCCCTTTCCATGGGAGTGCCCCTTCCTTCCCTCCTCCTGCCTCAACCCTGACACATCAGCTCTGCTCTGAAGTAGAAGCTCTTCTTTGGTCAACTTTGAGGCAAAACCAGTTTTTCTTAAGCAGAAATATCAGCCTGCACTTCAAAGTCTCCAGAGCGGAGATGGACAGAAAGGGAAAAGGGATTAATTACTCATCAGAAAAGAGGGAACAGCTCAGACTGATTTCCCTGACTCACTTTAACCTTCAAACCACCTTCAGGATGATGTAGCAGCAGCCCTGTCCCCCTGCATCTGATTAGAGAGCACAAATTCACATGGCAAGGCTCTGTTTTCAATTAAAACGATGAATTTTATTTCAGAATTTCTGCACTACACACCTCTGCGACTGCCAACTTTTCCCCCTTCTAAATATCCTGATTTTTAAAGCAATCCAATATATATACAGGAGGTGTATTGTGTTCCATAAAAGTTTGCATTGCTTGGTATCAATATTAAATAAATAAATCAAACCTAGCCCTGCTTGATTATAAAGCAACAATTTATTCGTACACGGCGTAAATGGATTTCAAACACCGAGGTATTTAATGAGAGGGAGTTTTATTACAAAGTTCCATCTGCCAGTCCTTGTTTTCAGGAGATTAAAAGGATAATAAAAACTCCCAAGCACCTCTGTTAACTGTGTGTTTCCTCATACAGGGAGTTTTCCTTATGGATAAACCCACGATCTGTTCCTCCCTCCCAGTCTTTATTATCAGGGAAAAAAAACCCCAACCCACAAGATTAATAAACCAGATCATAACGCATCTTTCACCCTAAAAAAAGAAACAAAATGCAATGCCCCGATAAGCAGTACTTTTACTTTGACTCCCAATGAGAAAACCAGAGGGGTTTGTGCCTGTGGCAGAAACTTTCAGTAAAATTAACGAAGCGGGTTTAGCATAAAATCCCGGTGCTGATGCGAGACTCCGGAGGGGAAGCGGAGTCGGGAAGCGGAGCCCGGCTGATGCCAGGTGAGCCCGAGCTGCGCTCTGCCCGCAGTGCTGCAGTCCTATGACAGCGTCATATTAATGAGCCGCCAGAGGTGCGAGGCTCCATGTGCTCGCCAAAGTCTCGCCCTGGCCCTCAGAATTCCCCAGCTCTCCCCAGCCACGCAGGGATTGCCAGGGCTGAAGGCAGCCAGGCGGTTTTGTGAGGAGGGGTTTTGCCTTTCGCCAGATCGCCTGCTCGAAAAATCAGGCTTTGACACAGACAGAGCCTTTGCTGCGCCTTCTGAGAGAGGAGTTAACTCTCCCTTCTCAGAGTCCCTCTGCTTTTCCATGCGAGCTGAGGCAGGGATTTTTCTAGCACCAGCAGTTTTGGGGGGTTTTGGGGCGTTTTGGTTGTTTCAAATTTTTTTTTTTTTTCTCTTTGCATTTTACTAATCCATCTCCTCCGCAGCTGTAATCCCTCCAGGAGGAGTTGGGAGCCTGGATGGCAGCCAGGCACTGTCATGCAGCCCATACAAAGTCTATTTCCCCCATAAACGTAATTTCTAACGAGGTTTCAAACAATTCATTATTCATTCTGAGCAATGCACCAAGCGTTAGATCAAAGCGGGCGGGTGGGAGGAAAAAAGAAAGGAAGAGAGGAAGAAAAGAGCCAAGAGCAAGGATTTGGGATGCCGAGAGGGGGGTCTCTCAAACTCTTGCGGACTGCCCGGCTGCTCCAGGGCTTCCCCCGCTGCTCCGGTGCGGGGAGCGCTCGGTGCCGCAGAGCCCCGGCGAGCGCCCGCCTCCCCCGCCCGCTGCGACCTTCACAGCCAGACCCCGCCGGGCACAGGGGGACGGGGGGACAGCGGGGGAAGGAAGGACCCTCTCCACCCATCTGCGGGTCCCTCTGCCCCTGAAATCCCCCGAGGGCCGGTCCCGACCCCCCCTTAGCCAGCCGGGCAGAAGCTATCCGTGGTGCTGGAGCAGATAATCCCAATTCCCGTATCCCGGTCCCGACCCTCCCTACCCGCCCGGCAGAAGGTGTCCGTGGTTCTGGAGCCTCTAATCCCGCATCCCGCATCCCGGTCCCGTTCCCAGCCCCCGGCCCTACCCTGCTCTGCAGCCCCCCCGGCAGCGGCCCGGGGCCGGCACCGCGCTCCGCTCTGCCGTGGGCGCTGCGGGAACAGGGGCGGGGGGCGAGAAAAAGAGGAAAAGAGGGAGAAGAGTGGAAAGGAATGGAAGGGAGGGGGGAAAGAAATGAAAGGAAGGAAAGCAAGAGAAGAATAAAAAAAAAAATAAAAGAAAGGGAGAAAAGAAAGGGAAGGAAGCAAGGAAGGAAGATGCTGGCCTAGGGAAGGGGGGCGAAGGAAGCAGGGCGAGAGGGAAGGAACACGGGAAAGGGAAGGGGGCAGCGGGGGGAAGAAAGGAGGGCGTGGGGGCCAAGGGGGGAGTGGGCGGACAGCGGGAGGAGAAAGGGGAGGAGGGGCAGAGAGCGGGGGCAGCAAGGGGAAGGGGAGAGGGGAAGGGGAGTGGGCAAGGGGCGCCGGGGAGGTGCCAGGGGCCGGGCAGGGGCAGCCGGGCCGAGCGAGGGAAGGCAGGGGGAGCCGGGGCGGGGCGCGGGGCGGGCCGGGGGGAGCCGCCCCCCGCACGCGTGTGCGGGGCCGCCCCGCAGCCGCCCGGCGGGGCTATAAAAGGGGCGGCGGCGGCCAGAGCAGCCCCGCACCGCCGCCCCCAGCGCCCCACCATGAGCTACACCATGGAGCCCCTGGGCAACCCCTCGTACCGCCGGGTGACCGAGACCCGGGCCACCTACAGCCGCGCCAGCGCCTCCCCGTCCAGCGGCTTCCGCTCGCAGTCGTGGTCGCGGGGCTCGGGCAGCTCCGTGTCCTCCTCCTACAAGCGCCCCAACCTGGGCGGCCCGCGGGCAGCCTACGGCTCCACGGTGCTGAGCTCGGCCGAGAGCCTGGACGTGAGCCAGTCCTCGCTGCTCAACGGCGCGGCCGAGCTCAAGCTGAGCCGCTCCAACGAGAAGGAGCAGCTGCAGGGGCTCAACGACCGCTTCGCCGGCTACATCGAGAAGGTGCATTACCTGGAGCAGCAGAACAAGGAGATCGAGGCGGAGCTGGCGGCGCTGCGGCAGAAACACGCCGGGCGGGCGCAGCTGAGCGACGCCTACGAGCAGGAGCTGCGGGAGCTGCGCGGGGCGCTGGAGCAGGTGAGCCACGAGAAGGCGCAGATCCAGCTGGACTCGGAGCACATCGAGGAGGACATCCAGCGCCTGCGGGAGCGCTTCGAGGATGAGGCGCGGCTCCGCGACGAGACGGAGGCGACGATCCGCGCCCTGCGCAAGGAGATGGAGGAGGCCTCGCTGATGCGCGCCGAGCTGGACAAGAAGGTGCAGTCGCTGCAGGACGAGGTGGCCTTCCTGAGGGGCAACCACGAGGAGGAGGTGGCCGAGCTGCTGGCGCAGCTGCAGGCGTCCCACGCCACCGTGGAGAGGAAGGACTACCTGAAGACGGACCTGACGACGGCGCTGAAGGAGATCCGCGCCCAGCTCGAGTGCCAGTCCGACCACAACATGCACCAGGCCGAGGAGTGGTTCAAGTGCCGCTACGCCAAGCTCACCGAGGCGGCCGAGCAGAACAAGGAGGCGATCCGCTCCGCCAAGGAGGAGATCGCCGAGTACCGCCGGCAGCTGCAGTCCAAGAGCATCGAGCTCGAGTCGGTGCGCGGCACCAAGGAGTCGCTGGAGAGGCAGCTCAGCGACATCGAGGAGCGCCACAATAACGACCTCACCACCTATCAGGTACCGGGGAGGCGGCGCGGGGCTACCCCGAGCCCGGCGGGGAGGAGCTGCCGGCTCCGGGGAGAAGGGGGAGGCAGGTGCCCGGTGTCCGCTCCGCTGGGAGGGATGCGGGAGGTGCCCGGTGCCGGCTCTGGAGGAGGGATGCGGGAGGTGCCCGGTGCCGCTCTGGGAGGAGGGGATGCGGGAGGTGCCCGGTGCCCGCTCCGCTGGGAGGGATGCGGGAGGTGCCCGGTGCCCGCTCCGCTGGGAGGGATGCGGGAGGTGCCCGGTGCCCGCTCCGCTGGGAGGGATGCGGGAGGTGCCCGGTGCCCGCTCGGGGAGGGATGCGGGAGGTGCCCGGTGCCCGCTCCGCTGGGAGGGATGCAGGCTGTTCCCTGTGCCGGATCCGCAGCCAGGGACGCAGGGATGCGGAAGGCGGGGAAAGGATGCTGCGGAGGGCGGTGGGAGCGGGTGGGTCCTGCCTTCCCGAGCGGCGGGAAGAGTTTCTAAAAGTCCCCTCAGAGAAGTTGTGCCCGTTCTGTCCCTGCCTGCGGCGTCTGTCCGTGTCACAGGGGTTTTCCGTGTCTCCCTTGCAGGACACGATTCACCAGCTGGAAAACGAGCTCAGAGGAACGAAGTGGGAAATGGCTCGTCACTTGCGGGAGTACCAGGACCTCCTCAATGTCAAGATGGCCCTGGACATCGAAATTGCTGCATACAGGTACAGTGGGAACTTTGCAGGCATGCCTGGAATATTAATAGCACTGCGGATGCTGCTGGCTCAGGACGCTTTACCCCAGCTAAGAAACATCTGCACGGGTGAAATGAGAGCTTGGCTAAATCACTGCAGCCATTAGCTAACCCCGTGAGAGCCCAGAAGGTCATTAGGGACCGGCTAATAAGTGGCAGAGCTGCCAGCGAGCCCCGCGGGCCCAGCCCAGCATGACTCAGTGCAGCGGCTCCCGCGCCGCATTCTGTCCTTGGCTGCACGGGTAGGAGATGCAGCGAGACACGAGGTTATTTTTAATTCCCGTCTGCTTTGCAGACGCCAGCCATGCAGGGCTTGTCACCAGAGCTCCCTTTTATCGCCTGGGAGAGACAGTGAATTTGCTTGATCACGGTTTGAGGCAGCGAGTGCTGATTTGGCTGTCACAAACACTTTTGCTTTTCTTGCTCAACTTTCCTTCAGAGGCGTCTGCTCTAATCTGGAGCTGAACGTTGCTTGCTGTTGCCATCACCTGGTAGGTTTTTTTAGTCTTCTCTGTATCACTTCAGAACTCTCACTGGAGAGCTCCTGATTTTTCTGGGTCACAGGCTTAGATGAAAAACATTTGAACAGAAGAAAAGTAAAACAACAACCAAAAATCCCCCCCCCATCTAGTCAGCTCATCTCCAGTTCTCATATTCCTACAAAGAAATGGTGGATGCCCAAATTATTAAATTAGAACACGTGCTCTAATCAGCTATGACTGTCTCAGACACAATATTTGATTTGGGTCTGTTGGCTGTGTCAAGTTCTGTTTGCCTAAGTCTTAATGAATCCTATGAAATGAGTCAGTTTGTCCTAATCCCTGCTGATTTACACCATAATGAAGCTTTCTGACAGTAAAGATGAATTTTAGCTGATCACTGAAAGTGTCACGCTTGCCATAAGCAAAACCCAGCTCAAAACTGCTGAACGTGAGTTCTGCAGAAGAGCAGGTCCAAGGGAAGCTGGGCTGGGGCTGTGAGCAGTGGATGGCCCTGGTCAGTTCCAGCACATTCCACAGCAAGCTGGTTCCATCCTGCTGGCAGGGGAATAGCACAGCAGGGGAATATCACAGAGTCCTGCAGTGGTTTGGCTTGGAAGAGACCTTAAAGCCCATTCCAAAGCAGGGTCACCTTCCACCATGCCAGGCTGCTCCAAGCCCCATCCAGCCTGGCCTTGGGCACTTCCAAGGATGGGACAGCCACGATTATCCCCACAGCTGTCCCTTATTTTGGGGGTTTTATGCTCATTTTCTTTTTTTCTCTCCTCCTGATTCCCTTAGGAAGCTGCTGGAGGGTGAAGAGACAAGATTCAGTGCCTTCTCTGGAAGCATTACTGGTCCCATATTCACACACAGACAACCATCTGTCACAATAGCATCCACCAAAATCCAGAAAACAAAAATCGAGCCACCAAAGCTGAAGGTCCAGCACAAGTTTGTAGAAGAAATCATTGAAGAGACGAAGGTGGAGGACGAAAAGTCTGAAATGGAAGATGCCCTGGCAGCCATCGCAGAAGAAATGGCAGCCAAGGCACAGCAAGAGGAACAGGAGGAAGAAAAAGCAGAAGAAGCTGCAGAGGAAGAAGTTTCTGAGAAGGCTCCTGCAGAACAAGAAGCTGCAGAGGAGGAAGAGAAGGAGGAAGAGGAAGCAGAGGAGGAAGAAGAAGCTGCAAAATCTGACGCCGCGGAAGAGGGTGGCTCTGAAAAAGAAGAAATCGAGGAAAAGGAAGAAGCGGAGGAAGCTGAGGAAGAGGAGGAAAAACCTGAGGCCAAGGGCAAAGCTGAAGAGGCACCAGCAAAGGCAGACAAGGCCAAAACTCCTCCTGTAAAGTCCCCCCCAAAATCCCCTGTAACAGAGCAGGCCAAGGCCGCCCCAAAAGAAAAAGCCACGGAAGCAGCAAAAGAGCAGAAGGCGGAGAAGGCAGCCAAGGAGGAGGAGAAAGCAGCATCTCCAGAGAAACCTGCCACACCAAAGGTGACCTCCCCAGAGAAACCTGCCACCCCGGAGAAGGCTGTGACCCCGGAGAAGGCTGTGACCCCAGAAAAGGCTGTGACCCCGGAGAAGGGAGCGACCCTGGAGAAGCTGGCGCCGCCGGAGAAGCGCGCGCACTCCCGAGAAGCCGCGCACTCCCGAGAAGCCAGCAAGCCCTGAAAAGCCAGCAAGCCCTGAAAAGCCAGCAAGCCCTGAAAAGCCAGCAAGCCCAGAGAAGCCACGCACCCCAGAGAAGCCCGTGACTCCTGAGAAGCCCCGGTCTCCGGAGAAGCCTCCCTCCCCAGGCAAGGACGCCAAGGCCGTGGTGGAGGAGACCATCACCGTCACCAAGGTAACGAAAGTGAGCGCCGAGGCCGAGAAGGAGTCCAGGAAAGAGGACATTGCGGTCAACGGGGAGGTGGAGGAGAAGAAGGAGGAGGAATCCAAAGAGAAGGAGGAGGAAGACAAGGGGGTGGTCACTAACGGCCTCGACGTGAGCCCCGTGGATGACAAGGCGGAGAAAATCGTGGTAACCAAAAAAGCAGAGAAAATCACAGGGGAGGGCGGGGACAGTGGCACCACGTTCATCACCAAGTCGGTGACCGTCACCCAGAAGGTGGAGGAGCACGAGGAAAGCTTTGAGGAGAAGCTGGTGTCCACCAAGAAAGTGGAGAAAGTCACTTCACACGCCGTAGTAAAGGAGATTAAAGAGAGCGAATAAAGCCAACCATAGCTAAAATTCAAACCAATTCAAGAGCTTGGGTCGGTGCAAAAGGTTAAGCCATAGACAGCTGCAAAATGCATGTGGGTGGCGGCTTCAAAGCAGATCGGGTTCTCTCACGGAGGCTCCAGACACACAGTATTTTACTTTTTCGTGCAATATAGGGAAGGGGGGGGAATGCATGCAGGCTCAAGATGTACTCCCTCCACAGAGCTTGGGGATCTACAAAAAAAAAAAAAAATAAAAAATTAAAAAATGCTACTACTACTAGTGCATGAGATGAAATGTGCAGAGGAAGCTTTTTCTGAATTTCCTGAGCTGTTGGAGGGACATATCTGAGGAACGAGTTCAGATGTATTATGCAAAGAATCAACTGAGCCAAAACCAAACTGAAAACAGTAATAGAGTATTCATGAGAACCAGAACTCTCCTAGCCTTAAAAAAAAAAAATAAAAGCTACTTATAACTAATTATGTTTACCTCACTGGTGCAATTAGGGTGGACTTTTGCTCCTGGGAGAACCTTGTTGACATGCACAGTACGCAACCTTTTGTTGTTTGATGTAAAACAGTCACAGCAGTTCTTGCTCAATAAAGGTCAATATGAAAACATGACTTGTTCCCGTGACTTTTTTCCCAATTTGAAACCCTTCCCTAAGCTGGATGCTTCCCTCCTGAAGGGGAATGTGGTGAAATGGGTTGAAAGTTGCTTGAGTTTTTTCCCCTTAGTGTTCTCATTTGCTAGGAGTTGGGCTTTGATGATCCTTGGGGGTCCCAGCCAGCTCAGGATGTTCTGTGGCTTGGGAATTGGATACGATGGATGAATTTCCTCTAGCAACACAAAGGCTGAAATAAGAAAATAAGAGCCATATCCCAAATTTCATAGAGAAAAGAGGAATCCATTGAACACCTCTGCCTGGCCCCGAGGTGCTTAGAGGGGTTGTAATTCCTTATTTTAGGAAGGGGAAGGTCTCTAAGCCCTCAATCCTGCTTGTGCTGAGCAAAAAAAAAAGTTAAAATCTGCTGTAAGTATAGTTTTCCTCCTTACATCCCAACATCCACACATTGAGAGCCGATTTCCAAATAATTCCTTGATTTTCCCGGGGGAGAGGCTGTAGGAACCACAGCTGGGTGTGGCACCAGTTTGTCACTTAATTGAGCAAAAACCCATTAGAGGAAACTCAACCAAGCCACCACGAGGTCCTCAAGGTGGGCTTGGTTCTGGTTCTTTTACCCCTCTTGCTTTAATTTTATGGGAACTTCCTCATTAATTCTTTGTCTCCAACGATCAAGAAGTTCAATCTGCCTCTAAACAAACAAAAAAAAAAAATTCTAAAATCAAAAATCAACCCAAGGGTTATAAACCAAACGTTTTCTAATTTCCAATAGAAAGGCCTCCCAAGTGGCCCCTCCCAGGTTGGCTTTGTTAAGAACAAAGCAAATTGAAAATTGTCCTACATGAAAAAATAAATGGAGAGGAATGAAACAAAGAGAAGAAGATAAAGCCCCAACTCCAATGTGAGAATTAATTGGTCATGATGGGATTAATGTTGTTTATTTCCCGTTTTAAAAAGGGAAATGAAGACTGCAGCTGCTGCCCCACCTCCCATAACTCACAAAGAAATGCAAATAATTTTCAAGCCTGGATTCAGCAAATAATGCTGAATAAATATAAATAAGTGCAAATTATTTTCAAGCCTGGCCACGGACTGCCCTGAAATCTGTTGCCTAATTGAGGGTCTGATCAAAATCCAGGATTTCCATGTGCCTTCGATTTTTTCACCCCATCAATCATTGAAGATCAAGGAGTTTTTAATTGAAATTTCTCCTCACTGGAGGAACAGTGGAGAGCCCACAGCAGATAAGGCTTTCAAATAATTCTGGGTGTCTTTGTGGGGCAAACCAAGGGATTTTTCTCCTGCTATCAATACTGGAAATCTGTGCTCAACAACGTGGCTGCTGGGTGATGTTTAATTAGAGCAGAGTTAGCAAATTAAACAGCAGCTTCTCCATAGTCAAGTGTGGGTGTGACACAAAAATTACTTTACCTTTAGGAATAAGGAGTTCAGCGCTCCCCTATTTTTGGGATCTGCATCAAATCGTGTTAAAACACAAAGTGCCCAAAAGTTTGTGAGAATTGAAGGGGGTTTAAACCACTTTGAATTTAAACAAAATTTTCAAGGGAACATCACGACCAAACCAGAGATTAATATTTAATGTGGAATTACGTGTGTAATTCCAAATAAGTTCTAGAAGCCACTAAAGTGTCCCAGACTGCAAAACTTCATAGTGGAAATCTGGGAATCCACCAAATATCCTATTTTTTTTAGTGAGAATTGAAGGGGCTTTAAACCATCTTGGATTTAAACAAAATTTTCAAGTGAACATCACGACCAAACCAGAGATTAATATTTAATGTGGAATTATGTGTGTAATTCCAAATAAGTTCTAGAAGCCACTAAAGTGTCCCAAACTTCATAGTGGAAATCTGGGAATCCACCAAATACCCTGTTTTTGGGATCTGCACTAAATTGTGTTAAAACACAAAGTGAGAATTGAAGGAGGTTTAAACCACTTTGGATTTAAACCAAATTTTCAGGGAACACCACGACCAAACCAGAGACCAATATTTAATGTGGAATTACATGTGTAATTCCAAATAAGTTCTAGAAGCCACTAAAGTGTCCCAAACTTCATAGTGGAAATCTGGGAATCCACCAAATACCCTGTTTTTGTGAGAATTGAAGGGGGTTTAAACCACTTTGGATTTAAACAAAATTTTCAAGGGAACACCACAACTAAACCAGAGACCAATATTTAATGTGGAATTACGTGTGTAATTCCAAATGAGTTCTAGAAGCCACTAAAATGTCACTAAAAGGCAAACCCTTGGCATGATGTGCTCACAACATCCTCCTTTCCCACCCAAAACATCTCACAGCTTTGAGTTATATCATTATATTTAGTTATATATATATATATCATCTTTTTTTCCCCCCTGCTCTAACACGGTGGATTTGTAAATTTAGCCCATTTCCCACTGCAGATGTTCCCAGCAAATCCTAAGAGGAACAAGCGAGTGGTTAACACATTTCTAAATGTTTATAAAACTGTAAAAACTGATTAATATTTAACGGTGCCAAGAGGTTTTGTCTACTGACATCTGCAATCAAGCAGTTTCAAAGGAGAGCACAATTCCTGGGCAGAGAGGCATAAATAGGAGGTTATTTGTCTGTTCTGCACCAATTACTCCTCCACACTGCACAGAAGCAGCGAAGGGAATAATTATTTTCAGACAGAGAAGTTCATTAAACAATTAAAAAAAAAAAAATCCATGAAGGGAAAAATAATAATTAAAGGAATTTACAGTGAAGAGTTCTACCTCTTTTATAAGGTGGGATATTCAGAGCAGCTGGAGGGCTGAATCAGGATCCTAAATCAATCAGGATCTTTATCCTGTGCTGGGTTGTGGAGATGCCACACTTTCTTTTCAGCATCCCAAAATAAAATTCCAGGTGGGAACAAACTGGGAAGCATTACAAAACACAAACAGGCTGCATTTGCCAGGGAGCTGAGTCAGGCACCAGAATTTTCTCCAGTCATCAGGGTTTGTGCTCTCCCCACTCACATGTGGGCTTCACTCCTGCTTTTTCAGGATTAAAGTGTCCCTGACTAATCCGGGAAGGCAGCAAACGATGAATTGTTAATTATTTGGGTGTCAGAAGGTGAATTTCTGTGTGGGTGTCCCGGACAGGCGCTCCCCTCGCTGAGGGGTGGGCAGGAAAGCATCACCCATCATTCTCCCTGGCTGACATCTCAGCCTGGTCCAGACCCAAAGAGCAGGAAAAAACCCTCAGGACACTTCTGGCTTCTCTGGCAGCTGCAACTCGGGCTGAAAGTTTCTGCTGAGCCTCCCCCTGCCAGCTTTTACTGCATTGCGTCAAAGGCAGCGCCCGGCTTCCCGAGGCGAGGCGAGCGCAGGATCCATCCCGGAGCCCGGGAAGCGGCTGGCAGCGCGGACACCCGGGCGAGCCTTGCTCCCGGCAGAGCTCTGCAGAGCCAGCCCCGCTGCAGAGCCAGCCCCGCTGCAGAATTCCCGAGGGAGCAGCCTGGCACAGGGCAGAGCTGCTCCGGAGCTTGGCTTCCCAAAGCGCACAGGGGCGCGAAGGGCTCAGGGAAGCAGCAGGAGTTTGTCAGCAAAAAAAAAAAAAAAAAGTCGTGGAAGTGGATGAAATTTGGGGGTTGAGGAGTTAAAGGGGCTCGGAGTGCTTGGAGAAAAGTAGGAGTTGATTTCTCGTGGAATGGTTTGGGTTGGGAGGGACTTGGAGGGATCCAGGGACATCCTCCACCAGCCCAGGGGGCTCCAAGCCCTGTCCAGCCTGGCTTGGGCACTGCCAGGGATCCGGGGGCAGCCCCAGCTTCTCTGGGAATTCCAGAGCCCCTAAACAAAGAATTCCCTTCCCACTATCCATGGAAAAACTCCTCCCTGTCAGCTTGAGCCCTTCTCCCCCGAGCTGCCCAGCTCTGCTCTGCCCTTCCTGGTGCGCTCTGGGTTTCAAAGGGATTTTTTCCCCTCTGTCCCAGCTGAGTGCCAGGCGTCCCCTCCTGTGGGAGTTTCCCAGAAGCAGCTCTCATTTCTGAGAACCCATTCTTATCTCCCAGCAGCAGCCCCAACAGTCTGGCAGGTGGAAAAAAAAGAGAAATGTCTAAGAGGCGTTGTTGAAGAAAGTGAAAATTGTTTTACTCGTTTTCCTCCTGGTTATGAAAAGCATCAAACTACCAGGAAAGCAGGGAAAAAAAAAGGATTGGAAATTATGCTGGATGTCCTTGAGTTACTGGAATTATTGCTTTTCTGAACGGTTGGACCAAGCTTCTTTTTCTTTCTCTTGCTGCTTTTCTTGGGAATGTGGAAGGAAATAATAAATTTTTAAGTGCTTACTTCATCCATTATAATTTTTTTTATCACCCTTTAAGCACTGAAAAGGGATATGCTTTTGGTACCACCCTAAAACTTGTATTAAAAAGAGATTTCCTCTTGCTCAGAACAAAGCCATGGAGGAGAACCAATGCAAATGAACTGACACCACAACACCAGGGCAGAAAATCAAAAGTTACCCCCAAAACTGGGCAAAAATTCCAGACAAATCTTTCTGTAAAGTTCAGCGCAGTCATTAATGCCCATTTAAACTCCAATTTCCATGGGTTTAGTTTATTTTAAATGGTTTCATTTGCAGCATTAGCCCAGTGCTTGCCTTTACAAGGTTTAATTTTATGAATGGGCTTTAGGTAATTGAACATTGGCAGGCTCAGAGCACAGGACACTCCTCGTGGAATTGCCAGGCTGTGCTGCTGTTGGGATCCTCCTTTTTTGTGCCTTTTTTTTTTTTAGTGCAGTCAAAACTTCAAAATTTTGGGAAATTCTCAGAAGAGCCTCTGCAGCCCAAGGAGGTTTGAGCTCAGACAGCACCTGGGGGTGAGAGGCAGCTCCTTCCCCCTCCATCCTTCCCACTGCTCATCCTGTTCTGATTTTAATGTTCTTTTTGGAGATATTCTTTGCTCCAAGCCTCACCTACACCATCAATTGTTTTTTTTTTTTTTCCCCTCTTCCCCACTGATCCTCTAGACGCTGAACCACCTCCTGCCAAATTTAACAGCCACATTTGCTTTTCCCCTCTGTGTGGGTTTGATAAAATTCCCATTTTTCAGAAGGGAGCTCGTGCTTGTTGCACCCTCAGCCATCCCAGCCACCACCACAGCCCAGAGTATTTTCATAGAACGTGTGAAATTTTACTCCCCCAAGAGATTTTCCCCACTCCTCATCCACAGGACAAGTGGGACGACCTTTATCCACCTTTCAAGGGCATCAGTGACAAGGAACCTGTGTAAGCATTTCTGAACTTTATTGACTGCTTTATTGCACGTACTTAATGAAGCCTCCAGCAATTCCCCCACCCACCGTTTCCAGAATTATTTTAAATGCAAGTTAAAGGTAACCTTTCATTCCCACCACTTATTCCCCCTCCCACATTAAATGTTAAGGTTCTGGGTCACCCAGGAAAGACAGAAGCCCTGAACTCATACGTGGAACCATGCGGCACTCGGGGAGCAAGCCTTGGGTGCTCTGCAAGCAAACTCAGACTCTGCACAGGGAGAAACATCATAATCAGGAACTGGAACCTCAGTGGTCACTGAATTAAATAGGTGAGACTGCAGCTGGAGCTCAGTCAGTCGCTGGTTCTGATGGAAAGCTGCCCTCAGATCAAGCCTTCTTCTTGCCTTCGCTCTCTTCCTTTCCTGCTGCTTCTTTCTCTTCCTTCTCTTCCTTCTCCTCCTTCTCCTCCTCGCCCCCTTCCTCAGCAGCTTCCTGGGACTCCTCCCCTTCTTCTGCTCCTGTTTCTTCTCCTTCTCCTTCCTCTTCCTCACCTTCTTTGGCTTCTTCTGATTCCTCCTTGGCACCTTTGAGGGACAGAAAGATATTTCACATCCCGGTACAATTCCTGATCCCAGCTCAGTGAGGAATCCCCTTCAACCCCACTCATTTTGGCAGCCAGCTGCAGCAGAACTGCACAGCCGACTTCTCCTGGATTTCAGGGGGAGTGAAACACTGCAGAAAAACAAATCATGGCCTTGAAAAATATCAGTTCTACACCCAGTGTCAAAAGCCTCATCCAAAGACTTGAATTTTCTTTCTCTGCTCTCCAATTGGCTCTTCAGTTGTAATTTCACTGTAATTAAACTTTACATTAATGAACCCCTCATAGTTCAGTGGCCACCAATGCCTTGCAGAGAAGTGATGTTGCTGTGCACTGAACCCAGTAAGTCCAGCCCCACACATCAGCTGATTATTCCCATTGTCTCAGGCTGCTCTCTGGGAATTCATATTTAGCTCAGGACACCCTTGGTCCTTCTTTTTGAGGATGCCTGTAACATCGAAACATTATCACTGGGGTTTTTGGAAAGCTATAATCTGCCTGATTGGAACACCTGACCTTATCTTCCACTCAATATTCAGACCTCCCTGGTAAATTCCATGCACTTAACCCCACCATGACACGGCTCACAGGAGCAGGAAAGAGCTTTAACCAGTAGATTGAATCACTGGGGTTTCTGGGCTCTGTAGGTGAAGGCATGGACATTGGGGTTAGAAGGGCTCTGCAGGTGAAGGGGTGGGCATTAGGGTTTGAAGGGTTCTGCAGGTGAAGGGGTGGGCATTGGGGTTTCTTGGGTTCTGCAGGTGAAGGGGTTTCAGGGTTTTCTGGGCTCTGTAGATGAAGGCTATGGACATTGGGTTTAGAAGGGCTCTGCAGGTGAGTGGGTGGATGTCAGGGTTAGAAGGGCTCTGCAGGTGAAGGGGTGTGGACGTTGGGGTTTTTTGGGTTCTGCAGGTGAAGGGGTGGATGTCAGGGTTTGAAGGGTTCTGCAGGTGAAGGGGTGGACATCAGGGTTTGAAGGGTTCTGCAGGTGAAGGGGTGGGCATTGGGGTTTTTTGGGTTCTGCAGGTGAAGGGGTGGATGTCAGGGTTTGAAGGGTTCTGCAGGTGAAGGGTTTCAGGGTTTTCTGGGCTCTGTAGATGAAGGCATGGACATTGGGGTTAGAAGGGCTCTGCAGGTGAAGGGGTGGGCATTGGGGTTTCTTGGGTTCTGCAGGTGAAGGGGTGGGCATTGGGGTTTCTTGGGTTCTGCAGGTGAGGGGGTGGATGTCAGGGTTTGAAGTGTTCTGCAGGTGAGGGGGCCTGGGGTCTGCAGAGTCTCCTGGTTTGTGCTGTGCCCATGTTGTAGATAAGGCTCCCACAGGAGCAGAGTGCAACACAAATAAAAGGCATTTAAACCCAACTCCAATTACCTTCCTCCTCCTCTTCAGCCTCCTCTCCCGCTTCCTCCTCGCCTTCCTCTTTCTCCTCCTCCTCCTCTTCTGCAGGAGCTGCCTTGGCCTCTGCTGCTTTGGCAGCCTCGATGGTCTCCTCAATCTCGATCTGCTCCTCCTGGACGTGGCTGGAGTAGTAGGTGGGGAAGGAGCGGGTGGTGACCAGGTAGGAGCTGGACTGGAGGCCACTGTAGGCAGACCTGCCGAAGGTGGGGGCACTCTGGCTGTAGCCACTGGTGATGCTGCCCACGCTGGTGAAGCTGAGCCGGGTCTCCTCCCCTTCCAGCAGTTTCCTAGCAGGGAAAACACAAAAGCAAGGAGGAAGGAGTTGGGTTGTGCTGCAGCACGAGGTTGCAGTCGTGGTTGTTAATGAAGGGCTGGGTTTGCGCCGTGCTGATTTTTAGTCTGGAATAGTTTCCTCAGATGTGCCCATTGTGGGTGAATTAATAGTTTTGCCGGTTGGAAGGAGCGGGGAAACCTGTCTAGAGCCAGAGCCCTCTGGCAGGTGAGGCTGGAGGTGATTTCTGCCCCCGTGCAGCTTGCACAGAGCAGTGCAGCTGTAACCATTCGCTGCTGAGCTGTCAGGCAGGGTCTGGAGCTGCTCTCTCAGGATCCCCCCTTGTGCCTCCCACAGAAATTCTGTTCCAGCATTGGAATCTCTCAGGATCTGAGACAGAACATGACAGTTATTTAGCAGCAATTCAGCTGGAAAATATTTAACTTGTTAATTTACAAGTTAGGGGAAAAAAAAAACTGTTCTTGAGGGCGTTTGAGGGATTTCCCCTTTTGAGAATGAGCCATTGGTATTGGAGAATTCAACAGATTCAAAATCTCTTCCCTGAGTCCAGAACAGGCACTTTTATCTGTAAGGACGGAGAACTGAAATCATTTATTGCCAAGCTAAAAATTCTGAGTGCACATAGAGAGGGGCTGATTAAACTATGCCACAAATCTATGAAAATTTCTGCAGGGGGAATGATAAATAACCTGAATTCTCCTGAAGAGAACGGGAACTGCTCTGAGCTCTGGCTCATTAAAACATGCCCCACCATACCTATAAGCTGCAATTTCGATGTCCAGGGCCATTTTCACATTGAGCAGGTCCTGATATTCCTTCAAGTACCGAGCCATCTCACTCTTTGTGGTTCTCAGCTCATTCTCCAATTTGTTGATTGTATCCTGTGGGATGGAACAATATTGACAGCATAAAATCCTGTTCTCTCAAGTCTAGCAATAATCACAAGGAATTTCTCCAATCCTTTTCGCTTAATCTTGCTCTAGCAGACAGAAACTGCACAGCTCCCACTCCACCCTCAGCCATAAAGCATCATTTAACACTTTCCTGGCAGCTTTTCTACTCCACGTTATTCCAGCCCTATTTAACACACAGAGCCCGATTTTCTGGTACCCGAGTGCTAAAGCAGGCATGAAATTTGTGCATTGTTTCATTTTGATTTTCACCTCTATGTGCTATTTCTAATTCTAGCTTAGGGATATCCATTGATGATCCTTGTGAATCCATTCCAACTCGGGATATTCTATGATTTTTTGGTACAGTATATTTCAGGCTGTATCAGTACATGGGCATTATCAGGGGCATTTTGCATTCTGCTTTGATAACTCCTCACACCTGGTACTGAGATAAGCAGCACCAGAAGCAATGTGCCCATCTCTGGGATGACTTCAGTGATTCAGACCCTGATTTGGGTTTGTATTTCCACACCACATCCTGCTGTACAGCTCTGTGGCATTCTGCACTGTGATGTTGGGATGCCTTATCTACAACATGGGCACAGCACAAACCAGGAGACTCTGCAGACCCCAGCCCCCCTCACCTGCAGAACCCAAAAAACCCTGACATCCACCCCCTCACCTGCAGAACCCTTCAAACCCTAACATCCACCCCCTCACCTGCAGAACCCTTCAAACCCTGACATCCATCCCTTCACCTGCAGAACCCAAAAAACCCCAATGTCCACCCCTTCACCTGCAGAACCCAAAAAACCCCAATGTCCACCCCTTCACCTGCAGAACCCAAAAAACCCCAATGTCCACCCCTTCACCTGCAGAACCCTTCAAACCCTAACATCCACCCCCTCACCTGCAGAACCCTTCAAACCCTGACATCCACCCCCTCACCTGCAGAACCCAAAAAACCCCAATGTCCACCCCTTCACCTGCAGAACCCTTCAAACCCTAACATCCACCCCCTCACCTGCAGAACCCAAAAAACCCCAACGTCCACCCCTTCACTTGCAGAACCCAAAAAACCCCAACGCCCACCCCTTCACCTGCAGAGCCCTTCTAACCTCATTGTCCATGACTTCATCTACAGAGCCCAGAAACCCCAAAAGCCCTCACCTGCAGAACCCTGCAAAAGCTGACCCCTGTCACCTGAAGAACCCTGCAAACTCCATCATCCCCTGACCTGCAGAAGCCTGCAAACCCCATCATCCCCTGACCTGCAGAAGCCTGCAAACCCCATCATCCCCTGACCTGCAGAACCCTGCAAACCCCATCATTTTCTGACATGCAGAGCCCTTCAAAGCCCATCATCCCCTCACCTGCAGAGCCCTCCAAACGCCATCATCTTTTGCCCTACAGAGCCCTTCAAACCTCACCATCCCCTCACCTGCAGAACCCTGCAAACCCACCATCCCCTCACCTGCAGAACCCTGCAAACCCCACCATCCCCTCACCTGCAGAACCCTGCAAACCCCACCATCCCCTCACCTGCACAACCCTCCAAACCCCACCATCCCCTCACCTGCACAACCCTCCAAACCCCACCATCCCCTCACCTGCACAACCCTCCAAACCCCACCATCCCCTCACCTGCAGACCTCTCCAAACCCCAACTCCTGCTGCCCTGCAGAGCCCTGCACACCCCACCACCCCCCTCCCCCGAGGTACCCCCGACCCTCCTCCCCTGCAGCACCCCCTCACCTGCAGCGCGGAGATATCCGCGCTCTGCTTCTCCTCCAGCTCCTGCAGCTGCTTCTCCAGCGCCTCGTTCATGCCGCGGGTGGCCTCGATCTCCAGCGTCTTGGCTTTGAGCAGGCGGCGGCTCTCGGACACCTCGTCCTTGGCGGCTCGCACGGCGTCCGTGTTCTTGGCGGCGCTCTCGCTGAGCACGGTGAAGCGGCTGCGGAACCACTCCTCGGCGTTCTGCATGTTGCGCGCCGCCAGCTTCTCGTACTGCGCGCGGATGTCGCGGAGAGCCGCCGACAGGTCGGGCTTGGCCGACACGTCCATCTCCACGGACAGGTGCGCGTACTGGATCTGCGCCTGCAGCTCGGCCAGCTCCTCCTCGTGCACCTTCTTGAGGAAGGCCAGCTCGTCCAGCAGGCTGTCCACTCGCTTCTCCAGCTCCGCCCGCGCCAGCGCCGCCTCGTCCGCGCCCTTGCGCACCTCGAGCAGCCGCGCCTCCGCATCCTCGCGGCTCAGCACCTCCTCCTCGTAGCGCGCCTGCAGCCCCCGCAGCGTCTCCTCCAGGCTCTCCCGCTCGCCCTGCAGCGCCTGCTTCTCGCTCGTCGCCTCCTCCGCGGCCAGGCGCAGCTCGCGGATCTCCTGCTCGTACAGGGCGCGGAAGCGGGAGGGCTCGGCGTGCTTCTGCCGCAGCACCAGCAGCTCGGCCTCCAGCACCTTGTTCTGCTGCTCCAGCTCGTGGACGCGCTCGATGAAGCAGGCGAAGCGGTCGTTGAGGTCCTGCAGCTGCGCTCGCTCCTGGCTGCGGATGGACTTGAGGTCGTTGCTGATGGCGGCCACCTGGCTCAGGTCCAGGCTGTCCACCGAGTGCAGCAGCGAGCCCGAGGCGCTGGAGGTGGCGTAGCTGCGGCGCACGGACACGGAGGACACGGGCGCGGACAGGCTGGAGTACGCGGAGCGCGCCGAGCCGAAGCCGCCGCCGCTGCGCACCGACACATGGATGCGCGGGCTCTCCGCGTAGCGCCGCTTGTAGGACGGGAAGAACGGGTCGTAGCCGTACGAGCTCATGGCTGCGGGGGCTCCGGCGGCTGCTCTGCGGCGGGCGCCGCCCGCACCCTGATATTTATGCGTGGGGAAGGCGGGCGGAGCGGACTCCGGGCGGTGACGGGGCGGGGCGCGGCGACACCGCGGCGGGGACGGGACGAGCGGAGTGGTCCGGGCATCGCCGAGGGGAGGGGACGAGCGGAGTGGTCCGGGCATCGCCGAGGGGAGGGGACGAGCGGAGTGGTCCGGGCATCGCCGAGGGGAGGGGACGAGCGGAGTGGTCCGGGCATCGCCGCGGGAGGTGATGCCCGGAGTGGTCCAGGCATCGCCGCGGGAGGTGATACCCGGAGTGGTCCAGGCATTCCAGCACTGCTGGGATGTCCGGAGTGGTCCAGGCATTCCAGCGCTGCTGGGATGCCCGGAGTGGTCCAGGCATTCCAGCGCTGCTGGGATGCCCGGAGTGGTCCAGGCATTCCAGCGCTGCTGGGATTCCCGGAGCGCCGCGGGCCGGACCTCGCCCCGGTGCTCCTGGACAGCTCCGGCCGTCACAGCAGGGAAATGATGCTTGGACAGCTCCGGTCATCGCAGCAGTGGAGGGATGCCTGGACAGCTCCGGCCGTTCCCTCGGGCGCGGCCCCGCCTCATCGTTTCAGCCCTCTCTCATCGTTTCAGCCCTGTCCTCATCGTCTCATCCCTGTCTCATCATCTCAGCCCTGTCTCATCGTCTCAGCCCTGTCTCATCATCTCAGCCCTGTCTCAGCCCTGTCTCATCATCTCAGCCCTGTCTCAGCCCTGTCTCATCGTCTCAGCCCTGTCTCAGCCCTGTCTCATCATCTCAGCCCTGTCTCAGCCCTGTCTCATCATCTCAGCCCTGTCTCAGCCCTGTCTCATTGTCTCAGCCCTGTCTCATCATCTCAGCACTGTCCTCATCGTCTCATCCCTGTCTCATTGTCTCAGCCCTGTCTCATCATCTCAGCCCTGTCTCATCGTCTCAGCCCTGTCTCATCATCTCAGCCCTGTCTCAGCCCTGTCTCATTGTCTCAGCCCTGTCTCAGCCCTGTCTCATCATCTCAGCCCTGTCTCATCATCTCAGCACTGTCCTCATCGTCTCATCCCTGTCTCATTGTCTCAGCCCTGTCTCATCATCTCAGCCCTGTCTCAGCCCTCCTTGGGCGCAGCCTTGGACCCTCCCGGGGCATCTCTCGACCCCGCTTCGGGCCCACCTCTGTCCCTTTCAGATCCAGCTCCCTCAGCTCTCTCTGCACGCCCCCAACCCGCCCAGGCTGTGTTTAACACCTCTGCTCTGCTTCTCCACAGCTGCCCTGTCAGCAGCTGCAGGAATGTGCTGGAAGCCCCATGTTGTGGCTGAGGTTACCTCGGTGCAGATGGGGAAACCCAACCCTGGCTCAGAACCCCCAGACAGTGTAAATAGTATATTTTTTTCCCCCTCCGGTTTGCAGTTTTCACAAGGCATGGGTGCTCTTTGTGAATCCTCCCCACGTCTTTTGTTACAAGTGGTCCCTAACAACAGGGTAATTACAGGATCATGGAATGCTGGAGTGGTTTGGGTGGGGAGGCGCCTTAAAGCCCATCCAGTCCCACCCCTGCCATGGGTAGGGACACTTCCCCCTGCCCCAGAGTGCTCCAAGCCCCATCCAGCCTGGCCCTGGGGAAGCCTGGCAGTGTTATTTGTCCTTTCATTACACGAAAGCAGCAGCAGCAGGCACAGGGTGGTTCCCAGCCCTGGCAGAACACACTGATACCTGATTCCTTGAGATTCCCTGGAGCCTAGTCTGTCTGAGACATGGATCACAGAGGCAGGGTATTTATCCTTGTCTAATCGGGCTAATACAGAGATTAAATTGGACAGCTGCATTGCAGCTACCTCTGGGCCAGGTTATTACCACTGGTTTATTAAAACAAAGCAGCATTTATGTAGTAGAGATTTATCAGAGGTTAATCAGAGCTGTATTGAGCACAGGCTGCATGGGAGGCTCAAAAAGACAATGAGAATTCACCTCTTGGAGTCAGAAGGGCAAATATATCACAAACAGACTCTTGAGAGTTTTCTCAAGGAAGGAATAAATTCAGTGAAGATTGGGGGGCATTTATTGGGCAGATACCACAAGGATGCTGAGGTGCTCCCCAAAGAAAGGGGAAGGTCTTGGTAACGTGTGTGAATTAATGTGCCTGTCAGTAACTGCAGTGGTAATTGGGTATTTCTGGCACAGATACAGGTTTGGTTAGCAGCAGCCTTTTAGGAAAGGTAGAGCAGGGTGGAGTTAATGTATTCCCCACTATTTTCCAGTGACCTCACAGGGAACATCATCTGTTGTCTGACAGTTTCTCCATAGGTTTCAGGGTATTTAAATACGAGGATCACTGAGCTGTGAAGGGCAATGCCTGGTACAAAGCTGCAGTCCTGAGCTCAGTGTGGATTGAATGAACCAAGAGCTCATAAAGGCTGAAGTGTCATTTATATCCCAGCATTGCTGCTGGAAGACTTTATTCTGCAAATCTGCAGAGTCCTCCTGAAGATCAGTGCAGCTGCTCTCAGCAGCCCAGCTTCTGCCTTGGTTTTTATTCACCATTCGTTTTTTAAATTCCTGTCGTGGCTGCATTGATGCATGTTAGAGCAGCCATTCATTATTCAGAACATGCAAAGGAGAGCAGCACAGGTAGAGTTTGCTGTGCTAATCTGTTTCATCTTTAGCAGAGATTGGGCTAGAAAGGGGAAGAAATGAGGAATAGAGACACTGTAGAGAGGAGGATTCCCAGCATGCTGGTCAGGGATTCAGGGAGCTGATATTTTCTGGGATACTCAGCTCCTGCAAAATGAAATACCTTGTTTCATGCCAATGGGTTTATGCTAATCTGCCGTGCAGCAACCTGAGCACAAGATTTTATTATTAATGCTGTCCTTTATTATGCCATGAATTAATAAAGGACTGTACCTCAGCTTGTAAAAACCACTGTGCCTCAGATCCCAGCAACACAAGCCTCGTAACTGTAGGCTGTTGATCTCCCTTCTCCCATTTTTTTTGAGTGGAAAACCCTTTGCTGTGTGCCAGGGGGATGTGGAGGAGGGTGGGTGCCTGCAGACAGCCCTGCACTGTGGAACCTCTGTGGGACTCAGGGGGAGCATGGAGCTTTGGCACTCCAAGGAAAAGAAAGCCACTCCTGCAGGCATCCTGCTCCCCAAACTTGTATTTCCAGGCACAGGGGAGTGCTGACAGATTCCATAATTCCCTTTGTGTCCCTTCTGTTGCTTTCTGCATAATGCAGAGGACAATCAAGCCCCTGGATGTGTTACTGATAGAAAAATCAATATAGTGAGCAGAGGAAGGGGGTAAAGCAGGGTGGAGTGGCCCTTGTCTCACCTGCAGCAGCTCAGCATCGTCTCCCTTTGCCCCTGGTGCAGCTGAAGCTGTTCCCTCACTGGGTGTGAGTGTCCCCAGGCCACCAACACTTCAGGCAGAGAACACCAAACCCAGGCTCACCTCTGGGAAACATTCCCTTGATGCCTTCAGGAGCTGCCCTGGCACAGAGAGCACAGCCAAAGGACAAGGCAGGGATTTATTCAAGGGATTCATTCAAGGGATTCATTCAAGGGATTCATTCAAGGGATTCATTAAAAGGATTTATTCAAGGGGTTTATCCAAGGGATTCATTCAAGGTCTCCCTGGCACACCTGGGCAGTGCCAGAGCCCGGCTGGGCACACCCAGGATGGACCCAAACTGGGCACAGAAATGAAGGGCCGGGCACCAGGGCTCACTCTGGGAGCAGTTCTGCTCCATTTGCATCTTGGGGTTCATTGTGAATTACAGCTGCAGGTGATGAAGCTCCATCCTCCTTGCTTTGTCTCCTCCCCTCACTGCTGGTTTTGTTCCTGAGCCTGGCACTTGCACTGGTTGGTGCCAGGCTGGAGCAGGAATTGTTTTGTCTCCCTGCTCTGTCCCCCAACACTGAAAATAAAACCCAGAACCACACACTAACCCAGCACAGAATGTGAAAAATATAAAAGCTAAAACTTAAAGCATCACCCTAAATAAAGCAGATTCTTCTGAGGGATGATGCAGGACTGAAAAGGCAGCTGAGCCCCATCCATCCCTGGCAGTGCCCAAGGTGCTGGAGCAGCCTGGGACAGTGGGAGGTGTCCCTGCCCATGGCTGGGCTGGCACTGGGTGAATTTTGAGCTCCCTCCCAACCCAACCCATTCCATGATCCCAAATCCCCCTGCTGCCCGAGGAAAAGCAGCAACTCCGTGGCAGAACATTCCCAAATAACATAAATAACAAACCCTGACCTGCAGCTGGCATTTCCTCAAGGGAATCTCCCACCTGAGCCCTGTGCTGGGGCCTCACTGAGCACCAAGAAATTCCCTGAATGCAGCCAGGGAATTCTGGTAGGGTTTGCCTTTCTGCCCTCTTTTTAATCCAAACATTTCCCATCAGAAACTGCAACAGGGGCGTTTTGGGTGGAGCTTTCCTTGTCTGCTCCAGCTTTTATTGCAGGAGCACAGGAGGAGCTGAGCCTGCTTAGCTGGGATTTACACAGAAAGCAAGCAGTTAGCAGTCAGCAAAAAAACCCCAAAATATTGGTTTTCCTTTTTTTTAAAAAAATATTTCTACCTCATGAAAGCCCAGCTCTGAGGGAGTGGCATTCCCATGGCTAAAAATGTTTAATAACTCTGATGTCAGGTCTTGTGTATTTGTCTAAAATTATATCAAAGTCTCTGGAGGAGTTGAATTAAAACAGGCAAAAGAAAACGCTCTGATCTGTTTTAATGAATTGGAACAAAATCTCACATTTTAGGAATTCCTATTCTAGTCCAAAGAGTCCTTTCAATATGAGGCAACACTCACAGGGATTTCCAAACCAAAGCAGAATTTTGTCTGCAAGGACTGAACTGCAGTCTCTGGGAGGCTCAGAAGAAATGCAAATAAGTGTTTAATTTCTCTCCTTTGAACCACGGTTTGCTTTGTTGGTGCCAGATATAGCAAGTGCCTGGGCAGCTTTCATTATTTTATTATTATTTACACCAATTTCTGCACACAGTAGCAGCAATTTGCTCACTTTGAGTTTGTTCTGTCTCTTGATTACACGAGCTAGAGGAAGCAGGCAGCCAATTCTTTCATCTGAGCTCTGTCAGAGCTTAATTAGAAGATTCATTAATTAGGTTTGTTTATTTGTTGGATGAGGCCTCCAAACTCGGCCACAACATCTGATGGCAGATGCCAGGGTTGGTTCTTATCTGCCACAATCAATTAAATGGATGTTCTGCTTTTGGTTGCAGCAGTTAAACATCAACTGAGAGGGTTTGGGGCCAAATCCTGGAGTGGTTTGGGTTAAAAAATCCATATTTTTGTACCCCCTGCCATGAGCACCTTCCTCCAGGGCAGGCTGCTCCAGCCTGGCCTTGTAGTGGTGAATAATATAAATATGAATTTTCTCCTAAACAGTTTGGAGAGATCTTCTGACTCTGTTTATTAGATTTATTAGAAACAAATATAATATTTTATACATGCTGCCACAGACCACTGTGATTGGTGAAAGAAAGAAACCCTGCACCCATGTTGGTCAAACCAAGGGGACAGCAAGAGAGAGTCTGTCCTACAGAAAGGATTCTAAACATGAGTTTTTGTTATTTAAACAAAACCTGGTGTTTGTGTTCAAGCTGTGAGAAACCCCAGAAACCCAAAACATCAGGAAAACACAGAGCTTTAGAAACCCAGAAACTGCAGCCCTGGAAAACCCAGACTACAGCCTGGGGCACTTCCAGGGATGGGACAGCTTCTCTGGACAGAGAAAACTCCTGAAAAAAACCCTGCCAGCCATTTGGAAGGAGATCATTTATTAATTTGTAAAGTCTCATTGCTTTAATTTGGTTTGTGCCCCTGTGAGCAGCCCCAGGGCTGCACCAGAACTGGGTTTAAGCTCATTTTAGACCCCACTGGAGCCCCCACTTAACTGCTGAGCTGAGCTTTGTCCTGTCCTAAAAAGCTGCTCTGGG
Organism: Sitta carolinensis; assembly: GCA_032173965.1. Classification (NCBI taxonomy): domain Eukaryota; kingdom Metazoa; phylum Chordata; class Aves; order Passeriformes; family Sittidae; genus Sitta; species Sitta carolinensis. The sequence goes on along the minus strand of CM063302.1, from coordinate 2,183,761 downwards.
AACCAGCCCCATCCCTGCTGCAAAGATTGGAGTGTTCCCTAGCAATAATTCCATTTTTGTGGCGTTGGTTGAGGGCTGGGTGCTGAAGGAACATGTGCTTGGACAAATTCAGCTGGTCCAGCAGGAGAAATTTTATATCCCTCATGCTTTGGGTGCTCACAGCAGCAGCAATATCCACAGGGAAGCAGTGGGATATTTCCTATTTTCCCATTTTTGCTGTGCTGAAATGAGTCCTGCTGGTGACGGGGCAAAGAGAGAAAACTCTTCTCAAAGAGAGAATTTACAACACAGCTGAGAGCACATGAAGGCTCATAACGCAGCCAGAGACTCCATTTCCTTCCCAAAATTTTCCAGTATGGATAAAAGTAAAGATAAAGCATGGGTCCAAAAGAGCATTTATTTGTGGGCTGCATGGGCAATTAAAAAGTGCAGAGATTTTAGAGTTGTGGTTTTATCTGCAGGGAGATGAAGCACAGAATTCCAGCATGGACTTCCTTTGCTCACAGAAAGGGGATGAACAGCTGAAGAATACTTTCTTGATAATTCAGCTATTTTGATATTTGGGTTATTTTTTCCCCTTGCTGCACTAAAATCCACGTGTGGTGCTCACAAAGCCACCCTGGAGTGAGTGAATCACCACCACCCCCACATGCATTTATTGGGAAGCTGTAAAAATCCCTTTATTTCCCCAGCCTGGCACGGGGCTGCTGCCCATAAAACACTGATCCCAGGGAGAAATAAATCCGGGAGAGCCGTGCTGCAGTGGGGAGGCTCAAGGCAGCTGATGTGCTCAGCTCTGCAGTGTGGGAATCAAAATCCTGCATTCTGCAGCCAAAGCATTTCACCTCCCTGCAGGCTGCACCTCCCTTAGGATGGGAGTCCAGGGATGGAAGAGGAATCACCTCCATCACTCTGGGTTTATTTTAATAGCAGCACTTAATTGATGGTTTGCAGAGGGCTGCAAATACTCAGCTCCATTTCAGCTGTTTCATCCCTGGCACTTCTCCTCCTGGAGAGAAAAGGCCTTTGCACCACTCTGAAGCAGAGATTAAATTATAAATTATCCAGCCTGGAGGAGAGGTTCTCCCAGCAGAGGTTGCTGGGAGAATCAAGGGGTTTATTTGCACTACTGATAAGTGAAGATAAGGGGTTGCTGGGTTTCATTTTTGCAATATTTTGAGGCAGATATTTTTGTAATCTTTCTCTGTGCAATTTTTTTTTTTTACAAATGCTTCACTTCCATTTAAACTGCAATTGAATTTTCCCTTTTTTCCCTTTAATAACTCTATCTGTTTGTCCTTCCTGTAACCCTCGATAAAACCTGCTGCAGATTTCACCTGGGCTGGGCAAGAATGTCCAAATCTGGACTTGCCATCCCTCTCTTCTGAGCCAAACCCTGCCTCGGGAGCTCGTCATGCCTGGGGCAGCCTGCCCGGAGCCGGGAGATGCTGTGGGAGGGGAAGGATGCTGCAAGGGTTAATCCTGGGTTTGCAGGAAAGCAAGCTCCGGGAATGTGGGGCTCCTCCTGGGAATTCTGCGATTTGGGGGAGCAGAGAGAGAGCAGGAACTCCTCCTGCTGAACTTTTTGGTGCTGCAGGAGCCCCAGGGTGTCAGGAGAGCCCCAGGGCAAACCCTGAGCCCAGCGTCTCTGCATCCTTAGGGAGGAGTGGGAGGTGGGAAAGAGGGATCTGGCCTTTTTCCCAGTGGAAAAACAGGGGGAAGCTTCTCTTGCAGGAGCCCTCGGCTTTTCCCAAACGTGGTGGTGAGACCCAGGGATTTGTGGATGCTGTGAGGAGGAGGGAGAAGAGCTCTGAGACAGAGGAGCCCAGGGAGAGCACTTTCTCCAGCTGCCTGTCTCCTCCTCCCTCTGGAAAGCCGCTGCTGCTTCTGCAGCAGGTCCAGCTCCTGGCAAAAGTTCAACGCTGCACCAGCATGGAAGGGAGAGGAGAAGGGAGGAGAGAGGAGAGAGGAGGGGAGTCCTGCAGAGAGGAGGAGCTCCGGCATTCCAGGCTGCCTTTGGCCAGCAGCAGGACTGCTGCAAGCCAGGCAAGGGCTGCAAAGAGCCCATTTCCCTTTTCCATCAGCAATTCCTGCTGTGCCCCAACTTCCAGAGGGTTAAACAGGCTTTTAGCACCTCCAAGCCTCACCCGGAGAGTTGCAGTGTGTGTTTTGTAGCACATAAAACTTGCCCAAATGAGCCAAAAATGCTGCAGCAAGAGGGTTGGGATGTCCGTGGGAGAAGAGGAGTTTTGGCCCAGGGAAAACTCTTTGGTTTTTAATGAGAGAAGGGGTCAGGTGAAGTTGTATGAGGGGGGAAGAAAGTCCATTTACAGCCCAAAGCAACAACAGTCAGGAGGAAGGTGTTAAATAAGGAATAGAGAGGTTGGATGGGGACAGATGGAAAATCAGGGGGGGGGTTTGTAGCAGCCTTGGGGCTCTACTGCCTCTCTCCTGACACCTTTCCTGAGCACCGACAGAGCCCGTGGGCACCAAGTGCTGCTCCACACCACGTCCAGGAGGAGGAGGAGGAGTGGGAGGAGGGAGAGAATGCTGAGGAAGAGGATGCTGAGGAGGATTCTGAGGAGGAGAAGGATGAGGAGGATGAGGAGGATGAGGAGGATGAGGAGGATGAGGAGGATGAAGAGGATGCTGAGGAGGAGGATGCTGAGGAGGAGGAGGATCAGGAGGATGCTGAGGAGGAGGAGGATTAGGAGGAGGATGATTAGGAGGAGGATGCTGAGGAGGAGAAGGATGATGAGGAAGAGGATGCTGAGGAGGAGGATGAGGAGGAGGAGGATGAGGAGGATGCTGAGGATGAGGAGGATGCTGAGGATGAGGAGGATGCTGAGGAGGAGGATGCTGAGGAGGAGGAGGATGAGGAGGATTCTGAGGAGGAGGAGGATTAGGAGGAGGATGCTGAGGAGGAGGATGCTGAGGAGGAGGAGGATGCTGAGGAGGAGAAGGATGATGAGGAAGAGGATGCTGAGGAGGATGCTGAGGAGGAGGATGCTGAGGAGGATGCTGAGGATGAGGAGGATGCTGAGGAGGATGAAGATGCTGCTGAGTCACTCCCGCAGCTCCTTTCCCGAGCCTTTCCCGCAGTGACAGTGATGCAGACAGCTCATGCTTCTCCCACAACCTGACTTTTGTTTCTCTTTCCTCTCTCCCTCTCTCGGTTCCCTCCCCTCTCCCGGTCCCAGCCAAAAGGAATCATTCTTTGAAATAAAGATCTACGGCTGCAGAGCCCTGAGTGCAGCTGGATCCTTTCCCCCTCGGTGATGGATGGTCCCGTTCCTCTGGAGAGCTGCAATAATCTTTGATGCACACAGAGAATGCTGCAGCAATTTTCTTTAAAGGAGCCCTCCCGGGCCCTGGATGAGTCAGCAACGTTTCTCCATCACTGGCACTTCTTGGAAGAAGGGCTAGGCTGGGGAAAACTTGATTTTTTTTTTTTTTTTTCATGTCTTGCCGGAATTGGCAGCAGTAAAAAGCTCTCTGCTGCTGCTTTGCACTGCCTGCTGTACAAGCTACTCCTTTAACCTCTTTTTCCTCTGGGATTGCTGCAAAAGAGCTCGGGAAAACTCTCAGAAATTGTTCAGAGTGCAGCTCTGGGGGAAATGGGAAGGGGGAAGCTGCACTGAGGCCAGGCTGGGTGGAGCAGGCTGCTCCAGTTCCTGGTCATGGCAGGGCTGGAATGAGCTGGGTCCCTTCAAACCCAAACCAGCCTGGATTCTGTCATCACTCATTGCCTCCAGCTCTGTTTTGAAATCCTGCTTTCATTTGTTCAGATGTTTTATATATGATATTAAATTAAAAAAAAAAAAAAAGCCTAACTTGTTTTAAAATCCCTTTTGCCTTCCCATATTTTTTATTTTAAATGCAATAATGGTAAGCATTATTGCACTGTTGTCTTGTTTCCCTGTGACAAAATTTTTTTGATAAGGTGATACTGCACTTTTATTTTTCCAGAGCACTTGTAGATTTATACAATGTACTGAAGTTTATATATTGACTTTTTTATCCTCTTTCTGTCGTGTTTAGAAAATTCTGTAGTTTTTATGAGGTTTTTTTCCATGATGCTCACACGGTAAATAATTGTAAAATGCTTTAAATGGTGAAATAAATGCAAAAAGAAACATTCTAGCGTTTGACAAACCATTACAATCCAGTTTGTCCTCAATCTCAGGACCAGCCAAGGCCAGTTGTGGGTAGTCCCACAATAAATCTGCCTTGTTATCAATTCCTGACCTGAAATCTCCCTAGAGGAAGGAAAAATCCATGGGACAGCAGAGCAGCACAGCTACACATAAAAACCCCTGCTCCTGGTATTTGGAACTCTTTCATTCTGGCTTTTATTTCACTTTGCTGGCCACAACCCCAAATCTCACCCAGCTCCTTTGGGAACACAACCTCCAGAATATTCGACAAGGACTGAACTCAAAAATTTGTTCCTGGGCTCTGAAATTCCGGATTTTCATGAGCTGCTAGTGAGGGGCAGGAAAAACCTTTTCCTTGGGATCTCCTCACAGAGCCATTCCTCCCTCTTTTAAATCCCTGCAAACTGCTCTGCTTGGGGAGCACTGGAGTTCAGAGCTCCAGTGGGATCTTGGAATTAGGAAATGCCTTTTCTCCTGCAGTTTCCACCGAGCTGTTTCTGCAGGCAGAACTGTCCGTGCTCCAGCAGGATTTTATCTGAGCAGCCCGAGAGGAGCTGAGCAAACCACCCAGGGGGTGTGGGAAGGTGCAGGTCTGCTCTCCTCTCTGGCTCTGCCTTCCTCCCACGTTCCCCAGCGAAGTCTCCAGGGCTGACAAAGTCCTGAGGAATATTTGGAACTGATCCCTCAGAGCTTCCTCTGCCAGCAGCTCGGGTCTGCCACGCTCCACGGAGCTCCAAAAGGGGCATTAGAGCCCCTGAAATGTAAGGGCTGGTCAAAGAAATAGATTTAAAGGATGGAGGAATGTGAAGAGGAAGCATCAAAGTGGTTTTTTGGGGTTTTTTTTTTGGTTTTTTGTGGGTTTTTTTTTATTTATTTTTTTTTGGGGGGGGGGTTATGTTTTTTTTTTGGTTTTTTTTTTGGTTCTTTTGGGGGTTTTTTTTGTGGGTTTTTTTTGGGTTTTTTTTGGTTTTTCCCAGTGATTTAATTTCAGTGGGTGTTTCTATAGATAGTAATAAATTATTATATTATTATATATTATAATAAAAATATCATCGTTATATAAATGATAATAATGAAGCATTGTCTCCTTCTGGAGCATCTGCAGATCTCAAGATGAGCACAAACATGAAGCAGCTTCCAGGGAGCTTTGGATACCTGCAGGGGTCAGGACACAAAGAAGGGCAGTTTATTCTACATTCTACAGATCTCTGGACAATAATCAGGGATTGGACAATGAGGTTTCTATTTCTTTAACCCCACTGCTCAAACCAGAAGTTCATTCCTCACAGAGGAATGTAAACAAGATGGCATCTATCAGAATGCTAAAGAAAATGTTAAATTAATTAACATTTATTATTTATTTATTAATTTATTAACATTTAGGGGCATTTCTGTCACAGATACGACACTGTCATTACCTGTGCCTTGCTCAGGGCTATTTTATTTTAAAATAAAACCCCTGGTAGATTCAAGGTGTCAGAACAAGGGGACGAGCTTGGTCCCAACGCTGGTGTCACTGGGGATTTATTTCTGTGCCCTCCCTGGCCAGGCTCTTGTGACACCAGAGCAAAAGCTCAGCTGCTCCAGAGCAGCCAGGCAGCAGCAGCTGTAGGAGCAGCCCCAGAGATGTGTGCAGGTGATTGCCCTGCACTCACAGAGATGTGTGCAGGTGATTGCCCTGCACTCACAGAGATGTGTGCAGGTGATTGCCCTGCACTCACAGAGATGTGTGCAGGTGATGATTGCCCTGCACTCACAGAGATGTGTGCAGGTGATTGCCCTGCACTCACAGAGATGTGTGCAGGTGATGATTGCCCTGCACTCACAGGGATGTGTGCAGGTGATTGCCCTGCACTCACAGAGATGTGTGCAGGTGATGATTGCCCTGCACTCACAGAGATGTGTGCAGGTGATGATTGCCCTGCACTCACAGAGATGTGTGCAGGTGATTGCCCTGCACTCACAGAGATGTGTGCAGGTGATGATTGCCCTGCACTCACAGAGATGTGTGCAGGTGATGATTGCCCTGCACTCACAGAGATGTGTGCAGGTGATGATTGCCCTGCACTCACAGAGATGTGTGCAGGTGATTGCCCTGCACTCACAGAGATGTGTGCAGGTGATGATTGCCCTGCACTCACAGAGATGTGTGCAGGTGATTGCCCTGCACTCACAGAGATGTGTGCAGGTGATTGCCCTGCACTCACAGAGATGTGTGCAGGTGATGATTGCCCTGCACTCACAGAGATGTGTGCAGGTGATTGCCCTGCACTCACAGAGATGTGTGCAGGTGATGATTGCCCTGCACTCACAGAGATGTGTGCAGGTGATGATTGCCCTGCACTCACAGAGATGTGTGCAGGTGATGATTGCCCTGCACTCACAGAGATGTGTGCAGGTGATGATTGCCCTGCACTCACAGAGATGTGTGCAGGTGATTGCCCTGCACTCACAGAGATGTGTGCAGGTGATGATTGCCCTGCACTCACAGAGATGTGTGCAGGTGATGATTGCCCTGCACTCACAGAGATGTGTGCAGGTGATTGCCCTGCACTCACAGAGATGTGTGCAGGTGATTGCCCTGCACTCACAGAGATGTGTGCAGTGATGATTGCCCTGCACTCACAGAGATGTGTGCAGGTGATTGCCCTGCACTCACAGAGATGTGTGCAGGTGATGATTGCCCTGCACTCACAGAGATGTGTGCAGGTGATGATTGCCCTGCACTCACAGAGATGTGTGCAGGTGATTGCCCTGCACTCACAGAGATGTGTGCAGGTGATGATTGCCCTGCACTCACAGAGATGTGTGCAGGTGATGATTGCCCTGCACTCACAGAGATGTGTGCAGGTGATTGCCCTGCACTCACAGAGATGTGTGCAGGTGATGATTGCCCTGCACTCACAGAGATGTGTGCAGGTGATGATTGCCCTGCACTCACAGAGATGTGTGCAGGTGATTGCCCTGCACTCACAGAGATGTGTGCAGGTGATGATTGCCCTGCACTCACAGAGATGTGTGCAGGTGATGATTGCCCTGCACTCACAGAGATGTGTGCAGGTGATGATTGCCCTGCACTCACAGAGATGTGTGCAGGTGATGATTGCCCTGCACTCACAGAGATGTGTGCAGGTGATTGCCCTGCACTCACAGAGATGTGTGCAGGTGATTGCCCTGCACTCACAGAGATGTGTGCAGGTGATGATTGCCCTGCACTCACAGAGATGTGTGCAGGTGATTGCCCTGCACTCACAGAGATGTGTGCAGGTGATGATTGCCCTGCACTCACAGAGATGTGTGCAGGTGATGATTGCCCTGCACTCACAGAGATGTGTGCAGGTGATGATTGCCCTGCACTCACAGAGATGTGTGCAGGTGATTGCCCTGCACTCACAGAGATGTGTGCAGGTGATGATTGCCCTGCACTCACAGAGATGTGTGCAGGTGATGATTGCCCTGCACTCACAGAGATGTGTGCAGGTGATTGCCCTGCACTCACAGAGATGTGTGCAGGTGATGATTGCCCTGCACTCACAGAGATGTGTGCAGGTGATTGCCCTGCACTCACAGAGATGTGTGCAGGTGATGATTGCCCTGCACTCACAGAGATGTGTGCAGGTGATGATTGCCCTGCACTCACAGAGATGTGTGCAGGTGATTGCCCTGCACTCACAGAGATGTGTGCAGGTGATGATTGCCCTGCACTCACAGAGATGTGTGCAGGTGATGATTGCCCTGCACTCACAGAGATGTGTGCAGGTGATTGCCCTGCACTCACAGAGATGTGTGCAGGTGATGATTGCCCTGCACTCACAGAGATGTGTGCAGGTGATGATTGCCCTGCACTCACAGAGATGTGTGCAGGTGATGATTGCCCTGCACTCACAGAGATGTGTGCAGGTGATTGCCCTGCACTCACAGAGATGTGTGCAGGTGATTGCCCTGCACTCACAGAGATGTGTGCAGGTGATGATTGCCCTGCACTCACAGAGATGTGTGCAGGTGATTGCCCTGCACTCACAGAGATGTGTGCAGGTGATGATTGCCCTGCACTCACAGAGATGTGTGCAGGTGATGATTGCCCTGCACTCACAGAGATGTGTGCAGGTGATGATTGCCCTGCACTCACAGAGATGTGTGCAGGTGATGATTGCCCTGCACTCACAGAGATGTGTGCAGGTGATGATTGCCCTGCACTCACAGAGATGTGTGCAGGTGATTGCCCTGCACTCACAGAGATGTGTGCAGGTGATTGCCCTGCACTCACAGAGATGTGTGCAGGTGATGATTGCCCTGCACTCACAGAGATGTGTGCAGGTGATTGCCCTGCACGCCCACAGCAGGGACCTGAGCCCAGCCCCACTGCCACCCCAGAGATCCCAGCTCTCATGGGACACAGGAAATGACTCCAGTAAAAAATGAGAGGAGAAAAACCTCCCCAGCTGCATGGCCAGAGAACCCACGATTGTGGTTCACCAGGGCTGTGATTCCCCAGATTTGTGATTCCCCAGGTTTGTGATTCCCTGGTTTGTGATTCCCCAGCTTTGTGATTTTCCCTGGTTTGTGATTCCCTGGATTATGATTCCCCAGGTTTGTGATTCCCCAGGTTTGTGATTCCTCAGGTTTGTGATTCCCCAGGTTTGTGACTCCCCAGGTCTGTGATTCCCTGGATTATGATTCCCCAGGATTGTGACTCCCCAGGACTGTGACTCCCAGGTTTGTGATTTCCCTGGATTATGATTTCCCGTGTTTGTGATTCCCCAGGTTTGTTATTTTCCCAGGTTTGTGATTCCCTGGTTTGTGACTCCCCAGGACTGTGACTCCCCAGGTCTGTGATTTCCCTGGATTGTGATTCCCCAAGATTGTGATTCCCTGGATTATGATTCCCCAGGTTTGTGATTCCCCAGGATTGTGATTCCCCATGATTGATTTCCCATGTTTGTGATTCCCCATGTTTGTGATTCCCTGGATTATGATTCCTCAGGTTTGTGATTCCCCAGGACTGTGACTCCCCAGGTCTGTGATTTCCCTGGATCATGATTCCCCAGGTTTGTGATTCCCCAGGTTTGTGATTCCCTGGATTATGATTCCTCAGGTTTGTGACTCCCCAGGACTGTGACTCCCCAGGTCTGTGATTTCCCTGGATTTCTGCCTGGCTGTGGTGTGAGGCAGGGTGGTCTCCTACCCCACTTTGTGATTCACTTCCCGGAGCAAGCAGGAATAAACCCATAAATTACTGCTGAGGAGCCTGGAGATCCCATTGCACGTGCAGCTGCTGCAGGGCTTTTAATTCAATTTATTAAAGGATACAGACATCAGCTCCATTAAATCCCCTGCCCGTGAGGAGTGGGGGGATGGAGGCACCATTAGCAAATGGCATTTGCTGACCTGAGCCCTGGGGGAGATGAATCCTGAACAAAGACACGTCCCCCCTTTGTGGGAGGAAAAGGTTTAAAGGGTCAGCACTCCCATTATTGCTGGGGACCAGGGCATGGGCAGGTGTGAGGGGTGAGGGATAATCCTGATTTCAGCCCCAGCAGCATCCTGCTGGGCTCTGCACTCTGCTTTGTCAGGCCTGAATTTTCTGGGTTTCTAAATTTCTGGGTTTTTTCTGATGTTTTGGTTGGCTGAAACTCGTTCCCAATAAAAGAATGTAAAAAGAAAGACATTGTTGGGGTTTTTTTGTTTGTTTTTTTTTTTTTCTGTGAGAAACATTTTCTCTGATATCTCTCTGGTTTGACCAGTGTGGGTGAAGAAATTTGTCTTTCATTCACCAATCATTGTGATCCGTGGAAAAATTGCATATAAGGGAGCCATCCCTAAAATAAACAAAATTAGATTTTCACTCTTCAAGCAACCTTGAGAGGAAATTCATGAATAGTTTGTGTTGTGTGCTGTTCACACAGTGACTGGGCTCACCCTGGGTTTAGTGAGGCTGCTCTGCCCCCTTTATTCCCAGCAGGAATTGGGGCAGGGATTGGAGGGAGCAGGATAAGGCTGTGATGGATACTGGGGGGCTGCAGGGAGATGTTGGGCAAGATCAAACAGGAAATCCTTTAAATGTGATTGCCTGGCAAAAGATTTTGAGAATATGGAAACTATGAGTGAGATTGAAATGAAAGCAAGATTTGAGATAGCAAACACTAATTATTGAACAATTAAAAAACAATGGTATGACCAACTGAAAATAATCCCCTTTTAATTAAACAACACCCTCTGATCACAGACAGCTCCAAAAGTCAGAGCAGACCCCAGCAGCTTGGCAGAAGGGCTCCAAAGAGCAGTTTTTAAGATTTAAAATATAACACAGTATGGAAATGTAATGATTCTGATAGGCTGTGTGTAAATACTATAGGATTTGTATCTTGTACTAGATTGGTCAGGGACAATTAGAATATTCAGCACAGAAGAGGATTTATTTATTGTAATGGGAACTTCACTCTCAATTGCTCTAGATCTATTTCTTTCTCTTGTTCTTTATTTTTTTTTTCTTTTTCTGCTGTCTTTCAAACCTGCTCTGAGCTGTGCTGGCAGCTCCAAGCAGGGCCCCTGCACCCAACAGTAATAACAATAATAATAATAAAAAATAAAATAAATAATAATAACAACAATAATAATAACAATAATAATAATTACAATAACAACAATTGGTGCTGTCCCCAGCCCTGCTGCCACTCCCCAGGCAGGCTGGCACCTTTTAACAGCCCCAAACCTGTTAAAAATCCCTCAGCTCTCCTGGCTCCCGTTCTCCTCCCCCTCACAATCCCTTCCTGCCCAGAGAGCAAAACACCAACTCTTCTGAGGCTGCTCTAGTTAATCCTTACCTCCCAAAAACTAGGAAGAGAATCCAGATTTATTGAGATTTTTAGCTAATTCAGATTATTTCTTGTTACCACCATATTCCAGCCCGGAGAGCAACACAAAATCAAGGGGTTCTGAGGCTCCTCTAATTAATCCTTACCTCCCAAAAACTGGGAAGAGAATCCAGATTTACTGAGATTTTTTAGCTAATTCAGATTTTTTTCCCAGCATGCCCATACCCCAGCTATTTGATGACACATTTTCCTCCAGATGTTTTTTTTATCAGAGTGCTTCAGGCCTGCCCAGACCTTGCTTTGCTTTTCAGAGCTGTTGTGTGGCTCCCATTGTGTTTCCCTGGTTTAGAACTGAACCCCAGCGAGCCTCCAGAGGATAAATAATGTATAGAATCAAGCAGGAAGCTGGCTGGAAGATAATTGCCTGCAGCCCAGTCATTTGGAGTCTCATTTCAAATTTCCTTTCACATTGCCCCTGGCAGTGCTTTGGGCTCAGATCATTGCTGCTGCTCCCTGCCCACTGATGGAGTCTGCAGACCCCAATCAATCAATCGATCAATAGGATCAGGCCCTGCAGCTGATCAATGCAGCTTTAAAAGCCTGCAGATCCCATTAACCCCTGCAGGCTCAGCAGATGTGGCTGCAGGCTGGGGTTTGGGGGTGGGAAGGAGCCCCGCACCCCACCCTGCTCCCCTCTGCCCCTCCTGTGGCTCTGCCACAACCCGAATTTTTTTTTTTTTTGGGGGGGTTTTGTCCTCCTGTTCCATCCTCTGCACAAAGAAGAGGGGATTTCACCTCGGAGCTGCTGCTCCAGCCCTGCCTGCCCCAATCAATAGCCCTGTACACTGAATATCCACCAGCACAGCAACTCCCTCCCATTATTTTGCCTGATCCCACCCTGGGGGCACCGAGCACTTGAGGAAGAGCGGCTGTGATGGAGCTGAGCAAGTCAGGGGAACTTTAGTGCTGGGGGGTTCATTTCTGTCAGCCAGCCTCTCTTTTGTCACTTATTCCCATGCTCAAACATGACATTTTGATGTATCAATAAGGTTGTGGGGGCTCAGCCCAGGGGAAAGATGAGATTAAAAAGCTGAGGATGAAATATCCGGGTTTGGTGGAAGTTTTGGAGGAGAACTGAACAAGCACTGATTCCTCCTGAGATATTGAGAATTTATGAGGCAAGTAAAGAATGGAAGATTTGCCCAAAGTGACACAAAGCAGTGAGGAAGAGCAATTTGGGATGTCATTCCCAGTTATCCACTAATTCCTGTCCTTTCTTAAATCATGATTAATAATGAATTAAAGTCCACATCATTCCATACAGGAAAACATCTCCAGTGCTGTGAGCTCACCCATCAAGTTCTTCACTTCATTTTTATCCACAGCATGCCCTAATAAATCCCTAAACCTTAAAGCAGCTGAAGAAATTGGGACTCTTCTTGAATTCTCTACACTTCTAATTAGGGACCCACCTTTAATTAGGTGCCTGAGTCTGTTACAATTCCACCCAGCTCAGGAGAATATTTTTGCTCCTGATTTCTGGAGGCAGCAGGAGTTTTCTGTGGGATGGGCTGTGCCCCCATCCCCTCTGAGAGGGGCAGAAATGAAGGGAAACTTTTGGGGGTTGCTTTCCAATCAGTAACAGCCATGGCTGGGCTCCACAGACATTAAAATAACCAAAAAAATCTGTTTATTTAACACCTTGTTTCAGCTCAGGGATCCTTCCTCCTCCAAACCCCAGAGCTCTCACCCCATCCCACAGCCGATGCTTCCTCCAGATCCCTCTTTCCCTTTTCAAACACATTTGTTCTTTTGAAATGCAGAACAGTGGCAGGAGCTGGGCTGGGGAGGGAGAATCCTGAGTGTGCAGCTGGGGAATCTTTATTTTAAAAGCAGGGGGTTCGTGAACATGAAAGGAAAAGATTTGCAGGAAGAGGGGGTTGGCTCTTCCTTCACAGGTAATTCCTGTTCTCACCCATAACTGCTTGGAGCCCTCCCATTCGAGTGTACATTGAATTCCAGCCTGATTTTGTACTGATCCTGGGATTAAAGGAAAGGAGTATCAGACCCTGGACCACAGGAACACTGCAAAGCTGTAAAATGTTACAGAAAAAAAAAAAAATCAAGGATCATGGAATGGGTTGGGTTGGAAGGGACCTGAAAGCTCAGCCAGTTCCCCCTGCCATGGCAGGGACAATTTTCACTATCCCAGGCTGCTGCAGCCTGGCCCTGCACTCTGCCAGGGATCCAGGAAGATTCCCAGCTTCCCTGGGAATTCCATCCCCTCCCCTCCCCACCCTCACAGCAAGGAATTTCTCGAAATATAAGAATCCTCCTCCACAATTCAAGCTATCGTTAGCACCAAATCCTGCTTGCCTCCCTTCTATTTTAGCCACGGGGTGTTGTGGCAAGGAGACACTCAGGCTGGATTTTGCTTTTTCTCTTTCCTGAGGCCATTCCTGCCCAGGCTGGCTGCAGGGTGGCAGTGCCTGAGCTGTCTGGAGAGGGCAGTGACAGCAGAACATGACACAGATAACAGCAAACAACCGACCTCGTGTGTCCCGTGTGGCTCTGCACCAACCTCTCTGCTCTGCTGGCTTTTCTCCCTGCTTCTCCTCCTCTGCCTGCTTTTTTTTATTCTCCCCACTCTTCTTTAAATGTTCTTTATTCGTCATATTTATGGACATATTTCTATATAATGGAATAGTTATTTATGGACATATGTCCTTTATGGACATATTTATATGCCCACTATTCTATAAATGTCCTCCTCACAGCACTGATTATTTATTTTGTGCAGCACAAATTGACTCTTTCCCCACCTCACTCTGTTTTTTCCTTGCCCTGAGTGCTCCACACTTCAGCCACCTCAGGATCCTGACCTCATCTAGTTCCCAGCTGAAATCAAATTACACCACGCCAGGAAGATTCTTTGGGAATTTTTATTTTTGTTTGTTCCTTCAGGTACTGGAAGGCCACGATGGGGTCACCCCAAAGCTCCTCCTCTCCAGGCTGAGCATCCCCGGCTCTCCCAGCAGAGCTGTCCCATCCCTGTGATGGTGCTGGAGCCTCCCCTGGGCTCTCTCCAGCAGCTCCAGCTCCTCCCTGTCCTCTCTCCAGCAGCTCCAGCTCCTCCCTGTCCTCTCTCCAGCAGCTCCAGCTCCTCCCTGTCCTCTCTCCAGCAGCTCCAGCTCCTCCCCGTCCTCTCTCCAGCAGCTCCAGCTCCTCCCTGTCCTCTCTCCAGCAGCTCCAGCTCCTCCCTGTCCTCTCTCCAGCAGCTCCAGCTCCTCCCTGTCCTCTCTCCAGCAGCTCCAGCTCCTCCCTGTCCTCTCTCCAGCAGCTCCAGCTTCTCCCTGTCCTCTCTCCAGCAGCTCCAGCTTCTCCCTGTCCTCTCTCCAGCAGCTCCAGCTCCCCCCTGTCCTCTCTCCAGCAGCTCCAGCTTCTCCCTGTCCTCTCTCCAGCAGCTCCAGCTCCTCCCTGTCCTCTCTCCAGCAGCTCCAGCTTCTCCCTGTCCTCTCTCCAGCAGCTCCAGGTCCTCCCTGTCCTCTCTCCAGCAGCTCCAGCTCCTCCCTGTCCTCTCTCCAGCAGCTCCAGCTCCTCCCTGTCCTCTCTCCAGCAGCTCCAGCTCCTCCCTGTCCTCTCTCCAGCAGCTCCAGCTCCTCCCTGTCCTCTCTCCAGCAGCTCCAGCTCCTCCCTGTCCTCTCTCCAGCAGCTCCAGCTCCTCCCTGTCCTCTCTCCAGCAGCTCCAGCTTCTCCTTGTCCTCTCTCCAGCAGCTCCAGCTCCTCCCTGTCCTCTCTCCAGCAGCTCCAGCTTCTCCTTGTCCTCTCTCCAGCAGCTCCAGCTCCTCCCTGTCCTCTCTCCAGCAGCTCCAGCTCCTCCCTGGGCCTTCTCCAGCAGCTCCAGCTCCTCCCTGTCCTCTCTCCAGCAGCTCCAGCTCCTCCCTGTCCTCTCTCCAGCAGCTCCAGCTCCTCCCTGTCCTCTCTCCAGCAGCTCCAGCTCCTCCCTGTCCTCTCTCCAGCAGCTCCAGCTCCTCCCTGTCCTCTCTCCAGCAGCTCCAGCTCCTCCCTGTCCTCTCTCCAGCAGCTCCAGCTCCTCCCTGTCCTTCTCCAGCAGCTCCAGCTCCTCCCTGTCCTCTCTCCAGCAGCTCCAGCTCCTCCCTGTCCTCTCTCCAGCAGCTCCAGCTCCTCCCTGTCCTCTCTCCAGCAGCTCCAGCTCCTCCCCTGGGCTCTCTCCAGCAGCTCCAGCTCCTCCCTGTCCTCTCTCCAGCAGCTCCAGCTCCTCCCTGTCCTCTCTCCAGCAGCTCCAGCTCCTCCCTGTCCTCTCTCCAGCAGCTCCAGCTCCTCCCTGTCCTCCCTCCAGCAGCTCCTGGGCCAGGGCCAGGTCTCACCTGAGTGGGACAGCATGGAAGGATCTGGGAATGCTCCCATGGATACCCTGGCCAGCCTGGGACATTCCTGCAGCCCCACCAGCCCCTGTGCTCGCTGTCACTGACCCAGCAGTGACCGTGGGGTCCCCACAGAGCCAAACCCCACCCTGGGCAGGTTTCCACTCCTTCCCTGGGGCTCCAGGAGCTGCTGTGAGCACAGAGAGCCCAGCTTGCTGCCCCAGACTCTCACTGCGGTGTCAGGGGGTTTTTTTATCCCTGTTTTTTCCCTCCCCTGCAGCCCCAGGCAAGGAGCAGCAGGGCTCTGGGGCTGGCTCTGCACTGCAGCCTCCTGGCCCTGCTGCAAAGGCATCAATAAATCCCAGAGCTGCTGAAATCTGGGCTGCCCTTCACGGGGGACTCAGGATAATGCTGCTCTGGCTCTTCCCAGATTCAAAGCACTCCTGGCCTCGGGCACTGCTCCAGTTTATGGTCTGTGGCAGCTCTTGCATGCTGGTGACAGATCAAGAGCAGGGCACTGCAGAATATCCTGTCCAGCTTCCCTCAGATCCTGGAGCTGGGATTTACTCAGAAAGAGCAGCAATCCCAGTGAAATATTTGTGTGGGATGGGTGGATTTATTTGGTGATCTAACACAGATTCTTATCCTGGAAAGGATATCCAGGTCAGTTGGGAGATTAAAAGTCAAAGACATTCCTTCAGGAGATGTTTCTCTGAATAACTTCAGCAAAGCTCCACTTTTGTTTCATCCTTTTGGCCAAAAATCTTTTCTGAAGCGGAGCTGGATTTACAAACAGCTAATTGTTCACCAAGATCAGAGCATGTGAGAGAATTCGTGCGGAGCCCGTGCCTCAGTTTACCAGATAAACCAGCTGGGCTTGGGAAAACTGCAGAGTCATTCCTGCCTTGTAGTGGAGCTTTGCAGTGAGGATCCAGGAACTCGGATTCCCAGGCAGGCAATTCAACCCCTGCTGCCTGCAGAAAGAGGGGAAAACAACAAAAAAAATTATCCTTTCCATGCCCACAAGCACATAAATATCTACAGAAACTTTGTGTGGAGGGAAGGGGCAGTTACAGAGAACACAGATCACTCCTGTCAGGAGTTTCTGGCTCAAACCCTGCATTTTTCTGCTTCTATTTTTTTTTTTTTTTTTCTTTTTTTTTGGGCAGTTTGCCCTGAGAAGAGTTAAGCTCTGGGTTTGCTGCCAGCATTGCAGCAAGGGGATGGAGCAAAGCTGAAGGGCAGCAGGATGGATGTGCTGCATCTTTAACTGGGTGTGCCCAGCCACTTGCTGCAGTCTCTGCTGCAGTGAGGGCTCTGCTGCCTTAACCCTCCTCAGCTAATGACAACTGCAGCTGATGTCACACCCAGACAGAGAATTTGTCTGGACCTTGATGTGAAACAAAAATTAGCCCAGGAAGGGTGGGGAACTTTCCCCAGCTCTGCCAACACCAGCCCAGGGAGCTGTCCCTGAACCGGTGCTTTAGGGAGTTAAAAGGCACAGAAAGGAGCCAGGCAGAGATTCCAGCACCTGCAGCATCTCTGCCTGCTCGAGCTTCACACCCCCATCCAACACTTGCTGCAGAATCTGCTGGATCTGGCACTTCCAAGGACATGGTCGGGCTGCTGAGCTTCCTTCACATTTTTAACAGTCCTTAAAAACTCACCTGATGTGTGGTCATGAGAGGTGCTGGCTTCTAAACGTCCTGAGAAGCAGCTTTTAGAGGATTGAAACAGAAATTATTTTGGAACTGTGTATTATGCCTTCAGAACTGCAGTGGCAGATGGGCTGGACTGGGCTGGACTGGACTGAACTGGGCTGAACTGGACTGAACTGGGCTGAACTGGGCTGAACTGGGCTGGACTGGGCTGAACTGGGCTGGACTGGCTGGACTGGGCTGAACCGGGCTGGACTGGGCTGGACTGGGCTGAACTGGGCTGGACTGGGCTGGACTGGGCTGGAACTGGGCTGGACTGGGCTGGGCTGGACTGGCTGGGCTGGGCTGGACTGGCTGGGCTGGCTGGGACTGGGCTGGACTGGGCTGAACTGGCTGAACTGGGCTGGCTGACTGGGCTGGACTGGCTGAACGGCTGGACTGGCTGAGCTGGGCTGGACTGGGCTGACGGGGCTGGACTGGGCTGACGGGGCTGGACTGGGCTGGGCTGGACTGGGCTGGACTGGGCTGGGCTGGACTGGGCTGAACTGGGCTGGGCTGGACTGGGCTGGCTGGACTGACTGGCTGGACTGGGCTGAACTGGGCTGGGCTGGGCTGAACTGGCTGGACTGGGCTGAACTGGGCTGACTGGGCTGGACTGGGCTGAACTGGGCTGGACTGGGCTGGACTGGGCTGAACTGGGCTGGACTGGGCTGGACTGGGCTGGACTGGGCTGGACTGGACTGAACTGGGCTGGACTGGGCTGAACTGGGCTGAACTGGGCTGGACTGGGCTGAACTGGGCTGGACTGGGCTGAACTGGGCTGGACTGGGCTGACTGGGCTGAACTGGGCTGGACTGGGCTGAACTGGGCTGGACTGGGCTGAACTGGGCTGGACTGGGCTGGACTGGGCTGGACTGGGCTGAACGGGCTGAACTGGGCTGGGCTGACTGGACTGAACTGGACTGGGCTGGGCTGGACTGATGGGCTGGACTGGGCTGGACTGAACTGGGCTGGACTGGGCTGGACTGGGCTGGGCTGGACTGGGACTGGCTGGGCTGGACTGGGCTGGACTGGGCTGGACTGGGCTGGAACTGGGCTGAACTGGGCTGGGCTGGGCTGGGCTGGACTGAACTGGACTGGGCTGGGCTGGGCTGGACTGGGCTGGACTGGGCTGGACTGGGCTGAACTGGGCTGGACTGGGCTGGACTGAACTGGACTGGGCTGGGCTGGACTGAACTGGGCTGGACTGGGCTGGACTGGGCTGGGCTGGACTGGGCTGGACTGGGCTGGACTGGGCTGGGCTGGACTGGGCTGGACTGGGCTGGACTGGGCTGGACTGGTGCTGTGAGGGCTGGTGATCCAAAGCTCTCCATGGGATGTTTGGGTGATCCAAGCTCTCCATGGGATGGTTTGTTGATCCAAAGCTCTCATGGGATGGTTTGTTGATCCAAAGCTCTCCATGGGATGTTCTGGTGATCCAAAGCTCTCCATGGGATGTTTGGTGATCCAAGCTCTCATGGGATGTTTGGGTGATCAAGCTTCCATGGGATGTTTGGGTGATCCAAAGCTCTCCATGGGATGTTTGGGTGATCCAAAGCTCTCCATGGATGTTTGGGTGATCCAAAGCTCTCCATGGGATGTTTTGTTGATCCAAAGCTCTCCATGGGATGGTTTGTTGATCCAAAGCTCTCCATGGGATGTTTGGGTGATCCAAAGCTCTCCATGGGATGGTTTGTTGATCCAAAGCTCTCCATGGGATGGTTTGTTGATCCAAAGCTTCCATGGGATGTTTGGGTGATCCAAGCTCTCCATGGGATGTTTTGTTGATCCAAAGCTCTCCATGGATGGTTTGTTGATCAAAGCTCTCCATGGGATGGTTGGTGATCCAAAGCTCTCCATGGGATGTTTGGGTGATCCAAAGCTTTTCTCAGTCTCCTGAGGGCTTGTTCCCTTTGTGTAAAAACAGCCATCTGTGACAGAAGTATCATATTAAAATCCTGGGGAATTTGTTTGTTCTAAACTCGGTAGACAGTGTTGGCAGTTATTTTTAGAGTCGTTTCCTCAGCACACCTTGTAATTCCTCACTGCACAAAGTGCTGCTGTCAGAACAATCCCAATGTCACCAGCTGCACTCACTGCTCCACATCTCATCCCTTTTTAATTGAGGTTTTGATCACAAAATGCATCTGAGACTTGATCTTCCTCCTGGGAAGCTGGAGACGGGGCTTTTTTTAACCTGAATCCAAGAGTGATACTTAACCACAATAAAACTGTAATTTCGTGGCTGCTTTAATAGCAGCTTGCACATTGTCACACGTCCCTGTCTGGGGCTCCTGGGTATGCACGGGCTCCTGCAGGATGTGTGGGATTCACATAAACCCTCCCTGCTCCTGGGGAGGGCTGATTGTGGGATCAATCCCTGCAGTCAGGGCAGGGCAGACACCCTCCCTGGATTTTGGGGCACCAGGAATGGGAGAAGTTGTTCTGCTCCCTTGGATGCTGTGAAAATTCACAGTTCTGAAGCCCCGTGGAGACTTCGGGAGAGATCTCTCACTCAGGATTAGACAGCACTGACATTTCCAGAGGAATGGCAGAGCCAGGATTGGGAGCCAGGGGTGGAAGAGAGCAAACCCCGGCCAGCATCAGGGAATGCTGCTGATTCATCCGAGCTCTCTGCCCTTCCCAAGCACGAGCTCTGGTGCCACCAAGCGCCGGCTGCCCAGCCTGGAACAGCCCTGCCCGCCTCACTCAGCCGATCCTTCCCAGGGAACGCAGAGATCTGGGCGGCCCCGGAGCGAAAATCACCCTGGAACTGCACCAGAAAGGCTTGGAGGGGGTTTTACACCGGGGGTTCTTCGAGGGTCTTAAACCTGATTGCTGATGAGCTGCTCTTAAGTGATTTAGCCACGCTGTCAGCTCCTATGAGACTGAAATGCCAGAAACAACAGTTCAGGGGTTGGCACAGCAGATGTAGATGCTGCAGCACAGTTTAGACCCAAAGAAGTGCCAGACACTTCATTCCTGAAGTTCCTCTCCTGAGTTACTCAGCAAAAATGTGCAGGGGTGGCTTGAGAGCCAACCTGGGGGTGCTGGGCTGGGTTTTGCATCCAGGGAGAGCTGGAAAAAGAGGATTCTGCTGGCCTCTGAAATCCACATCAAAACAGAAAAGGAGGGAAGGTGCAGCCTTAAATCGTGGCAGCTTTCAAGCTGTGAGGGGCTGAGACATTGGCACATCCTGGGGATGCACTGAGCTTATGTAATGTCAGATGCAAGAGTGCCAGCACTGACGTCAAACGGGAGCTGGGACATTTTTAGGTATCCACTCCTGAGTCTCAAGTGGACTGGCTCTGGCAGCACTCTCTGTGCTGCTTGGCTTTTGTTCTCCAGCACTCAAGGTGATTCAATTGTCCTGCATTCCTTCTGCTGTGCTCTGGGGAGGGAATAATGCCTGGGCTTCAGAGCTCAGGTAAAATAGCAATCTAAACTCCTCCTGTTCTCCTCCCATCAGCAGAGCTCTGCTGAATTGCACCATCTCCAGCAGCTGGGTCTTTTTTCTGCCCTTGATTCCTTTTGAGCAAAACATGGAATATTTTACACTGGCTAAGGATGGGGTACTGCTACAGCAGTGCTGTTAATAAGACTGCAATGCTTATATATACCCTGCGAGCAAATAGAGAATTTGTGTTTAGGGAAGATGTAAAAAAAGATGCTGCCCTTAAGTTGTAAATTAATATATATATGAAATTAAACCTATGAGCTCTGAGTGTCTGCAGCACAATGGGGACTTCAGTGGAGAATTCCCCCCCCACAGTGGATTTCTAATCAGTATTTTCATTGACATTTCCCAATCAGTGAAGACTGGAAGCAGCCACAGGATGGATATGGCTCTCTGAACTTTCCTTTTCTGCTGTAGAAGAAAGGACAGAGTCCCTCAGTCTTGGCAAAGTGAATCACGAACCTCCCCAGGAGCTCAGCCCGCTCCTGCAGTGCTGACCAAAACCTTCCCATGTTCCCAGGGCTGGGGATCACCGAATGCCAGCTCTGCTCTGCCTGCCTGCCCTGACCTGAGGGAGAGCTGGGCTGCAGCTGATGGGTTTGTGTCGGGGGGAGAGGAGTCAGAGCAGGCAGGGAGTGGGGCTGAGTTACTGCAGCTCAGCTCCTCTGCTGTCCTTGGCTTTCCAGGGCACACTTTGGATCAGTAACTGGGGATTGATAGAAGGAATATGTTTATTTTCTCTTAGCACAAAAGGCTCCATCCTTTTTGTGCATTTTTAACCCTGTTTCTAAAGTCGTGTGTCTCTAATTCATATCTGAGCCCTGAGTTAATATTCCAGGCTGAAAGCTCTCATCTCTCCACTCCTCTCACCTCACAGGCTTATTGAAGGATGTGCCTGGATCTGGAATCTCACAGAGCATAATCCTCCACCCTGGAAACTGCTGCTGAGTCAGGCACTTGGTCTTACACTGTTCAGACTTGGATTAGGAAAGCAATAATATAATCAGGCCTTTCTCTGCAGCTTTGGTGAAATGAGGCTGCTGTGTTAGAGATAACTCTTGTTTGGGCTGAATTACTGGGGCAGGGTATTGAACAAGCTGTTCCTCATCCATATCGACACTAAACTCATTAATTAAAATCCCAACAAACAGGAAGACACTGAGAAGCTTTTCCTCCCCCACTACAGTGAGTTCCAAGTTGCCAGCAAGTAATTTTATTTTGTTTTGCTGCAGGCAGTGGGTACAGCCTGGAAACAACGAGCTGATGTCAGCCCAGCACTCCTGAGCCTGGGACACGGAGTTTTGTGGGGAATTCTCCTTGGACAGAGCCACGTGCAGCTCCTGCAGGCACAGGCTGGGTCTCACATTCCCTGGGAGCAGAGAGATGCCGGCTCTGGGGGGTGATTAATGAGTGCTGCTGGTGGGCTGGGAACAGCAGGAGCGGCTTCCCTGCAGGGGAAAGTCACTGCTTGGCACACGGTGCCACCTTCCGTGCGGCACGGGCACCGCTCCCGCTGCTCCGGGGATGCTCCCACCCAGGATGGCCCTGGAGCGCCCAGGATGGCCCTGGAGCGCCCAGGATCACCCAGCATCACCCAGGATCCCTGCTCTGTGGGATGCTCTCACCCAGCATCACCCAGGATCGCCCAGGATCACCCAGGATCGCCCAGGATCGCTGCTCCGGGGGATGCTCCCACCCAGGATGGCCCTGGAGCGCCCAGGATGGCCCTGGAGTGCCCAGGATCACCCAGCATCACCCAGGATCCCTGCTCTGTGGGATGCTCTCACCCAGCATCACCCAGGATCGCCCAGGATCACCCAGGATCACCCAGGATCGCTGCTCCGGGGGATGCTCTCACCCAGGATCACCCAGGATCGCCCAGGATCGCCCAGGATCGCTGCTCCGGGGGATGCTCTCACCCAGGATCACCAGGATCGCCCAGGATCGCCCAGGATCGCTGCTCGGGGATGCTCTCACCCAGGATCACCCAGGATCGCCCAGGATCACCCAGGATCGCTGCTCCGGGGGATGCTCTCACCAGGATGGCCCTGGATCGACCAAGATGGCCCAGGATCACCCAGTATCGCCAGTATCCCTGCTTTGTGGGATTCTCTCACCCAGTATCCCTGCTCTGTGAGATGCTCTCACCCAGGATCACACAGCATCACCCAGTATCACCCAGTAATATCTCCTAGTATCACCCAGTAATGTCTCCCAGTATCCCCCAATATCCCCCAATATCCCCCAGTATCCCCCAATATCCCCAATATCCCCAATATCTCCCAGTATCACCCAGTATCTCCCAGTATCCCCCCAGTATCCCCCAGTATCCCCTAGTATCACCCAGTATCCTCCCAGTATCCCCCAATATCCCCAGTATCCCCAATATCCCCAAATATCCCCCAATATCTCCCAGTATCACCCAGTAATATCTCCCAGTATCCCCCCAGTATCCCCTAGTATCACCCAGTATCCCCCAGTATCCCCCAATATCCCCAGTACCACCCAGTATCCCCCCAGTATCCCCCCAGTACTCCCAATATCCCCAATATCCCCCCAGTATCCCCCAATATCCCCCAGTATCCCCCAATATCCCCCAATATCCCCAGTATCCCCCAATATCCCCAGTATCCCCCAATATCCCCCAATATCCCCAGTATCCCCCAATATCCCCCAATATCCCCCCAGTATCCCCCAATATCCCCCAGTATCCCCCAATATCCCCCAATATCCCCCAGTATCCCCCAATATCCCCCAGTATCCCCCAATATCCCCCAATATCCCCCAGTATCCCCCAATATCCCCCAGTATCCCCCAATATCCCCAATATCCCCCAGTATCCCCCAATATCCCCCAATATCCCCAGTATCCCCCAATATCCCCCAATATCCCCAGTATCCCCCAATATCCCCCAATATCCCCCAATATCCCCCAATATCCCCAGTATCCCCATATCCCCAATATCCCCCAGTATCCCCAAATTTGGGTTTCTGGGATGGAGGAGTGCTCCCAGCAGAACCTGAATGTGCCTGTACAATCAATTTCCTTTAAAAATTAAAGCCTTTTCCAAGGCAGAGCCAACTGATTTACAGAAGGCACTGAAAGCTCTCGAGTCTCTTCTCAGCAGCACTGCATCAGCAGCATCCTGGAAAAGAGATTATTGTGCTGCTTTTGTTTCTCAGCTGTGGTTCTCTGTATTGACAATAAGTCTCTTTCCTCTTCCTCAATGGGGCAAAAGGGACACAAAGTTAAATTAAAAAAAACAAAAAAAACCCCAAAAAATCCCCCAAAAAAGTCATAAAAAGAGCCAGAACTGGATGAATGGAGAATTTTTTAGGATTCCAAATGTATCATTGATGTGCTCGTTTATTCCTATGCAAATGCAGCTGAGTCATAAAAGGCAGACAGATTTATTTTATTTTTTTTAATTTTAAAATGTGCTTCTCCTTTTTTTTTTTTTTCAGAGCATTTCTTAAGAAGATCTCTAAGCTGCTTATGCAAATAAATCAAACCCTGCGAGCAAATAGAGAATTTGTGTTTAGGGAAGATGTAAAAAAAAAAGATGCTGCCCTTAAGTTGTAAATTAATACTTCTGAAGAATGGCACAGAACTCGTTATTTGCAGCAAAATCAAGCTCAGGTGAGGTTTGTAGCTCCATCCTCAGTGGAGTTCAGTCTAAGCCACAAAATCTGGGTTTTGTGTGGGTTTTTTTGGTCTTTTATTGTCTGTGATTAGGTCTAAAAGTTGCTGGAGCTCATCAGCTCCAAGGTCTGGATTTTATTTTCCTTTTCAGCACATTGCTTTGTTACTGAAGCAATAACTAAATGTGGCAGCAGAGACAAGGAAGCAGCAAATCCGGGGAGAACACTCAGGTCCTTCCCTGCTTCCCTCTGTCCACAGGAATCTAAAATTCCCATCCCAACCCAAAAGCCTTTGGGTTGTGATTTTTTGAGTGACTTTTTTGAGAAGCAACCCCTAAGCCAAGGCTTAACAAGCATTTTTTGGGTACAAAATGCATCTGAGTTCCTTCAGAAATTCGCTTTACTCCTGCCTGGGGCTGCACAGGGACTTTGGGGCGCATGGCAGGGGTGGCACTGCGTGAGCTTTAAGGTCCCATTCCATGATCCCAAAGACACTCCCAGTTTAAATATGGAATTTGGGCTCTCTGCTCCCCTGCCTGCCAAAATCAGAGGCTTCACTCTACAGCAACACTTTTCACATAAACCTCCCAGGAGCACAAGAGAAGAAATAAAATAAAATGATTTTTTTTTTTTTTTTTTTTTTTTTTAAAGTGGCTCATTGATTGCCATCTGCTGAAGACATTTCCCAAGAATTATCTTGGAGCTCATTTCCAGCCTTGGAAATGTTGATTAAATCTGACCACCCAGCCCTCTGCTGAGGACACTTTCGGGAACAAGGCATTAAAGATGTAAGAGGTGCATTAAAAATAAAATAATCAATATCCAGGACCCAGCAGTGATGGATGGACAGCACGGGCACTTTGCAATTAGCCAGGGATTATTAATGAAAATCCTGCCAGAATTCCCTGCTTTTAATCTTCCCTGTGATCTGGGGAGGGGGAAAGGAAAGGAAAGGAAAGGAAAGGAAAGGAAAGGAAAGAAGGAAAGGAAAGGAAAGGAAAGGAAAGGAAAGGAAAGGAAAGGAAAGGAAAGGAAAGGAAAGGAAAGGAAAGGAAAGGAAAGGAAGGAAAGGAAGGAAGAAAGGAAAGGAAAGGAAAGGAAAGGAAAGGAAAGGAAAGGAAAGGAAAGGAAAGGAAAGGAAAAAGGAAAGGAAAGGAAAGGAGAAAGGAAGAAAGGAAAGGAAAGGAAGAAGGAAAGGAAAAAGGAAAGGAAAGGAAAGGAAAGGAAAGGAAAGGAAAGGAAAGGAAAGGAAAGGAAAGGAAAGGAAAGAGAAAGGAAAGGGTTGTGACACAGATCTTTGTCTCCAAACAAAAGCTAGGAGCACTAAAAGTCCATCTCCGCCAAGCTTGTTCACTCTTTCATTTCCCAGAAACAGTCACAACTTCCAGCCCAAGAGTTTTGACGATGAAATTTCCCAAGGCCACTGACTTGCAAAACCTTCCATCAACTTCTCAGCAGCCTTGCAGACAGAGGCAACTGCAGCACAACCTCTGCTGACCTTTTATGGGATGCTTGAAAGGAAGATAAAATAATTCTGCTGCAGGGAAGGATCTTGGCATCCCGACTCCAAAGGTGTCAGCCAGGTGGAATTGGTGTCCCAGCCCTCCCTGACACTGCTGAGACCAAGGTTTGGGGTTTGAAGTGTGGAGAGGAGGCACAGGGACTCCTTTCAGTGAAGCTGTGCTGGTTTCCACCCCTGGAGGAGTCACGGATGTGAGGAACAGAGCCTGGCTCCCAGCAGCAGCCCCAGGGCTCCTCCTCAGTGCCTGGGGCAGCAACACGCAGGGAACTCAGAGCTGAGATCTCTGCCTGCCACCCCAGGCATCGTCCCCATCGTGTTTCCCTTCAGGAATATGGGATTTGGGACTCCCTCCTGCACTCCTCGCTGGTCTCTCTGAGCTGGTGCAGATAAGGAAATGTCAGTGTTTATCTCGTGGCACTGGCAGCATGGATCTGCTCTGGGGCTGGCTGTGGGAGCCAGGACAGCCCGCTGAGGGTCCCGGGGAGATTCCTAAGAATTTAGATAGGATGATAATCAGCACGTCACAAGGGTGAAAAAGTAGAATTTTGGGATTTTTAGAATGTGGGATCAGGGGACAAAGATGGAGGAAATCCCCACTGCTCACTGGAGAAATCCATCAGGTGAGATCTGTTCACCCAGGAATGCAACCATGATCCTTGTTTATCTCCCAATTCCTGAGCACTGACTCCATCACACCCAAACACAGCAGAAGGTTGATTTTCAGGGACAACATCGGGGTGTGCTGGGCATGGTGGCACTGCTGAGGTGGCGTTTGGTGGCTTTTCCCAGCCTTGGGGATCTTTCCCAGCCTCACTGGTCCCGTGCCAGCGTCTCTGCAGCTCCTGGGTTTGAGCTGTGAGTGCTGGGCAGCTCCAAGCCAGGCTGTTATCAACTCACACACACACTAACAAACCCAAACCTGAGTGATTCCTGGGAAATCTGCAGTGCCTGGATTCCCTTCAGCAGGAATTCCTTGAATTCCTACAAGGTGCCTTTCAGCAGCACTAAACACCAAGAGCTCTCCTGTCCAAATCCGGCAATTTTTGGTAAATTTCACACAAAGGCAACGACTTTTTGAGGAGCACAAATGCCATTTCCAGCCGAGGAACAGGCAGAGAACAATACAACCCACAGCTCAACCTTGCTGCAAGGTTTCTGTCTCCTGCAAACCCGTTCCAGTGTGCTTCACCTCCCTGCAGGGATGGAAATAAATAATTTCTTTACTGGAAGAAACAACAATTTTTCTCTCCTCTGTCCAGCTGCAGATGGGAACAAGTTTGTCACGCCCTGGCTCCATCAGAGCAGGGTTGTGATGTCTGTAAATTCAGTTTAATTCATGGGCTCTGCCCTTTGCCACAGCTTGGCTGGAGCCAGGGGAGCTGGTGGCAGGTAAAGAGTGGTTTTGCTGAAAAAATTCTTAGAAATGCCCCTGAGACCTCAGCAGAACACAAAATGAACTGCCAAGAGAGAGGGGGAAACCGAGGGACAAAATCAACATTATCAGACAACTGGGTAACAAAATGTGCAGTGGAATATTCAGAGAGAACCTATGTGGGCAATGAGATTATCACTGTGAGATTATTAAACCTTGTTCCATGATAAAACATGTTCAGGCACAGGGATAAACCCACTGCTTTCTCCTTTCTGTGGGCTATTTGCATATTTAATTATCTACCCCACTCTGCTGCTTTCTCTGTGGTTTCTGCTGGGGATTGAAAATTAAGAGTTCAATTCTTATCAGGCCTGATCATTCATCTTTTAGAGGGACTGACTTATTATATTAATGAACACATGGCTTTTGTGGTATGAGTTTTTTTGTTGGCTTCACTATTTTATTTTTTTTTCCCTCCAGTTTCCCTGTCCTTTCTCTTGCTAAAATATAAACTGGTTTCTTCAGGGGCCCTCTCTGCTGTTTGTACATGCACAGAACCTGGCTGCAGAGGATCCAGGCTGAGCCAGGAGAGTTCTTAAGCATTATCCTTTAAAAAAAAACCCTTTTATTCTTTCTTTCCCCATCGTTTTAGCGACACTTTAACCGCTGTCATTTTGATTTGGACACAGGAGGGCACCAGAATTCCATTTCTTAAACTTCAGTCGTGCCACCAAAAAAAAAAAAAAAGGAGAGGATTTCAGCAAAGTACATAAGTTAATTACTTTAACTCCACATTTAGAAACTTAGAGGCATTCAGAAATTTAGAGGAAGATTCTGCTTTTGCAGCCTGGTCGTTTGCAAACGTGCTGCTCGTTCAGCTACAAAGCACCCAGGAGTAAAGTGACTTTTATGGGCACTAAAAATGTGGCTGAACCTCAGTCACCCCTAAATCCTGCCCAGCCCCGATCTGCTCAGAATCGGGGGTTTCACGTGGCTGAGAGTTCATTTCTAATAATTAGAAATGTAATTATTTATCCTGCTCCTGCTCGGGGCAGAGAAGAGCAGGCTCCCCATCAATGGTCCCGTGAAGCAACAGAGAAAACGAGAAGGAAAACGTGAATTTGGTGATAAAAAACTGAAATAAAAGACTTTCTGAAATAACTCCACCTGAGCGCTGAGCTTGCTTCAGCAATACCAGCATTTGCAAATCCTGGTATTTGATGGAACATCTCCCAAGTTCCCCCACTTGAGCAAAGCCAGCACTCCAGTTGCTACTTGCCTGCCTTTCATGCTTTGCTCTGGTTTGCATTTGCTGCCAAGAATTTTTCACCTGGGCTGGAAAAACACTGGCACAGCTCAGGCAGCTTATCTAAAAATCAGGGATCTTGCAGTGAAATCAGGGTCTGGGCTGTCAGTTCCACACCTGAGCAGAAAATTGGCAGCCAGAATTGAGGAGGCCTTGAAAAAGAGTCGGGGTCTCCAGGAGAACTTTTCTTCTTTAATGATGTGGCCCCAGATCTCAGCAGGTTCCTCAGATGTGCTCCTGGCCCCTGCAGGACACTTCTCATGGAGCTGGTTCTCCTCTTTTTTTGGGAGGTTTGTGCTGCAGAAATCAACGCCCAGGCCAAGTAAAATAAAAGGAGTAAAGAATGAAATAAAGCTGCCTTTCTCAGGAAACAAACAGCTGGTTTTGCCCTGCTGAGGAAAAACACTTGAACTGATTTTTGGCTGTTAGCACACACAGGGCACCTTGAATTTCAGCAAGGAGCATTTCATTCCAAGCACTGAAACTTTTACAAGATTTAACACTTCTTGTGTTGCTGCATCAGCCCTGGGAGGGTGGGTGGGTGTTGGATGGAGCAGGGGAGGGAATGCAGAGTGATCCAAAAACCCCACCCTCCTCTGCTTCTCTCTTTGCCATACACTGCAAAAAAAAAAGGCCACAGAAAAGCCACATCCCAGTCAGAGCAGGGAATATTTTGAAACCCAGGTGGTCCAAACCCAAACCTAGAAAATCACTGTTAGTTGTCGTGACATCCCAGTGACATTGCTCCTACGTGAAGGCCCCGAAGCCCTTTGCAATATTAAATTATAAATTTCCATTTATAAAGCCCGGGTGGATCTTTCAGAGCGACAGGGCTTGCCAAACACGTAAATATTTTCTCTTCAGACGCCCCCATGCCACTGGGAGGGGACTTGGCAGCCCCCAGCTCCAGGGAAACACACCCTGGCACCACTGGAGCTTTAACCAGAGGAACTGGAGCTCTGGCTTCAGGAGAACAAGGATTTCATGTGCCAGAGCAACGTCTGAGCAAGGCTGGCTGCACTGAGTTGGTGTTTTATAAATAACAAATCACTAAAGCAGCTCCAGCTTGCCAATCTTGTCTCTTTTCCCTCCCATCCCTCCCTGCCACGCTCCAAGCTGGGTGGTGCTGCTGGAGGCTGCGGGAGCACCTTGAGCCTCTGGGCTGCTGTGTCCAGGGAGAATCTGGGAGCATCTCCCCACCAGCAGCCCTTGGGAAAAGCCCCAGCCGTCATTTCAGGGTTTGGCTGCCTGCTGGACCTGTCTGCACATCCTGGGTAGCTCTGCCTGGGTGACAAAGCCAGCTCTGCTCCTGGGAGGTGACAGATCAGCCCAACTGTCACAAACCCAGCGCACTGCACAGCGGGACTGTGGCTCAGAGTGACGGGGAGTGTCCCGGGTGCAGCTTTCTGCTTTTATTTGGGTTTGCTTGTTACAGCAAATGGCTGATAATGAATTCTTATTTACGCTGCTCTGCCCCTTACAGGCGCCAGTGGAAAGGAAGGGAAACTGAACTTACTGGAAACACAGGTGGGAGAGGAGGGAGTATGGAAAACTCTTCCTGAACAGGCCAGGCTGGAAGCAGAGAGATCCAAAGGGATCTCCCCAGAGATCTCCCGAGAGCTGAGCAATAACTCTGCCCTGCTGCCTCTCACTCCATTAAAGAAGGGGTCAGATGTTAAAATATTCTGAATGATCACGTTCTCTTCCATGAGGGACAGAGGTGCCCTGACATGGCAGGGGGCTGGAAGGAGATGAGATTCAAGTCCCCCCCAGCCCCACTCTTCCAGGGCTCCACAGGCACTAACAGACAATACAGAGATGGGCACAACCTGCAGCTCCTCACTTTGGCCCGAAGGCTGGGTGAACGATGTGATTTTAACAGCTCTTTAGGTGCTGCTGAGCATCCCTTCGGCAGCACGGGATCCAGCCAGCCCTGCAGGGCCCAG
Source organism: Sitta carolinensis (assembly GCA_032173965.1). NCBI lineage: Eukaryota > Metazoa > Chordata > Aves > Passeriformes > Sittidae > Sitta > Sitta carolinensis. The sequence continues at coordinate 2,153,463 of CM063302.1, read as the reverse complement.
TTTGTGCTCAGCTGGTCCCAGTGTCCCCAGCTCAAGGTGCTCGATGTCAAAGCCCTCTCTGGAGTGGCAGCTCCTGGCCCTGGAGTGGAGCTCTGCGTCACCGAGTCAATCTCTAGAACATCGAGTCTCCTGCAAAGTGCAGCCCTGTGACCATTTCCCAGATGCCTGGAGTGCTTCTCGAGTAACCTCGTTGTTTTCTTAGCTATTAATGAGTTACTTCAACAGCGCAGCAGCCTTGGAGCAGCCCGGGCTGGTGGAAGGGGCTGGGCAGAGATGGGCATTCCAAGGTCCCTTCCAGCCCAAAGCATTATCCTGAGCTGACAGGGACCCACTGGGATCTCTGATCCAACCCCTGCCCTGCACAGACACCCCAAAAACCCCACCCTGGCCATCCCTGGAGTGGTGTCCAAACCCTCCTGGAGCTCTGGCACCCTCGGGGCTGGGACCAGCCCTGGGCAGCCTGGGCAGTGCCAGCACCTCTGGGGGAAGAGCCTTGCCTTGATCCCAGTCTTTCCTGATCCCAGCCTTTCCTGATCCCAGCCTTTCCTGATCCCAGCCTTTCCTGATCCCAGCCTTTCCTGATCCCAACCTTTCCTGATCCCAGCCTTTCCTGATCCCAACCTTTCCCTGATCCCAGCTTTCCTGATCCCAACCTTTCCTGATCCCAGCCTTTCCTGATCCCAACCTTTCCTGATCCCAACCTTTCCTGATCCCAGCCTTTCCTGATCCCAATCTTTCCTGATCCCAAACTTTCCCTGATCCCAACCTTTCCTGATCCCAACCTTTCCTGATCCCAACCTTTCCTGATCCCAACCTTTCCTGATCCCAGCCTTTCCTGATCCCAATCTTTCCTGATCCCAAACTTTCCTGATCCCAGCCTTTCCTGATCCCAACCTTTCCTGATCCCTACCTTTCCCTGATCCCAACCTTTCCTGATCCAAACCTTTGCGGATCCCAGCCTCCCCGGTCTCCCCCCTCCCGCTGGCAGGGAAGCCCCTCATCTCCAGTGCCAGCCGGGACATTCCCGCACGCTCACTCCAGACCTTTCGGGCAGCGATCACCAAACCCTGACCGGGCTCCGTGCCGAGCGCCGCCCGGGCCCGGGGCGGAGCCGAGCGGGGCAGGTGATGCTGGCGGGGCGGGCACAGCCGCCTCCTTCTCTCCTGCCTCCTCCTCCTTCTCTCCTGCCTCCTCCTCCTCCTTCTCTCCTGCCTCCTCCTTCTCTCCTGCCTCCTCCTCCTCCTCCTTCTCTCCTGCCTCCTCCTCCTCCTGCTCCTGCTGCGCTCCCGCCCTGCTCGCCGCGCAGGGAGGCTGCAAAGTCGGGCGTGTGCCGGGAGTTTTTGGGGCGAGTTTGGGAGCCGGGAGCGGAGCCAGGAGAGGAGCCAGGAGCGGAGCCGGTCCCGGAGCCGGCCCCGGAGCCAGGAGCGGAGCCGGGAGCGGAGCATGGCTGAGCAGCCCGGGGCGCCCGGCCCGCGGCTCCAGCGCGGGGCTGCGGCGGGCGAGGGGCGGCGCTGAGCGAACCCCCCGACCCCCCGGGACCCCCGGGACCCCCGGCACCGCCGGCATGGCTCGCTGGATCCCCACCAAGCGCGAGAAGTACGGGGTCGGTGAGTGAGTGCCAGCCGGGATGCCCCGGACCTGTGCGCCCCTTCCCATCCCTTTCGCCTCCTTTTCCGTACCTTCTCCCCCACTCCAGCCCATCCCCTTTCCCTCCTTTCCTCCTCTCCCTTCCCTTCCTTTCCTCTTCTCCCACTCCATCCCATCCCTTTTCCTTCTCTCCCTTCCCTTCCTTTCCTTTCTCTCACTCCATCCCTTCTTTTCCCTTCTTTTCCCTTCTTTTCCCTTCTTTTCCCTTCTTTTCCCTTCTTTTCCCTTCTTTTCCCTTCTTTTCCCTTCTTTTCCCTTCTTTTCCCTTCTTTTCCCTTCTTTTCCTCTTTCCTTCTTTTCCCTTCTTTTCCCTTCTTTTCCCTTCTTTTCCCTTCTTTTCCCTTCTTTTCCCTTCTTTCCCTTCTTTTCCCTTCTTTTCTCCCTTCTTTTCCCTTCTTTTCCCTTCTTTTCCCTTCTTTTCCCTTCTTTTCCCTCCTTTCCTTTCTCTTCCGTCCCTTCACTTTCCTGCTCTCCCATCTCTTCCTGGGCTGTTCTGCTCTCCCCATTCCTGGGTCGTTCTGCTCTCATATCTCTTCCTGGGCTGTTCTCCCATTCCTGGGCTTTCCTGCTCTCCCATTCCTGGCTGTTCTGCTCCCCGGATCCCCCCAGGATGGATGGAGGTGGAGATGTGTGTCCAGTGCTGGCCTCCAGCAATCCCTCAAAGTTCCGGGCTGACTTCTCTCATTCTGCCTCTCCAGCATGTTTTACACTGAAAAGAGCTCTCTATAACTCAGCAGAAAAAAAAAAAAAAAAAAAAAAAGTTTGTTGGTGTGGCTGAAGGAGATGTGGTTTGAAAATGATAAGGAGGGCGTCATGGGCAAATTGAGTCTGGGTGATGTCTTTACCGGAGGCTGGAAATCTTGATTTAGGGGGAGGGATGTGGAAAGCTTGACTGGAAGCATCCCAGGCCGGGCTGGACAGGGCTTGGAGCAGCCTGGGATGGTGGAAGGTGTCCCTGCCCGTGTCAGAAGTGAAACTGGATGAGCTTTAAGGTCCTTCCAACCCAAACCATTACGTGATTCATTGATCGTCACTTTGTACCTCCTGCCCTCTCCCCTGTTTAAAAGGATTTTGCTGAGTGCTGGCTGGCTTGTCTCTTAACAGGAACAGAACCCTGTGGTGTTGCTGATAAAACCCCGCTTTGCTTGAGAGTTTTAAACCCACAGCGTTGAGGTTGGTGGCGAGAACTGGGCAGGGAACTGTTGGCAGGAAGCCACTAATGGCACAGAGAGCTTTTGATAATTTATTTTAACAAGAGCGATCTCCTGTGCCGCTGGTGCTCAGCAGCGGGCTCCTCGACGTGAGAAAAAAATTTGCTAATCCCGTGCTTGCGAAGCGTTCATCACCCCAGCAACCGTGAGGGTGTCCAGCCTGCGAGCTGGAAGGTGAAAAACCTCACCCTGTGCGATTTTCACAGCGAATTCGAGCTGGGTGACCCCTCCAGTGCAGCGCGGCTTTGCAGGAGCTGCAGAGACATTTTACACCGCACAGCCTTATCTGGTTTCTCCAGGTAACTGCAGGGTGTGGAGCGCTGGCAGCCTGAACTTTGTTTCTTGCTGTTTATCCGTGGAAGTGTGTGCATGGGCTGCAGGCATCCGTAATTTCCAAACTTTGGTGGGTATCAGATAACCCATATCCTGTCGGGCCGATTGGCCGGGCTGGTGTTTTCTGAGCACACCTTTGAGCTGTTCCACAGCTCCAGGATGGCCTTGGGCAGCAGATGAATCACAGGCACTCCTCTGGCTTCCCTTTTATTTATTACCTTCCGGGGTGAGTTTTTCCCTGCTGGCCTCAGCCAGCTGCTCCTTGTGACAGCTCCTCTCCCAGAAAGGGCACTGGCCTGTGAGTAAGCAGGGTGGAGGGAAAAAATGCCTCTTCCTGCGTGTTTCCACCCAAAAAGTGTGTGGGGGCATGTACCTTGTGACTCCTGGGTGAAAAAGGGGCTTTTTTTATTTTTTTTTTTCCCTCCAAGTATCATGGGGGCTGTGCTGCTGTAGCTCTGGGGTTTGATCTGCAGCCAGGACAGATAAGATTGATCCCCAGGCAGTGACAGAATGATTTGGGCACTGCCTGGCTTTGGCAGACTCAGCTGCATTGTAATTTTGTCAGTTTGGTGTTGGCAGACTTGATGAGTTTAATCTGTGAGTGCATCCTGTCCGTGCTGTGCTCGAGCAGCTCTCTCTGGTTTGGGGTTTCTTTGGAGGGCTTGGTGAGAATTGAGAGGGAGGTTTGAGCTTTTTTTGGGGGGCTGTAGCAGTGGTGAAGTGGCTGCAAGGAGGGGAATGCCCTGGTTTTGTGTGGGGTGGTGACAAATCCCAGCCAGGCTTGAAGTGCAAAGACTCAACAGTTGTTCAGAAAGAAAAGAGTGAGGGGGGATCTCACCAATCCATGTAAACTTCTCCAAAGGGTGCCAGCATGGTGCCAGACCCTTCCCAGTGATAAAATAAAACACAAGTTTCACCTCACCTTGAGGAAGAACTTTTTCCATGGAGGTGGCAGAGCCCTGGAACAGCTCCTGGGAGGGTCTGGAATCTCCTGCTGTGGTGACATCCCAAACCCACCTGGGTAATTCCTGACCCTGCCTGGGCAGGGGCTTGGACTGGATGGACTCCTGAGGTCCCTTCCACACCTAAATATTCAGGGATTCTGCAAAAGAACACCCAAAGTGCAGCTGCTGGTGATCTCTGCTTTGGAAACTGCGGTAGAACTGCTTGGATTTATTTAAAACACGACCCTGGAAGTCATGGCAATGAAGTGGGGAATTCCAGGAAGTCAGCAGTGTGATTCAGTGTCACTTGTCTGCTTTCTGCCCTTCTGGAGGGTTCCTGTCCTGGGTTCTGTTTTACAGAGCTGTGGATTGTGAGTTCAAATGGATTTGCTGGGTTTTCCTCCTGTCCTGAACTGGATAAAGCTGGGGAGAGTCCCCTTCCCACAGATGGCAAAGGGCTGAGCTTGGAGTGGCAGCAGCAGGGAGGGCAAAACCGGGAATTGCAGTGTTTTTAGGGAAGCAAACGTGAGAGACAAGCAGCTTGCAGCTTCTCCCTGGCAGTGAATTCCCAACCAAGTTGGCAGATGGGATCTGGGGAGGGACAGAGATGCTCAGGGGCAGCATCTCCTCCCTGAGCCCCAGGATCTGCTGGGTCTGGCAGAGCTTCCTTGCCACAGCTCTCACCTCTGATGAGGAAGAGCATCTTCTTGGGAAGCTGATTTGGGCACACTGAATAAAATAACCTATTCTGCTCGTGTTTTCCCTCAAAAAGGAGCTGTCATTTGCAGAAATCCTCTCACAAAGACTCTTTCCAGTCAAAAAACTATGCTCTGAGGGAAGCAACACCTTAAAGAATTCCCAAGATTTTGAACTTTATTTGTTTTTAGGAGCATAAGGAGCCAATAATGTAATACTTTCCTTTTCTGCTGGCAGTAACGTGGATTTGCACTGCTTTTAACTGGAGTGCTGCACCTGGGTTGTAAAAGCAATTCTGCCACTGCTCATCAGCTGTTCCTCACTTTGTGGGCTGCAGGTTGTTAATGGAGAGAGAAAACCTGGAATCCTAGACGAGTCTGTAATAAATCCATGATAAACCAGCAGCCAGCTCCCTTTTCCTTTCTGCTGGAGCTGCCCCAGCTCCAGAGCAATCCAGGAGTGGCAGTGCTGGGCTGGCTCAGGGTGGTTTCCAGGTGCCTGCAGTGCTGATGGATCAGGCACACCAGGTCCCTGTGGCACCTCTGACCATGAACCAGCAGTGTTTGTTCATCCTCCTGCTGAAAATGCCCCAATTGTTCAGTGAACGCACGAATCCGAGCTCCCAGAATCAGGAATTAGCCACTCCGCTTTGGCTGGCAGAGCTGTAAGGTGTGAAAACCGGCATAATTTGCATTTTGGTGGCGGTGGTGGGAGGACTGGGGGGATCCCGGTGCCCTGAGGGAAGAGCTGGAGCTGTGGCAGGAGGGGTTTGGGTTGGATTTTGGGAAAGGCTCCAGAGGGTGCTGGCACTGCCCGAGCTCCAGGAGGGGTTGGACAGCACTCCCCGGGATGCAGGGGGGGATTTTGGGGGGCTCTGTGCAGGGCCAGGGCTGGGCTCAGCGATCCCAGTGGGTCCCTTCCAGCCCAGGACATGGCACAATTCCTTGACCCTTATTTTTGGGGCGCAGAGTTTGTGTGCTGGGACTGGGGAGGGAGCTGTGACATTATCCTGGGATTGCTCTTGGTGGCCTCTCACACCCGTGGCACCACTGAGGGACCTGGGGTTGTTCAGAGGAGACTCAGAGGTGACTACTGCATTCAAGGAAAAAAAAAAAATATATATATATTTCTGCCAGGACATTAAAGACAGCAATGGCCAAGCTAAAAACCACATCAGCCCAAAGCCATAAACACATTTCCCCCCTTGCTGCTGGGGCTGAGGGGATGTTCCAGGTCCAGGATTTTTAACTCCTGAGGACTGAATGCCTGAAATCCTGCAAGAGCTTTGGGAGCACGAGCCAGCAGACCTGTGCTAATAAACCCAGCCCATAAATACAAGTTACTAAACAGCTTTTGGGGCTGGCAGTCCGTGGTTGCCTTCATGAAGTGATGATGTTGCAGAGTTTTTAGTTGGGGCTGTTGCTAAAATGATAAAAATGTTTTTTTTTTGGTGCAGTGCAGGCTGTTCTTAGCAGGGAGATCTGCCTGGAAGGGAGGGGGAAGCTCCATTGGAAGGATTAATTCTCATTAATAAAGGTTCAGAGGGTGGCTGGCACATTGTCCCAGCAGTGCCTGTGCTCTGGGCAGGAGTCTTGGCTCACTGGCACTGAATTTTTTGGGAGGTGTCGATGTAATCCAAGTGTCCCTGGCCCTGGAAGGCGCCGAGTATGAGCCAAAAGTTCATTATGTTCATTAATGAACATAAAAGTTCATTAAGTTCAGGCAGTGCAGATAACAATTCCTGCTCTTGGGAAGGCTGTAACTTTGATCCTCCATGGCAATAAAACCATTTATGGCTTCAGCTCCAAAGTTCTGAATGGCACAGAATGGCAGGGGCCAGTTGGCTCTGGAAAAGTGCTTGGTTTATTTTTATTTTTTTGCTTTTTTTTTAGCTTTTCTCAGCTGATTTTTGCAGCATTCTCCTGCTCTGACAATGCCACGTGGGCTTCAAGCTGCAGAGAGACAGAGTTTGAGGTAAAGGAATAAGGCAGGGAAGGTCTCAGTGGTTAATTCCTCATCTCCTGGCATCTCAGGCACTTTAATTAAAACAAATTGCAAATTTTGGAGCAGTTTGTTCCCCATTCTTTTTGCAGCAAAGGGATCAATATTCACGTTTGGCTTTTTCCTTCCAGTAAAACCCAACACATTCCCAGCCAAGATTTCCTGCTCCTCATTTTAATCCTATTTCTCGTTACCTGGAATAGGTGGCAAGAGAAAAAAATTGGGATTTGCATTTCTGTGAGGCAGCCTGCCTTGAGCAGAGCCGTTCCCTGGTGGGGTTGGTGCTGCAGGCTGACATCAGGGAGCTCCACACACTCAGGGAAGGGAAATCTGCCCCAAAATCCACCTGGGCTGAGCAGAACTCCGTGAAATTTCCCGTGGAAATGCTGAGATTTTACCCCAGGGAGCTCCAGGGTTTCCGTGGTGGGGTTTTCCCTCAGCTCTCGATCCCAAATTTCTCCAAGTGGAGAATTTTCTCTGATTTTCTCCGTGCCGTGGGTTTTTTCCTCAGGCTGTGGGAGAGCTGCTGCATCTCGCCCTGGGCTGGAAGGGGTTGGAGCCCTCGGGGCAAATTCCCAGATTTGGGGGGCCAGGGGGGTCTCAGTAGGGTTTGGGGTCTCTCAGCAGGGTTTGGGGGTCTCTCAGCAGGGTTTGGGGTCTCTCAGCAGGGTTTGGGTGTATCTCAGCAGGATTTGGGGGTCTCTCAGCAGGGTTTGGGGTCTCTCAGCTGGGTTTGGGGGTCTCTCAGCAGGGTTTGGGTGGTCTCAGCAGGGTTTGGGTGTCTCTCAGCAGGGTTTGGGGTCTCTCAGCAGGGTTTGGGGTCTCTCAGCAGGGTTTGGGGTCTCTCAGCAGGATTTGAGGGTCTCTCAGTAGGGTTTGGGGGGTCTCAGCAGGATTTGGGGGTCTCAGCAGGATTTGGGGGTCTCTCAGCAGGATTTGGGGTCTCTCAGCAGGGTTTGGGGTCTCTCAGCAGGATTTGAGGGTCTCTCAGTAGGGTTTGGGGGTCTCTCAGCAGGATTTGGGGGTCTCAGCAGGGTTTGGGGGTCTCTCAGTAGGGTTTGGGGGTCTCTCAGCAGGATTTGGGGTCTCTCAGCAGGATTTGGGGGGTCTCTCAGCAGGGTTTGGGGGGTCTCAGCAGGGTTTGGGGGGTCTCAGCAAGATTTGGGGTGTCTCTCAGCAGGGTTTGGGGTCTCTCAGCAGGATTTGGGGTCTCTCAGCAGGATTTTGGGGGTCTCAGCAGGGTTTGGGGTCTCTCAGCAGGATTTTGGGGGTCTCTCAGCAGGGTTTGGGTGTCTGTCAGCAGGATTTTGGGTGTCTGTCAGCAGGGTTTGGGGGGTCTCTCAGCAGGGTTTGGGGATCTCTCAGAAGGATTTTGAGGGGGGTCTCTCAGCAGGATTTTGGGGGTCTCTCAGCAGGATTTGAGGGTCTCTCAGCAGGGTTTGGGGTCTCTCAGCAGGATTTGGGTGGTCTCAGCAGGATTTGGGGGTCTCTCAGCAGGATTTGGGGTCTCAGCAGGATTTGGGGTCTCTCAGCAGGATTTGGGGGGTCTCTCAGCAGGGTTTGGGGATCTCTCAGAAGGATTTGAGGGGGGGTCTCTCAGCAGGATTTGGGGGTCTCTCAGCAGGATTTGGGGGTCTCTCAGCAGGGTTTGGGGTCTCTCAGCAGGATTTGGGGGTCTCTCAGCAGGGTTTGGGTGGTCTCAGCAGGGTTTGGGTGGTCTCAGCAGGATTTGGGGGGTCTCTCAGCAGGGTTTGGGGTCTCAGCAGGGTTTGGGTGTATCTCAGCAGGGTTTGGGGGTCTCTCAGCAGGGTTTGGGGGTCTCTCAGCAGGGTTTTGGGGGTCTCTCAGCAGGATTTTGGGGTCTCTCAGCAGGATTTGAGGGTCTCTCAGCTGGGTTTGGGGGTCTCTCAGCTGGGTTTGGGGGTCTCTCAGCAGGATTTTGGGGGTCTCTCAGCAGGGTTTGGGGTCTCTCAGCAGGATTTTGGGTGTCTCTCAGCAGGATTTGGGCTCTCTCAGCAGGATTTGGGGTCTCTCAGCTGGGTTTGGGGGTCTCTCAGCAGGGTTTGGGGTCTCTCAGCAGGTTTGGGTGTATCTCAGCTGGGTTTGGGTGTATCTCAGCAGGATTTGGGTGTATCTCAGCAGGATTTGGGGTCTCAGCAGTGTTTGGGGGGGGTCCTCTCAGCAGGGTTTGGGGTCTCTCAGCAGGGTTTGGGGGTCTCTCAGCAGGGTTTGGGGTCTCTCAGCAGGATTTGGGTGTATCTCAGCTGGGTTTGGGGTTCTCAGCAGGATTTGCGGTTTGGTTTCTCAGCAGGATTTGGGGTCTCAGCAGTGTTTGGGGGGTGTCTCTCAGCAGGGTTTGGGGTCTCTCAGCAGGTTTGGGTCTCTCAGCAGGTTTGGGGTCTCTCATCAGGTTGGGGGTCTCTCACAGATTTGGGGTCTCTACAGGTTTGGGGGTCTCTCGCGTTGGGTCTTCGCAGGATTTTGGGGTCTCTCACAGGTTTGGGGTCTCTCAGCAGGGTTTGGGGTCTCTCAGCAGGATTTTGGGGTCTCTCATCAGGATTGGGGGTCTCTCAGCAGGGTTTGGTGTTGGTTGTTGCCAGCAAGGCACGCTGCTGCACTCTGAGCTCAGGGCACCTTTCTGGTGAAGCTCAGCCCACACTCAGATGTTCCCCTCTTTCACCCCCAGCTCTGCAAACAGGAGAGCTCCGGCTGGGAGCACCCACAGCTCTGGGCATTTCCACCTTTTCCTGCTCCTGCTTTCATGTTTTGCCCAGCGAGAACTGGGACAGTAATTTCAAGCCATGTGACAAATTCAATTAATTCTTTTGAAGGTGCCACACGCTTTCAAGTTGGAAAAGGAGCTGAGCAGTCCAATTTATGGAGTGGTGGGGTCTTGCTTTTACAAATCTGCCTGAAAATTTCATTGGAAAAGGGTTTTTTTTTGTACTTTTAGCACAAATTGAACTTTTAGCTTGGAGGAAAAAAGGTAATTACAGAGAGACTTGGTAAAATCCAGTTGTAGTCGTGTGGGTGTTATAAACAAACACTTCATCCTCACAGGCTGTAGAAATGGAAATAAAATCAGAGGTTGCTTTTGTGGAATTTCAGAGCCCTGGGAGTTATTAAATCAGAATTAGTGCCATGGTACTGAGGGGTATAAACCCCTTCTTGTGGAGGGCACAGCCCCAGGAATGGCTTTGTGTTCTCCCAGGTCTCTTTGTGCAGAGGAACAAAGGAAAACCATAATGTTTGAGATGTGTTGAATTGCAGTGATGCCAGCAGCCTGGGCTGCACACAAACCAGGTGCTGCCCCCTCGAAAACCAGTGGCAAAACTTTATTCTGTTGGAAATTTAAATGCTGGGATGATTTCATGGGGTATAAACCCCTTCTTGTGGAGGGCACAGCCCCAGGAATGGCTTTGTGTTCTCCCAGGTCTCTTTGTGCAGAGGAACCAAGGAAAACCATAATATTTGAGATGTGTTGAATTGCAGTGATGCCAGCAGCCTGGGCTGCACACAAACCAGGTTCTGCCCCCTTGAAAACCAGTGGCAAAACTTTATTCTGTTGGAAATTTAAATGCTGGGATGATTTCCTGGGGTCGGGGTGATTATTTAAAAAGTTTTAATGTATTTTTGGGAGAACACTGATCCTTCATTCTGAGTGTTGGATCCCAGAGAGGCAGAGCAAAGCTGCAGGGCTTGGAGGAGCAATACCATCAGCACCTTTAACCCTGGCAGGCATCACCAGACCTGGAGCAATGCAGCTTAAAAAATGTTTGGTGCTTATGCTAAGGCTGATTTTTTTTTTTTTCTTTTTTCTCTCCCTTTTCATGTCTGGACACTGTCAGGGAGGTGCTGCTCTCTCTGGGATGCACTGGGAGCAAAATTCAGGGCATTCCCCCAGCCCTGGATCAGGATTGCAGGATCAGGGAATAGCAGCTGCAAGGAGACCTCGAGGATCTTCTGGCAAAACCTTTCCTGGCAAAACCCTGAGGAGCACCTTGCAGAGCTGCTGCCTCCAGCCTGATAAACTTCACAGAAGGGTGAAGAGAGGCCAGGCTGTTTGGTCAGCTGTGTCTCTGCAAAGGGGAACATTTCCTGGTGTTCCAAGGGGACTGGAATTGCAGGTCTGCGTGTTTTGGTGGTTTGTTTCTTTTTTTTTTTTTTCCTGAAATCACAGCCTAGATCTGCTTGGGTGCTGTGGATTCAGGGGCAGGTTGGCTCCTCCACTGGCAGCAGTGATTTATTTCTCCTCTGGCTCACAGCACTCCCTCTTCCTTGAGACAGGAGCTGAGACAGCTCATGTAGATTAATTCCTTATCTCAGCTTTAAATCCCCAAGGGCCCTTTGGAGTGAAAATAATAAAGGAAATGGAGAGGCCAGTGAAGAAAATGGCACAGCAGAAGGTTTGTGTGTGAGTGTTCCTCGGGTGAAAAATAAACCAGAGTGTCTGGGAGGTCAGAGCTCGGGAGCAGCTGAAGTTTGGCTCTTTCCACCCCCAAGCACACTCAGAGACAAAACAGTTTGTGCTTGGGTGAAATTAATGCTGGTGCCCAAATCTGGGTGTTTAGGGGGTGTGTGTGCAGCCCAGATGCACTCTGAGAACGGAATAATCTGTATTTTTACACACATACCGTGGTGTGAGCACTTTGCAACAAACATTTGGGGGGGAAGGTGGCTGATGGGGATTCTGCAGACGTGGGAATAGGGATATTCTCATTTTTTTTTTCCTTACAATCAGGATATCTTGTGCTTCAGCCGTCTCAGTTTGCCTGATTTAGATGTGAGAAGCTCTCATTAAAATCCAGGGACTCATCTGTCCCTGCTCCAGAGCTCTGTTGTGGAGCTGCCTGGGTGTCTGGGGGCTTTTCCAGCCCTCAGAGACCATGGGCTCATCCCATGGGAGCCCTGGTGTAACCTTGGGAAAGCCTCCCCATTCCCCTGGGCTGGGCTGTGTTTTTCCTAAAGCAATCCAGGCTTTGGGAGATTAAAGCAGCGAGCCCAGGATCTGATCCAGCCCCTGCTGGAGTGAGACAGGATTAGCCTGAGGATGATGAGGGCAGGGCTGAAAGCCTTCCCTGCTCCCAGGCCTGGGAATCACTTCCAGTTGGGCTCTTTGGACAGGGCAGAATCTGCAACATTTCTGTTTGCATGTCCCACTCCAAGATAATCCTTAATTCAGTTCCGTTTGGGCTCTTTGGACAGGACAGAATCTGCAACATTTCTGATTATTTGCATGTCCCACTCCAAGATAATCCTTAATTCAGTTATTTTTGGGCTCTTTGGACATGGCAGAATCTGCAACATTTCTGTTTGCATGTCCCACTCCAAGATTATCCTTAATTCAGTTCCATTTGGGCTCTTTGGACAGGACAGAATCTGCAAAACCTCTGTTTGCATGTCCCACTCCAAGATAATCCTTAATTCAGTTCCATTTGGGCTCTTTGGACAGGACAGAATCTGCAAAACTTCTGATTATTTGCATGTCCCACTCCAAGATAATCCTTTATTCAGGGGAAATCAGGGAAATCTTCCAGACTTTGATCAATGTGCTTCAATTCCTTGCCCTTGGCAGGTGAGCAGGGGATCCCTTCCTTTGGGTTTGGGTCCTGGAGGAGTCTGAGGTTGGAAATGTTGGAAGCCTCTTCCCGCTTTTCTCCTGGTTCCCAGGGAAAGGAGTGACTGTAAAACGCAGCAGTTACAGCATCCAGAGGAGAAAAGGTCACGTCCTGTCCTCCTGCAGAGGCTGATGATGTCATTTCTCAGTTGATTTAATGCTCATTTTTGAGATAACCCAGTTTCCAAATGTTGAGTGTATTCGTTGTGCGAGGTCAGCCTGGACCAGGGAGTGCACAAGGGGCTGGAAGTCAGAAACCCACAGAATTCCAGGGAGTTTGGGGTTGGAAAGGACCTTAAAGATCCTCTCATTCCCTGGGCTGGGATTGTCCACCTGCAGCTCCTCGAGGCTGGGCTCTGCTCTCTCCTCATGGCTGCAATGGGAGCATTTCCAGCTGCACAATCCCGTGAGATCTGGGATACTGACATCCCAAATGCCCAGCACTCACTTGGAACTTCTGGAATTGATCTGAATGGCAGCAGCCACCAGCCAGGAGTGAGAATTATTTCATAGCAGTGATGAAATGTCTGTATTTCCCAGTGCTGAACATTAATTACTCTTTTTTTTTTTTTTTGAAGCAGAAGTTGCCTGACATCTAAATCTTAATTATGCCATTCTCAGTTTTGTCAGACACAAATTCCTGGGGAGTTACCCGAATATTTTTGCTCCAAACATAAAAAAAAATAGGACTTTGTTCCTCTGAAGAATGAATTCCTTGGGCAGTGCTTTGTTTTTTAAACAAAGCCACTGTGTTTTTGGCTGTGTCTTGGCACTGGGGACCATCCCAGCTCCCCCAGGCAGGGCTGTGCTGCAGCTCACTCTGGTTCTGGGCTCTGGCTTTGGGGTGGAATGAGCTGGGTTCCTGCAGAGCCTGAGAAGGATCCTTTGTTCTGGGCAGCAGCCCCAGCTCAGCTCTCAGATGGGAGGGCAGGGGCAGCAGGACCTGGAGTTTGGATGGGGTCGTTGTGTCTTTGTGGTGGGGGGGTTCAGAGCCAGCTCAGAGATAACAGATCTTGCAGGGGCTCTGTTTTCCAGGCCCATAATGCACATTTCAAGTGCACTCACGGAGGGAAAGATTCCATTCCCTTTGGATTTGGGTTACGCAGAAATTGCGTGTGACATTTCCTGCTTCTCCTCTTCTCACGTTGAGGCATTTCAGCTCAGCTTGGCCTTTAGGGCAGGCTTGAAAAGAGGTTAGTCTGTGGGAAAAACGGGTCTGGGAATTAACAGAAACATGGAATCATGGAATGGTTGGGTGGGAAGGACTTCACAGCTGAGCCCAGCCCTGCCATGGGCAGGGACACCTTCCCCTAGCCCAGGCTGCTCGAGCCTGCCCTTGGGCACTTCCAGGGCAGCCAGAGCTGCTCTGGGAATTCCAGACCACCCTCACAGCGTGGAATTCCTGCCCAATATCCCACCTAACCCTCCTCTCTGTCACTTAAGCCATTCCCCCTGAAAATGCCACTGCCCCTGGCTCCACTGAACCCCAGCTCAGGCTCCAGGAGCTGCTCACAGACCTCTGGCAAGCTGAGGCTTCTCCCTGGGCATCTGCACAAAGTGGAGTTTGTGGGTGTTAAAGCGTGTTTGGGTGTTTTACCTGCAGTAGAGTTGTTCTTGTTTTGTGCCCTGGCATGGCACTGAGTCCCTGTCGTGTGTGAGTGCTGCTGTCAGTGCCCATGGCTCAGGAATGAGTGCTGGGGCTGACCTGGAGTGCTGGGACAGTGACAGAGCCCATCCTGCTCTTGCACAGAGTGGAGTTTGTGAGTGTTAAAGTATGTTTGGGTTTTTTTTTTACCTGCAGTAGAATTGTTCTTGTTTTGTGCCCTGGCATGGCACTGATGCCCTGGTTGTGTGTGAGTGCTGCTGTCAGTGCCCGTGGCTCAGGAATGAGTGCTGGGGTTGACCTGGTGTCCTGGGACAGTGACAGAGCCAATCCTGCTCTTGCACAAAGTGGAGTTTGTGGGTGCTAAAGCGTGTTTGGGTGTTTTACCTGCAGTAGAGTTGTTCTTGTTTTGTGCCCTGGCATGGCACTGAGTCCCTGTCGTGTGTGAGTGCTGCTGTCAGTGCCCATGGCTCAGGAATGAGTGCTGGGCTCACCTGGAGTGTTGGGACAGTGACAGAGCCCATCCTGCTCTTGCACAGAGTGGAGTTTGTGAGTGTTAAAGTATGTTTGGGTTTTTTTTTTACCTGCAGTAGAATTGTTCTTGTTTTGTGCCCTGGCATGGCACTGAGTTCCTGTCAGTGCCCTTGGCTCAGGAATGAGTGCTGGGACAGTGACAGAGCCAATCCTGCTCTTGCACAAAGTGGAGTTTGTGGGTGTTAAAGCGTGTTTGGGTGTTTTACCTGCAGTAGAGTTGTTCTTGTTTTGTGCCCTGGCATGGCACTGAGTCCCTGTCAGTGCCCGTGGCTCAGGAATGAGTGCTGGGCTCACCTGGAGTGCTGGGACAGTGACAGAGCCCATCCTGCTCTTGCACCAAGTGCAATTTGTGGATGTTAAAGCATGTTTGGGATTTTTTTACCTGCAGTAGAATTGTTCTTGTTTTGTGCCCTGGCATGGCACTGAGTTCCTGTCAGTGCCCTTGGCTCAGGAACGAGTGCTGGGGCAGTGACAGAGCCAATCCTGCTCTTGCACAGAGTGGAGTTTGTGGGTTTCAAACCGTGTTTGTTTTTTTGTTTACCTGCAGTAGAGTTGTTCTTGTTTTGTGCCCTGTCGTGTGTGAGCCCTGTCAGTGCCCGTGGCTCAGGAATGAGTGCTGGGGCTCACCTGGTGTCCTGGACAGTGCCAGAGCCCATCCTGCTCCCTGAGCCACCCTGGGAGCCCAGGCCCTGCCAGGCTCCCTTTGCCCCCAGAGCAGCAGTGCCTGTTTGTGGCTTTGGAGCAGAGCATCCCCAAGGTTGTGCAATGCCCTCGAGTTCCTCCTCCAGCCCCTCTGAGGGATCACCCCCTGCCCTGGAGCACAAAAACTGCTGCTTATCTTCACCTTCTGGCCCTGGCTGCGCCATAAAATCAACTGCTGGGGGAGTTATCTGCTGCCCTTTCCAGTGCTGATGGGTTCCTTAGGCTGGGTGCACTTGAAAAACGCATTCTTCACCTTTTAACCAAACTCGAGACACTGCCTGCAGCTGTGCTCCGAGGAGTGATCCTCAAACAAACCCAGGCTCGTGTTTTCCACCTCTACCTCTTTATTTGGATTAAGTTTCCTCAATTTCAGCGCTGCTTTTCATCTGGGATGATAAAAGGAGCAGGATCAACACTCTGAAGTGAATTTCAAAGGGCGAAATCACAGCTGAAGTTTAGCTCGGAGCGAAAAGTCTTTAACTTCAGATGTCGCTGCAAATTTTAATACAAAAGCCTCGGTATTATTTTCCCTTCTTCTTTTCTTGCTGCTCTGTGAGGATTTAAGGGAAGGGGTTTTATTTTTCCATGCCGTGCCCGTGTTTGTGATGTGAAGCTTCCTTTTCCTTTCAAGTGGCAGAGGGGTCACGGCGGGGGCTCAGCAGCACAAAAATTCCCTGCAGAAGGGCTGGGCTGGGGACAGCTCTGACTGCCAGCAGCAGGAAACATCACTTGCAACCAGCAAAGCTCCCAGGGAAAATATGCCAGCAATTTGTCTTTTATAATCTTGTACATAACCATGAGGGAGGAGGTTTCAGACAGTGACCCTCTGTTCTGGCTCAGTTCAGTCTGGCGAGGCAAGGAATGATAAAATCGACTTTTTACTTTTTTTGTTGTTGTTGTTGCTTGGGGGTTTTTTGGGGGTTTTTTTGGTGTTTTTTTTTTGTTTTTTGTTTTTTTTTTGTTTTTTGTTTTTTGTTTTTATGTGGGAGTTCTTGCAGGTTGTAAATGCAGTGAGCTGGGATGTGAAACCTGCCTGGTGGGGCAGGGAAGGGGAGTGTGGGGTTCAGTTGTGTCTTGGGGCTGCTGTGATCCTGAGGAAGGGGAAGGGAATGGCTGGGTCCTTCCCGGGGCTCTCTGGGCTGAATTCTCGCTGTTGTGAATTCATTCTGCTGTGTTCCCAGCAGAAAGGCTGGGCCTGTGTCCACCCACCTTTCCCTGGGCTGCAATTTATGGGAAAAAATGCAGCCTGGTATTTGTATAATGAGTGATTGTCCCAGAAAAAGCCAGGGTGTGTGGGAATCGTGCATGGGAATCCTGGGCAGCACGACAGGAACTGGGGGGGGAACTGGGGGGAAACTGGGGAGACCCTGGGGGGAAACTGGGGGGACCAGGGGGGGACTCTGGGGGCACCTGAGGGGACCCTGGGGAACCTGGGGAGACCCTGGGGGGAAACTGGGGGGACCAGAGGGGACCAGGGGGACCCTGGGGGGAAACTGAGGGGACCTGGGGGGGACCTGGGGGGACCAGAGGGGACTGGGGGGACCTAGGGGGGACTCTGGGGTGACCTGGGAGGAACCTGGGGGAACCAGGGGGGAGCCTGGGGGAAACTGGGAGGAACTGGGGGGACCTGGGAACTTGGGGGGAACCTGGGGGGACCTGGGGTGAACCTGGGGGGACCAGAGGGAACCTGGGGGGACCTGGGAGGACCCTGGGGGACCTGGGGGGACCTGGGAGGAACCTGGGGGATCCTGGGGTCACTGGGCTGGAGCCCCTCTGGAGCGGGGCTGGGAGAGCTGGGAATGTTCACCTGGAGAAGGGAAAGCTCCAGAGAGAGCTCAGAGCCCTTCCAGGGCCTGGAGGGGCTCCAGGAGAGCTGGAGAGGGACTGGGGATGGAGGGACAGCACCCAGGGAATGGAGGGACAGCACCCAGGGAATGGTCACAGGGCAGGATGGATGGGATGTTGGGCTGGAATTCCTCCCTGGGAGGGTGGGATGGAATTCCCAGAGCAGCTGTGGCTGCCCCTGGATCCCTGGCAGAGCCCAAGCCAGGCTGGATCCCCTGGGATGGTGGGAGGTGTCCCTGCCATGGCAGGGGTGGCCCTGATGGGATTAAATCCCAACCCAGCCCATTCCACCCTTCACGTTCAGCTTTGAACATTATCCAGATGTTTCTGCTGGAATGTCAATGGAATTTTCACTTCTGGGTGAATTCTGGGGTCTTTGAGGTGTCTGAGCTGCACAGCCAGCTCTCCAAAATCCTGATTTCCAGCCCCTCTGCAGGGAGGGGGAGCAAAGTGTGTGCAGGAGCAGCTCCTAGGAGCAGCAATCCAGTAAAATTCCTGTAATCCTGTGGAAATCATGGAACCAGCACATTGTCCTTGTGGCATAAACTGGGGCCCCGTGGAACAAACCCTGCCCTGCAGCCCAGCTGGATGTCCCTGCTTGGGATCAGGGCTGCTGCAGGGATCCACATGCCTGCTCCTGGGAGATTTGCAGCCACGATATTTTGGAGCATTTCCCGTGCTGAAAGCCCCAGGCTGTGCTGGAGCCCAGGCAGGAGGCAGAGCACCTCATCCCCAGGGGGAAATGGGAGGCGTTTCTTGGGAATTTCCTGGCAGAAGAGCTCTGATCTTTATTTATTGATTTCATTTCCAGTCCAGAGCTCCTCAAAAGCAAACCTGGGGAAGTCTCAAGAATTGCCTTCTGAGAGTGGTTGGGTTTTGTTGCTTTCTTAGAAAGAAATGTGGTTATTCACCCGTGGATTTGCTCAGGGATCCATAAATATGGGAATTTTGTGGCTGGGAAGGTTTCATTGCTGCATTTAGGATGTGATCTGTTCTTAAATCAGTATTTAAATAAACCAGAGGTTGGTCTGCTCTGACTTTGCAGATCAATTCCTTCACCCACAGCAAAGCATTTCACTGATTTTATGTCTTTTTACTTGGTTTGGGAGCAAATTCAATTTAGACTTTCCCCTCTGCTTTGCCCAGTGAACCTCCAGCAACTCCCAGGGAAAAAAACACTCCAGGAGTGTGGGCTCCTGCACTTAATCCTATTCCCCCTGGAAATCCCATAAGCATCCAGCTTAACTTTGTCTTTGGGAGGGATTAAATTTGCACAGAATCCCAAATTTTGGCATTCAGGTTGGTTCCTGGCTGTCAGAGGCTTTGGCAGTAATTCAGTGGGGTTTGGTTTGGAAATGAGGGAGGGCTTTATTCTGATTTCCCTTTTCTGATGGTTCCTGAGGCTGCAGTCATTCCTGAAAATCTCTCCTTAGGGAATTGCTGGGCCTCAGGTGGTGGGGGCAGGATTTTGGCAGAGTGCAGCTCCTGGGTTTGGAAGGTTTGGAGGTTAAAACCCCACCTTTGCTGTCCATTAATATTTCTTCACCATAAAATCTGGAAACCCACACACAATGCCTTTCCCTGTGTATTCCAGGGTGATTTAATCCCTTTTTTTTTTTTTTTTTTAATTTCTTTTAATTTTTTTTTAATTCTTATTTTTCTAATTATATATTTTTTTAATACTAAAAAAAATTCAATTTTAATTTTTAATCCCTTTATTCCTTTTCCCAAACCCTGCCCTGCCTTTGCCGAGCCCATTCCCACAGCTGGTTCCCTCACTGCTCTGTTTTTTTCCCCTTTTTCTCCCCATTTTTCAGCCATCTACAACTATGAGGCCACGCAGGACGTGGAGCTGTCCCTGCAGGTGGGGGACACCGTCCACATCCTGGAGATGTACGAAGGTAGGTGCAGCTCCCAGGGGCTTTGAGAGGGAAATTGGAACAAATCCAGATTATTTTTCGAGTTTTAGCTCTGTATTTCCCAGTTCTGTTCTGCCCTGCTGTGCTGGATTTGGTGTGTAGCGGTTGCTGTTGCCCTTTAATTTTTCAATAGTGTTCAAAATGCAGAAATGCAGAGGATTCCTCATCTCTGGGCTGTCCCAGGCAGAGTTTATCAAGGGAAGGTTTCACCAATAATTCAAGGCAGCTCTAAAAGAGAAATAAACATTTAATTCTGGCTGTTCCCTGCAGTTTTCACTCCTTGCTTTGGTTCATCTTTTAGCCAGGCACCCGTGCTCATGGCATGAGCTGATCCTGCTGGAAAATAAGAATAATAATTTAAAAAACCCTTAGTTTTAACATGAATTAATTTTTTTTTAGTCCCTATTTTTTGCAATCAGCCTGACAGAGACAGGAATAGGGAATGAGCCCATAAATGGTTTTTTTTTTGGATTTGGTGTGTAGCGGTTGCTGTTGCCCTTTAATTTTTCAATAGTGTTCAAAATGCAGAAATGCAGAGGATTCCTCATCTCTGGGCTGTCCCAGGCAGAGTTTATCAAGGGAAGGTTTCACCAATAATTCAAGGCAGCTCTAAAAGAGAAATAAACATTTAATTCTGGCTGTTCCCTGCAGTTTTCACTCCTTGCTTTGGCTCCTCTTTTAGCCAGGCACCCGTGCTCATGGCATGAGCTGATCCTGCTGGAAAATAAGAATAATAATTAAAAAAACCCCTTAGTTTTAACCTGAATTAATTTTTTTTCAGTCCCTATTTTTTGCAATCAGCTTGACAGAGACAGGAAAATAAGAATAATAATTAAAAAACCCGTTAGTTTTAACCTGAATTAATTTTTTTTTAGTCCCTATTTTTTACAATCAGCCTGACAGAGACAGAAATAGGGAATGAGCCCATAAATGGCTTTTTTTTGTTGTTATTTTGGGTTTTTTTGCCCAAAGATTGTTCCTGTTGGAGCGATGGATAAAGTCATTAAAAGTGGGAGCAGAATTCCAACTGAAATTGCACGAGGGGCTTGCAGGAGCAGCTTTGCCCCATCAGAGCCAACGTGCTTTTATGTAATAATTGCAAAAATATTTTCCATTAATGAGGGGAAGGTCCAGGGCCCCTTTGGAACAGGAGGAAGTTGTGCCAGCAAAGGGCTGAACGTGTCAAAATCAAAATCCTGGCCAATCCCATGGGCTCTGTCTCCCACCCTGAGTAATTTGTGCTTTCCCTTCAATTAATGACAACTTAGATAAAAATAGAATGTAAATCTTCTCATCCCTAATCCAGCACCTCATCCATAGCTCCATGAGCAATGGGTAATCTTGTTTTCCTCCCCGTGGGAAGAAATGGAATTTCTTCTTTCCTCAGAATTTATTGCTGGAATATTCGAGTTTTTGAGGTGGGGAAAGACACAAACCTGCATTGAGAAAAATAAATAAATAGAAATAGGACCCCATGCCCATGGCAATCCTCACTAAAATACCAATTAAAGCATTCTGGGGTCTCATTTATGGCTGAGCAGTGTCAGCTCCGTGGTTCTTTATGGAATTTCTTTGGATAAATGCAGGAATATGGGGAGGTCCAGCAATAATTATTATTTTTTAATAATATATTTTTTAAATATTTTAAAACAAACCCAAAGAAATCTCTCTTTTGCCAAATTATATTCCCTTAAACCCCTTTGGTTTTTTTGGTGCTGCCACTGAGCTGGACATAATCCCCTTGGATTTTTCCATTCCATGGAAATCCTGGTGCCAAAGAGAGAATATTCGAGTTTTTGAGGTGGGGAAAGACACAAACCTGCATTGAGAAAAATAAATAAATAGAAATAGGACCCCATGCCCATGGCAATCCTCACTAAAATACCAATTAAAGCATTCTGGGGTCTCATTTATGGCTGAGCAGTGTCAGCTCCGTGGTTCTTTATGGAATTTCTTTGGATAAATGCAGGAATATGGGGAGGTCCAGCAATAATTATTATTTTTTAATAATATATTTTTTAAATATTTTAAAACAAACCCAAAGAAATCTCTCTTTTGCCAAATTATATTCCCTTAAACCCCTTTGGTTTTTTTGGTGCTGCCACTGAGCTGGACATAATCCCCTTGGATTTTTCCATTCCATGGAAATCCTGGTGCCAAAGAGAGAATATTCGAGTTTTTGAGGTGGGGAAAGACACAAACCTGCATTGAGAAAAATAAATAAATAGAAATAGGACCCCATGCCCATGGCAATCCTCACTAAAATACCAATTAAAGCATTCTGGGGTCTCATTTATGGCTGAGCAGTGTCAGCTCCGTGGTTCTTTATGGAATTTCTTTGGATAAATGCAGGAATATGGGGAGGTCCAGCAATAATTATTATTTTTTTAATAATATATTTTTTAAATATTTTAAAACAAACCCAAAGAAATCTCTCTTTTGCCAAATTATATTCCCTTAAACCCCTTTGGTTTTTTTGGTGCTGCCACTGAGCTGGACACAATCCCCTTGGATTTTCCCATTCCATGAAATCCTGGTGAAACCCCAGGTGCCAAAATGCGACATTTATTGCTAATTGCTAATAATTATTGCTAATTATTGCTAATTATTGCCTCGGAGTTTTTTAATTTTACCAAGGTAAGTCTATAATCAAGATTTGTGCCAGGGTAAGGAGCTCAGATTTCCAAACCAATAAATCAATAAATCGGTGTTGTGGGCAGGGAGTGAGAATTACAATTGGTGTTTCATTGATTATTTATTATTTTAATGTATTGTTTAATGACATAAATCTCTGGGTTTGCTTTGCCAGGTTGGTACCGAGGCTACACGCTCCGAAATAAAGCCAGGAAGGTAGAGCTGCTCCCATCTCGCTCCTTTTTTTATTATTTATTTATCGGGATTTTTAAAAATTAAATAATAATAAATGTCAATGTTTTTATTATTTCGATGTTTTAATTTTTTTATATATTTTTAAATACATTTAGTTGTTATTTATTTATGATCTGGGATGCTTTATTAGGCTTTTTTAAAATTTTTTTATTATTTTTTATTTATTTTATTATTTTATTTTATTAATTTATCACTAAAATTTATCTTTTATTTATGCTCTGGGATGCTTTATTAGGCTTTTTTATTTTTTTATTTTATTTTTTATTATTTATTTTATTTATTTTATTATTTTATTTTATTAATTTATCACTAAAATTTATCTTTTATTTATGCTCTCGGATGCTTTTAGTAGGCTTTTTTATTATTTATTTATCACGATTTAAAAAAAAATTAAATAATAATAAATGTCAGTATTTTTATTATTTCGATATTTTAATTTTTTATATATTTTTAAATACATTTGGTTATTATTTATTTATGCTCTGGGATGCTTTATTAGGCTTTTTTAAATTTTTTTTTATTTATTTTACTATTTTATTTTATTAATTTATCACTAAAATTTATCTTTTATTTATGCTCTGGGATGCTTTTAGTACGCTTTTTTTAATTTTATTTTATTTTATTTTTATTATTATTATTTATTTTATTATTTTATTTTATTAATTTTTCACTAAAATTTATCTTTTATTTATGCTCTGGGATGCTTTTATTAGTCTTTTTTAATTTTTATCACTATTTAAAAAAAATAAATAATAAATTTAAATATTATTTCAATATTTTAAAAATAAATAATAATAAATTTAAATATTATTTCAATATTTTAAAAACTAATAAATTTAAATATAATTTCAATATTTTAAAAATAAAAAATAATAATAATTATAATAATAATAAAATTAAAAATATTTTAAAATAAATTAAATTCTTATAGAGTACAACAAGGAGTCAGCTTCTCTCCGTTGCCCGCAGGAGCTGCTGCTCTCCCTGTCCTTTTTTTTCCTGCTGCACTGAGACAAATCCTCCTCCTCCTCCTCCCGTTTTGTTAAACCTCTCCTGTCCCTGCCATCCCCGAGCAGCACTCCTTCATCCCATTGCTCTCTTTGTTTTTAGGGCATTTTCCCAGAGACTTACATCCATTTGAAAGAGGCCACCGTGAAGGACCGCGGGTAGGGCAGCAATTCCCGGGCACCCACACCCTCGGGATTGAGTGGATTTCAACCCCAGCACACCAAACTGTCCTGGGAGTGCTTGGCACAAACCTGCTGTGCTGCACGGGCACCACCAAATCCCATTGGCATCGTGGGGTGCAGAGTTCAGGGTGCTGAGAGCAGGACATGGTGTGCACAGTTCAGGGTGCTGAGAGCAGGACATGGTGTGCACAGTTCAGGGTGTGTGAGAGCAGGACATGGTGTGCACAGTTCAGGGTGTGGAGCAGGACATGGTGTGCACAGTTCAGGGTGTGAGAGCAGGACATGGTGGTGCACAGTTCAGGGTGTGAGAGCAGGACATGTGTGCACAGTTCAGGTGTGGCAGCAGGACATGGTTCCGTGTTTGACAACTGGTGTCAGTGGTGTTGAGCAGGCATGTGGCACATTCAGGGTGTGGAGCAGACTGTGTGCATCAGGGTGCTGAGAGCAGGACATGGTGTGCACAGTTCAGGGTGTGAGAGCAGGACATGGTGTGCACAGTTCAGGTGTTGAGAGCAGGACATGGTGTGCACAGTTCAGGGTGTGAAGCAGGACATGGTGTGCACAGTTCAGGGTGTGAAGCAGGACATGGTGTGCACAGTTCAGGGTGTTGAGAGCAGGACATGGTGTGCACAGTTCAGGTGCTTGGAGCAGGGACATGGTGTGCACAGTTCAGGGTGCTGAGAGCAGGACATGGTGTGCACAGTTCAGGGTGTGAGAGCAGGACATGGTGTGCACAGTTCAGGGTGTGGAGCAGGCATGGTGTGCACAGTTCAGGGTGTTGAGAGCAGGACATGGTGTGCACAGTTCAGGTGTTGGAGCAGGACATGGTGTGCACAGTTCAGGGTGTTGAGAGCAGGACATGTGTGCACAGTTCAGGGTGTTGGAGCAGGACATGGTGTGCACAGTTCAGGGTGCTGAGAGCAGGACATGGTGTGCACAGTTCAGGGTGCTGAGAGCAGGACATGGTGTGCACAGTTCAGGGTGTTGGCAGCAGGACATGGTGTGCACAGTTCAGGGTGTTGGCAGCAGGACATGGTGTGCACAGTTCAGGGTGTTGAGAGCAGGACATGGTGTGCACAGTTCAGGGTGTGGAGCAGGACATGGTGTGCACAGTTCAGGTGTTGAGAGCAGGACATGGTGTGCACAGTTCAGGGTGTTGAGAGCAGGACATGGTGTGCACAGTTCAGGGTGTGGAGCAGGACATGGTGTGCACAGTTCAGGGTGTTGAGAGCAGGACATGGTGTGCACAGTTCAGGGTGTGGAGCAGGACATGGTGTGCACAGTTCAGGGTTTGAGAGCAGGACATGGTGTGCACAGTTCAGGGTGCTGAGAGCAGGACATGGTGTGCACAGTTCAGGTGTGAAGCAGAATGGTGTGCACAGTTCAGGGTGTGGAGCAGGACATGGTGTGCACAGTTCAGGGTGTTGGCAGCAGGACATGGTGTGCACAGTTCAGGGTGTGAGAGCAGGACATGGTGTGCACAGTTCAGGGTGTGGGCAGGACTGGTGTCACGTAGGTGTTGGCAGCAGGACATGGTGTGCACAGTTCAGGGTTGGAGCAGGACATGGTGTGCACAGTTCAGGGTGTGGAGCAGGACATGGTGTGCACAGTTCAGGGTGTTGGAGCAGGACATGGTGTGCACAGTTCAGGGTGTTGCAGCAGGACATGGTGTGCACAGTTCAGGGTGTTGAGAGCAGGACATGGTGTGCACAGTTCAGGGTGTTGGAAGCAGGACATGGTGTGCACAGTTCAGGGTGTGAGAGCAGGACATGGTGTTGCACAGTTCAGGGTGTTGAGAGCAGGACATGGTGTGCACAGTTCAGGGTGTTGGCAGCAGGACATGGTGTGCACAGTTCAGGGTGTTGAGAGCAGGACATGGTGTGCACAGTTCAGGGTGTTGGCAGCAGGACATGGTGTGCACAGTTCAGGGTGCTGAGAGCAGGACATGGTGTGCACAGTTCAGGGTGTTGTGCAGCAGGACATGGTGTGCACAGTTCAGGTGCTGAGAGCAGGACATGGTGTGCACAGTTCAGGGTGTTGAGAGCAGGACATGGTGTGCACAGTTCAGGGTGTTGAGAGCAGGCATGGTTGTGCACAGTTCAGGGTGTTGGAGCAGGACATGGTGTGTGCACAGTTTCAGGGTGTTGGCAGCAGGACATGGTGTGCACAGTTCAGGGTGTTGAGAGCAGGACATGGTGTGCACAGTTCAGGGTGTTGGAGCAGGACATGGTGTGCACAGTTCAGGGTGTTGAGAGCAGGACATGGTGTGCACAGTTCAGGGTGTTGGAGCAGGACATGGTGTGCACAGTTCAGGGTGCTGAGAGCAGGACATGGTGTGCACAGTTCAGGGTTTGCAGCAGGACATGGTGTGCACAGTTCAGGGTGTTGGAGCAGGACATGGTGTGCACAGTTCAGGGTGTTGGCAGCAGGACATGGTGTGCACAGTTCAGGGTGTTGGCAGCAGGACATGGTGTGCACAGTTCAGGGTGTTGAGAGCAGGACATGGTGTGCACAGTTCAGGGTGTTGAGAGCAGGACATGGTGTGCACAGTTCAGGGTGTTGAGAGCAGGACATGGTGTGCACAGTTCAGGGTGTTGGAGCAGGACATGGTGTGCACAGTTCAGGGTGTTGAGAGCAGGCATGGTGTGCACAGTTCAGGGTGTGAGAGCAGGACATGGTGTGCACAGTTCAGGGTGTTGGAGCAGGACATGGTGTGCACAGTTCAGGGTGTTGGCAGCAGGGACATGGTGTGCACAGTTCAGGGTGTTGGCAGCAGGACATGGTGTGCACAGTTCAGGGTGTGAGAGCAGGACATGGTGTGCACAGTTCAGGGTGTTGAGAGCAGGACATGGTGTGCACAGTTCAGGGTGTTTGAGAGCAGGACATGGTGTGCACAGTTCAGGGTGTTGGAGCAGGACATGGTGTGCACAGTTCAGGGTGTGGAGCAGGGCATGGTGTGCACAGTTCAGGGTGTTGGCAGCAGGACATGGTGTGCAAGTTCAGGGTGTTGAGAGCAGGACATGGTGTGCACAGTTCAGGGTGTGAGAGCAGGACATGGTGTGCACAGTTCAGGGTGTTGCAGCAGGACATGGTGTGCACAGTTCAGGGTGTTGAGAGCAGGACATGGTGTGCACAGTTCAGGGTGTTGGAGCAGGACATGGTGTGCACAGTTCAGGGTGTTGGCAGCAGGACATGGTGTGCACAGTTCAGGGTGCTGAGAGCAGGACATGGTGTGCACAGTTCAGGGTGTTGAGAGCAGGACATGGTGTGCACAGTTCAGGGTGTTGCGAGCAGGACATGGTGTGCACAGTTCAGGGTGTTGGCAGCAGGACATGGTGTGCACAGTTCAGGGTGTTGAGAGCAGGACATGGTGTGCACAGTTCAGGGTGTTGGAGCAGGACATGGTGTGCACAGTTCAGGGTGTTGAGAGCAGGACATGGTGTGCACAGTTCAGGGTGTTGATGCAGCAGGACATGGTGTGCACAGTTCAGGGTGTTGGCAGCAGGACATGGTGTGCACAGTTCAGGGTGTTGGAGCAGGACATGGTGTGCACAGTTCAGGGTGTTGGAGCAGGACATGGTGTGCACAGTTCAGGGTGTTGAGAGCAGGACATGGTGTGCACAGTTCAGGGTGTTGGCACAGCAGGGCAACAGGTGTGGCACAGTTCAGGGTGTTGGCAGCAGGACATGGTGTGCACAGTTCAGGGTGTTGAGCAGCAGGACATGGTGTGCACAGTTCAGGGTGTTGAGCAGGGACATGGTGTGCACAGTTCAGGGTGTTGGAGCAGGACATGGTGTGCACAGTTCAGGGTGTTGGCACAGGACATGGTGTGCACAGTTCAGGGTGTTGGCAGCAGGCATGGTGTGCACAGTTCAGGGTGTTGAGAGCAGGACATGGTGTGCACAGTTCAGGGTGTTGAGCAGCAGGACATGGTGTGCACAGTTCAGGGTGTTGAGAGCAGGACATGTGTGTGCACAGTTCAGGGTGTTGGAGCAGGACATGGTGTGCACAGTTCAGGGTGTTGGCAGCAGGACATGGTGTGCACAGTTCAGGGTGTTGGCAGCAGGACATGGTGTGCACAGTTCAGGGTGTTGGAGCAGGACATGGTGTGCACAGTTCAGGGTGTGAGCAGGACATGGTGTGCACAGTTCAGGGTGTTGAGCAGCAGGACATGGAGTGTGCACAGTTCAGGGTGTTGAGCAGCAGGACATGGTACAGTTCAGGTGTTGCAGCAGTTCAGGGTGTTGAGCAGCAGGACATGGTGTGCACAGTTCAGGGTGTTGGCAGCAGGACATGGTGTGCACAGTTCAGGGTGTTGAGAGCAGGACATGGTGTGCACAGTTCAGGGTGTTGAGAGCAGGACATGGTGTGCACAGTTCAGGGTGTTGAGCAGGACATGGTGTGCACAGTTCAGGTGTGGCAGACATGGTGTCACAGTTCAGGTGCTGAGCAGCGGGACATGGTGTGCACAGTTCAGGGTGTGTGGCAGCAGGACATGGTGTGCACAGTTCAGGGTTGGAATGTGGCATTCAGGCAGAAACATGGTGTGACAGTTCATGGGAGCACATGTTCACAGTTCAGGTGTTGAGAGCAGGACATGGTGTGCACAGTTCAGGGTGTTGGCAGCAGGACATGGTGTGCACAGTTCAGGGTGTTGGAGCAGGACATGGTGTGCACAGTTCAGGGTGTTGAGAGCAGGACATGGTGTGCACAGTTCAGGGTGTTGGCAGCAGGACATGGTGTGCACAGTTCAGGGTGTTGGCAGCAGGACATGGTGTGCACAGTTCAGGGTGTTGGCAGCAGGACATGGTGTGCACAGTTCAGGGTTGGCAGCAGGACATGGTGTGCACAGTCGTTTGGCAGCAGGACATGGTGTGCACAGTTCAGGTGTGAGCAGACATTGTGACAGTTAGGTAGAGCAGGACATGGTGTGCACAGTTCAGGGTGTTGGAGCAGGACATGGTGTGCACAGTTCAGGGTGTGAGCAGCAGGGGCACATGGTGTAGTGCACAGTTCAGGGTGTTGGCAGCAGGACATGGTGTGCACAGTTCAGGGTGTTGGCAGCAGGAGCATGGTGTGCACAGTTCAGGGTGTTGGCAGCAGGACATGGTGTGCACAGTTCAGGGTGTTGGCAGCAGGACATGGTGTGCACAGTTCAGGGTGTTGGAGCAGGACATGGTGTGCACAGTTCAGGGTGTTGAGAGCAGGACATGGTGTGCACAGTTCAGGGTGTTGCAGCAGGACATGGTTGCACAGTTCAGGTGTTGCAGCAGGACATGGGTTGGTGGCTGAGAAGTCAGGGCTGGTGTGCACAGTTCAGGTGCTGAGAGCAGGCATGTGTGCACATGTGTCAGGTTTGGTGTGAGCAGCAGGGCAGCATGGTGTTGACAGCAGTTCAGGGTGTTGAGAGCAGGACATGGTGTGCACAGTTCAGGTGTTGGCAGCAGGACATGGTGTGCACAGTTCAGGTGTTGAGAGCAGGACATGGTGTGGCACAGTTCAGGGTGCTGAGAGCAGGACATGGTGTGCACAGGTCAGGGTGTTGAGAGCAGGACATGGTGTGCACAGTTCAGGGTGTTGGCAGCAGAGCATGGTGTGCACAGTTCAGGGTGCTGAGAGCAGGCATGGTGTGTGCAGTTCAGGGTGTTGAGAGCAGGACATGGTGTGCGCAGTTCAGGGTGTTGGGCATGGTGTGCAGAGTTCAGGATGTTGGGGTATGATGTGCAGAGTTCAGGATGTTGAGAGCAGGGTATGATGTGCAGAGTTCAGGATGTTGGCAGCAGGGTATGATGTGCAGAGTTCAGGATGTTGGGGTATGATGTGCAGAGTTCAGGATGTTGGCAGCAGGGCATGGTGTGCAGAGTTAAGGAATGTGCAGAGCTCAGGAAGCTCTGCTGCACCAG
Source organism: Sitta carolinensis (assembly GCA_032173965.1). NCBI lineage: Eukaryota > Metazoa > Chordata > Aves > Passeriformes > Sittidae > Sitta > Sitta carolinensis. The sequence goes on along the minus strand of CM063302.1, from coordinate 2,124,429 downwards.
GCAGTGGTGGTGAGTGAGGGTCAGCCCAGCTCCTCTGGGACCCCCACAAGCCAGAACAGACCCTGCTTGCAGCCGTGGGCCCAGCAGGAGTGTGGATTCCTTCCTGGCTTGGAAAACTGAGGAAATGACTCCTTGGATTCCTGGAGCTGCCTCTGTGCTCCTTTAGTGAGAGCAAGCCAGCGGCTGCCAAGGAAGGAACTTTATAAAACACGTTTTTTTTTTAAACTCTTACTTTTCAAGTAACTGTTACCATTGCGAGTGGGGATTCTTCCAAACTTAATTTCTGTCTCGTTATCCTGGGTTTGGAAGGGATCCACTGGGAGTAAGGAGTGTGAGGAGCTGGAAGCATTTTGCATTAATAATGGATGATGAATGTGGATGTTGGGAGCAGCTTAAGGGGCTTGACATCACACATGAGCACATTGTGTGAAAACCAACCCCTCTGCAATTCCCATTTATGTACTTCACAAAGAGGGGTGTTTTCCATTAAGTTTTAACCCTGAGTGTGAAACCTCTCTGTGATTTTTCCCCCCTCCAGGCAGCACGAGACAGTGATTCCCAGCGAGCTGCCCCTGGGCCAGGAGCTGACGGCCACGCTGCGGGAGTGGGCAGTGATCTGGCACAAGCTCTACGTGGTGAGTTCTGCCCAGGGGCTGGGCTTTGGCCAGCTGAGCTCAGCCTGCACGCCTCAGGGCACACAGAAAGAATCCAAGCTCTGTCTGCAGCTCTCAGCACAGTGGGGAGGTCTCGGGGGTTGCTTTGGTCAGGATGACCCCCAGATGTGTAAAAGTCTCTGTTTCCCAACCCAGCTGCTGAAGAAGGAGTCAGAACTCTCCAGCTGATGCTCTCCAGGTTGCTTTCTTGTTTCTGATCTCAGATATTTTCTGTCTGGGCTGCCCAGGTCTGTTCAGCAGGGCAGCCCCAGGCACTCTGCCCTCCCCTGGGGCAGGCACTGCTTTTTATACTCCAAATTCCCTGGGAGTTATTGACAGGGATGAGCCAATGCCCAGCACCTGTGTCAGACAGTTCCATTCTGCTCCAATCCCATCCCCAAGTGCCACCATCCCCAAGGAGATGGGCTCAGGGAGAAGAAGGGAGGAGCACAGGACAACACCCCAGTCCCTCCATCTCACCCCCTGAGCCCCCATGGGAAAATCCCCAAAATTCCCTTCTCACTCTACAACTCCTACTCTCATGCTGTCTAGAATTTGGTGACTTTTAGTTCTTCATTCCCAGGTGGTAATTTGTTCCAGGGGTGAAACTCAAAGCCCCAGGGGTCTCTGGCTGCTGCCAGGGTCTGTGCCCCCCCTGCCAGGGTCTGTGCCCCCCCTGCCAGGGTCTGTGCCCCCAATGCCAGGGTCTGTGACCCCAATGCCAGGGTCTGTGACCCCAATGCCAGGGTCTGTGCCCCCCCTGCCAGGGTCTGTGCCCCCCCTGCCAGGGTCTGTGCCCCCCCTGCCAGGGTCTGTGCCCCCCTGCCAGGGTCTGTGCCCCCCCTGCCAGGGTCTGTGCCCCCCTGCCAGGGTCTGTGCCCCCCCTGCCAGGGTCTGTGCCCCCAATGCCAGGGTCTGTGCCCCCCCTGCCAGGGTCTGTGCCCCCCCTGCCAGGGTCTGTGCCCCCAATGCCAGGGTCTGTGCCCCCCCTGCCAGGGTCTGTGCCCCCCCTGCCAGGGTCTGTGCCCCCCCAATGCCAGGGTCTGTGCCCCCCCAATGCCAGGGTCTGTGCCCCCCTGCCAGGGTCTGTGCCCCCCTGCCAGGGTCTGTGACCCCAATGCCAGGGTCTGTGACCCCAATGCCAGGGTCTGTGCCCCCCCTGCCAGGGTCTGTGCCCCCCTGCCAGGGTCTGTGCCCCCAATGCCAGGGTCTGTGCCCCCCCTGCCAGGGTCTGTGCCCCCAATGCCAGGGTCTGTGCCCCCCCAATGCCAGGGTCTGTGCCCCCCAATGCCAGGGTCTGTGCCCCAATGCCAGGGTCTGTGCCCCAATGCCAGGGTCTGTGCCCCCAATGCCAGGGTTTGGAGCCCCAGGCTGGAGCTGGGATCACCCAGGACTGTCAGACCCCTCCTGGGTTCCCACAGGGAAGGAGCTCCCATGTCCTGAATCCCTGAGCACAGCAGATTCTCTGCAGTGTCACAAGCCAGGGGTTTGAGGGCTGTCCTGCTGTAGGTGCTTCTTGCTCAAAGAAATGAGTTCTTTTATTTTAAAGACACCTTAAAGAGTCAAACTTGATTTTTCTCTGAGCAGTAGCAAGTTCAGCCTGCACGAAATGTGCTCCAATACTTTATTTAAGAAGAGGGAGTGATTTTCAATGAGCTCTGATCACCCAGTGCACCCAGAGCAAGTTTTCCTCTTGGAAATTTCACCAGGCCACAAATACATTGTGTTTGTGTGCCACGAAACCACAAGAATTTGTTCCACCCTCTCCATTTAATGAGAAGCTCTACGTGATGGTATTACTGTGTGAAAAGAGAGTTTTGTTCCTGGCATTTTTTATTTCTGAATAACTTTCAGATCCCAGCCTCAGAATCTATTTCTTTTTTTTTTTTTTTTTTTAATGAGCAGAAACCTTTCATGCTGCTGTGCTTAACCACTGTAAGTCTTAAAATAGGTTTGGAAAATGTTGTGGTTTAAAATGGATTTGAGTTTATTTTATTTTCCCTGCAGTATGCATTAAAAGAATTTTTTTAAAAAAAAAGCTAAAGGAGGAAGGAGGCTTTTGAGGAGAAAAAGGAAACATGAGGGGATTTTTTATTTTGGCAGCATTTAATTTCACTTCTTTAATTTTTGTGGGTTTCATTGTAGCAGTGGCTTTGTCTCCACTGCCAAATAAATACAAAAATGGGGAGAGTTTTTAATTGGTTTAGTTAATGGGAATTAGCTGTGGAGATAACTCAGGTCAAATTGAGGTCTGCTCTGAAAAATCCACACAAATTGCCTTTTCTTGGCAAGCTTTTTTACCCAAGAACATGTGCTTTCTTTGTTTATTAAATATATCTTAAATACCCTTTCTACAGAGCTAAAATCTCAGGTAGCCCCTGTCAGCACCTTGGTTGCTCACCCCAATCAAAGGCAGGATTGTTTCCATCCCTTTAAATCTGAGGGAAATCTGAGTAGCTTCCATCACTCCTGTTCATTGCAGAGATGACAGTGGGGAAATGCAGTTTGCTTCTTTTTTTTCGTTCTAGTTTTTTTCTTTTTTTGTGCAGAGTGGGGTTTACAGCTCCAGAGTGAGCCCAGAAGGGCTGAGGGCAGATGGGACCCAACCCCAACCCCAGGGAGGGCTCTTAATGCAAACCCAGGCGCTGAATTTAGCTTTGAATTTTTCCTTTGGACCTGAAGAACCTCATCCCTGTCCCAGCCCACCCAAATCTGTGGCAATTCCCTGTGAAAAGAGGCAGAATCCTCCCCAGAATTGCCCCAGAGTGGTGGCAGAGAGAGAAGAGGGAAGCCTGGGCTCCCTTTTTAATGATTCAAATGTCTGCCCTGACCCTTTTAAAAGCTTTTTTTTTTCCTTATCTCAGCCCATATTGCCACAAACAGGGTGGGTTGCCGCATATCCATGTTTAATTGCCACATATCCATGTTTAATTGCCACATATCCATGTTTAATTGCCACATACCCATGTTTAATTGCCACATATCCATGTTTAATTGCCACATATCCATGTTTAATACTTGGAGGTGCAGGAGCAAGGTGTGGGCTGGGAGTGATTTTATGAGGGTGGGACCAGTGAAGGGCATGGGAAGTATTTTCATTAATTAGAGATGATAACAGAAGCAATGGCAGGAGGGGACTCTTCCCCAGGCAGGTTTGGATGTCTGGTTTGGTGTCCTTGTTCAGTTGTGCTCCTTTTACATAATTTCTCTGTCCCTTTTATAAAAAAACCTCCATCAGAAGTGCTTGGAAAGCACCAGAAGTCTATTTTTAGTGGGTGAGGTTTTTCTGCAGTAATGTCCCAGGGAGAGGTGAAACCCTTAAAGATACTTAAAGATCTTCAAGGCACTTAAACTCTGGCAGTGCCGGGTGCTTGAGAATTTACTGCATGGCTCTGCTCCTGGGGTGTCACAGAGGGCCAGGTATTTTTAGTTAAATAAAACTTGTGAGGTTCTGCAGCTGCACATATTTCAGAAGGGGTGCTGAGCTGAGGTTTCCAGGTTTGTCTGGATTAAAATTGCCCTTTTTTTTTTTGTTTTTTTTTTTTTTGTCTCAGAACAACAAAACCACGCAGTTCAGGCATGTCCAGCAGCTCACCTACAGCCTGATAGAGTGGAGATCCCAAATCCTCTCTGGGACCCTGCCCAAGGATGAACTGGCTGAACTCAAGAAGAAAGTCACTGCCAAGATTGACTATGGCAACAGGTGAGCCCCAAACTCCACCTGGAGGCCAGGGCAGGCTCCCAACCCCCTGGGAATTCTCTTGATGTAAAACCAGGCATGAATTAGGCTTTCATTTTCCTTGGAAAGGGGTGAAATTCAGCTTTGAGTCCCCACAACAACATCTCCACCTGGCAGGTGGACATGGAGCCGTTGGTTCTTGATGTGCCACAGGTCTCTGTGCCCTGGCAGAGTTCTCTTCTCTTCATTCTGCCCAAATCCTCTTCATTCTGCCCAAATGCTGTGGCCTTTCCCTTGGAGCACAGCTCGTGCCTGCCTTTGGGTGCTGCTGGGGAAATGCTCTGCTGTGTCAGCAGCTGAGGGCAGGATTCCATAGACACCCCAGGATTTTGCAGTGGTTTGCAGTCTCCAGGACTCATTTATCTGCCTGCCAGCTGTGGTTCAGGCCCTGTAAGTGCATTAAGAAGAAGCTTGTGGCAGAGAATAACAATCTGTGAGGAGATACTCATCCACCTTGGAAACAAAGCCGTTTAAGCAGGAACAAGGAAGATTATTGGAATGTCCAGTTGATCACACCACAACAGATGTCATCTTAGCATTGAGTTACCTCACTAATTCCTTCTGCCTTTGGTGGGAAAAGGGGAGGGAGAGTTTTTTTGAGGCAGGAAAAGCAGCAGTGGGTGAGGTTATTCCCAGGAGTGCAGTGTGGAGCCCTGGCAGCCCCGGGCAGTGATTTCATCTCTGCTGCTCCCACATGCTGGCATTTTTTCTGCCTCCTGGGCTTGTCCAGGATCCTGGGCCTGGACCTGGTTGTCCGAGATGACAATGGGAACATCCTGGACCCGGATGAGACCAGCACAATCTCCCTCTTCAAGGCCCACGAGACTGCATCCAAGAGGATTGACGAGAGGATCCAGGAGGAGAAGGTAGCTCTGCTTTGCCCTCTGCAGTCACTGTGCCCACTCTGGCTTTATGTTCCTCTTCATGTTGTGCTCCTTTGGCAGCAGAGTTTAACTCCCCTGTGCGTGTTCGTAGTGGAAATGTAAAATTTTAATGGAAATCTGAAATTCTGTGCAGTCCCTGCAGCAGAGTTTGGACCTCCGGGGGCAGCCAGTATTCAACTCCACACACACCTACAGCCTCTATGTGAACTTCAAGAACTTTGTCTGCAACATTGGGGAGGATGCAGAGCTGCTCATGAGCCTCTACGACCCTGACCTCTCCAAATTTATCAGGTAGGGGCGTTTCTTGGAGATTATTTAAGCAGAGAGTGATCATTCTGAAGAAGCCAGTGGGTGAGAAAGGGGGAGCCAGCAGATGTTTTCCAGAAAAAATTAATTCCAATTACCTTGGAATAAATTTCAGGGAGATAGGAAGTCCAGGCACTGTCCCTCCTAAAGCTGGGTATCTTGGATCCCACACTGTCTTTTTATATTCTTAATTTTGCCTGCTGTGGCTGCAAGCCTTGGTTAAGCATTTTCTTAATTGTTTCCCAGTAAATGATGGATTTAAATGGTGTTCTCTGTGCAGGCAGTGCCAGCTCACATCTGAAGAGTTGGGGAGGTTTTGAGGAGCTTTATCAGGGAGCCAGGAATGTTCTGTGTCCATCACTGCACTTATCAGGGGTGGCCATGCAGTGGGAATTGTCCAGGGCAGCAGCTGCCAGGGCTCCCCCCATCCTGCCTCCAGTAAATGAGTCACTTCAGAGGCATTTTGGGATAAAAGATAAGTCCAATATTCCTAAAAGATCAAAATGCTTTGGGGCTTTTGCCAGGAAATGGAGATGTCAGGCGTTGATCTGTTAAAATTTACTTTTTCTCCCTTTCTTTGCAGTGAAAATTACCTGGTTCGTTGGGGCAGCAATGGGATGCCTAAAGAAATTGAGAAACTCAACAACCTCCAAGCAGTGTTTACTGTGAGTTCAGAGAATCCCAGAATGGGCTGGGTTGGGAGGGGATTTAAATCCCATCAGTGCCACCCCTGCCATGGCACAGCTCCCACTGCCCCAGGGCATCCAGCCTGGCCCTGGACACTGCCAGGGATCCAGAAACAGCCCCAGGTTCTCTGGGAATTCCATCCCACCATGCCAGGGCAGGATTTCTCCCCAGTATCCATCCTGCCCTGTGGCAGTGGGAGCCATTCCCTCTGTCCTGCCTCTGTGAATGTCTCCATCCCCCTCCTGCTCTCCCTGCACATCCAGAAGGTCACAACTTCTACCTGTGCCTTCGAGTCTGGGCTTCAGGCCTGAATTTTCTGAGTTTCTAAAGCTCTGCTTTGCTGGTGTTTTGTCTTGCTGGAAGTTGTGCCCAGCAAAAGAACATAAAACACCAGGACGTCGTTTTTGTAACGCTATCCGCGCTGTGAAACCTTCTGGGAGGAGGGATTTCTTTTGATATCCCTCTGGTTTGACCAATCACCTTTATTCACCAATCACAGCAGTCTGTGGAAAATTACATATAAGGGGAATGATCCTTAATAATAAAGATTCATTCTTCACACAGCCTTCAGAGAAAAATCACAGGAGGTGATAACGTGCCGTGCGTTATCTCTACAGCGACAGTGTATACCCCAGGAAAACCTTTCCCTTCCTCCCTCCCACCCCTCTGCCTCCCTTCCCCACTCACAGAGGACATCGCAGGGGCTTTGACCTGAGCTCCCCTTGCAGGACCTGAGCAGCTCTGACCTGATCCGGCCGCGGGTGAGCCTGGTGTGCCAGATCGTGCGCGTGGGGCACATGGAGCTGCGGGACGGCAAGAAGCACACCTGGGGGCTGCGCAGACCCTGCGGCGTGGCAGGTGGGGCTGGGCCACCAGCACAGCCCGGGGGGCACCCACTGGGGCCGCTGGGACACGGGGCTGGCAGCTGGGAGCTGCCTGGAGCAGATGCCAGCACAGCCCGGGAGCTGCCGGGGCTCGGCTCACGGGGGAGGAATTGTGCCCTGCGAAACCTTCAGGGAGGGTTGGGGCTGGAGAGAGTGTTGGCCCTGAAAATCAGCCTGATGATTTGTCCTGGTGTGATGGGGCCAGTGCTCAGGAATTGGGAGATAAGCAAGGATCATGGTTGCATTCTTGGTGAAAAGATCTCACCTGATGGACTTCTCCAGTGAGCAGTGGGGATGAAGAGGTGGGAACTGCTCTGTGCAATCTCTGGGCACTGTCCACAAACTGAGAGATACAAAATCAGCAATAAACTGGGGAGTTCTTCTCTTCTCCTCTCCTGAACCCCCTGCTCTGTGTGTGCTGCTGTGTTCCCTCTGTGGTCACAGGGACAAGATCAACCTGCTCCCTTTGTCACTGCCACAGCTGCAGCAGGCTCATCAGGACCTGACCACAGTGGGGTTTGCTCCTCTGGACTCGTGGGGTGAAGCTGGAGCCTTTACCACACTGCCAATTCTTATTTTATTGCTGGGATTTCTTGTGAAGGGGCTTGCTTGAAGTCCTTGGTGGAAATCAGTTGCTAAAGAAGCAGCATTTGAATATAAGTGGAATTTCTTTGCCTTAAAATGCCCCAGTCCCACCTGTTTTTTTCTCAGAGTGTGTATTTTATCAGAGTGTTTTTTCAGAGTGTATTCAGTGTACTCACACTCACTCCTATGTGCTGACCTGCACATCAATGCCAATGTGCTTTTAAAAAATTTAAAATGAGACTGATGCCCTCCATTGCTGTTACAGAATCCCAGGGTTTTTTAGGGGTCAGAAATAACCTCAAATCCCACCTCGCTCCACCCCTGCCATAGTCTGGACTCCTCCGCTATTCCAGCTCTCTCAGAACCCTTATTTTGAGTGACACTGGCCCAAAATAACCCCTTGTTGTCTGCATTCTGAGAGGGGGAGAGCTCTCTCTGGGTCTGAGTGGTGAGTGATGCTCTGGTGTCGTTGCAGTGATGGACATCACCGACATCATCCACGGCAAGGTGGACGACGAGGAGAAGCAGCATTTTATCCCCTTCCAGCAGTGAGTACTGAGCTCCAGAGCTTCCTCTAGGCAGGGACAGATCTGTCTGGGAGCCTGGCAGAGCCCCACAGATGGATCAGCTAGCAGCAGCCAGCTCTGGGCAGGGAGAGGGCTCTCTCAGCCTTTGTTCCCTTTGGATTTCATGGCTCTGTGACACTCCCGTGCCTGGGGATTTTGGCAGTGCTACTGGAATTTCTGGGTGCCTGTGGGGTGAAGAAGAAGAGCAAAATAATGTTGGGGGGCCTGGGGGGATGTGATTTCCAACATTTTGTTTCCTGGGGACTTTGGTAGAGCAGCTGGAATTTCTGGGTGCCTGTGGGGTGAGGAAGAGGAGCACAATAATGTTGGGAGGATGAGATTTCCAACATTTTGTTTCTTGGGGACTTTGGCAGTACTGCTGGAATTTCTGGGTGCCTGTGGGGTGAAGAAGAAGAGCAAAATAATGTTGTGGGGCCTGGGGGGATGTGATTTCCAACACTTTGTTTCTTGGGGACTTTGGCAGTGCTGCTGGAATTTCTGGGTGCCTGTGGGGTGAGGAAGAGGAGCACAGAGCTAAATAATGTTGTGGGACCTGGGGGATGTGATTTCCAAATTTCAGGAGGGTTTAAAGGCAGGATTTTCGAGAGGCTGAGCACAGACCCAGCTTTTTGTGGGCCTCTGTGCTGCCCTCCCTGCCACATTTCCTGGCCAGGATGGGTGTAGAGAAGAGATTTCTGCTCTTCCTAGGGAAGGAATTCCAGCCCAATGAGTTCTGAATTTCTGCACTGAGAGCAAGGCTTGGCTGTTTGTTCTGCTGCTCTGACTGCTCACTTTTTTTGGCACGTTAGAGTAACAAAAATGGAGTTTGTCTGGGTAGACCCAGCCTTGTTGTTACGGCCCTAAATATAGCAAAGCATTGCTTGCAGCCATTTGTTGTTACAGGGTGTTTTCAGGGGGGATTTGAGTTTTTTCTCCTGTCCTTTCAGGGCTGGAAGGATGGCTTTGCCTTTGCAGAATAATGTTAGTCTGCTGGGCTTTTTTTTTCTGATGGGTTTGATTGGTTATTTTTTATTTGTTTAGTGGGTTTTTGTTTTTTTTTTTTCATTTTTTAATTGCTTTGATTTGAGGGTTTTTTCTGCTTGTTGTTTGATTCACTTTTTGGTTTGTTGGCTTGGGGTTTTTCCCCATTTTTCTTCTGCTCTAATGAGGCTGATTTCAGACCCCCAGCTGGACAGAGGATGGGGCAGCCTGGAGACCTCATCTCTCCCTAATTCTTGGTGCTGTGGGTGCAGGAGTGAGGTCAGGGTGAAAATCCAAACCTCATCAGTTTTTTTTGTGACCAGGGATAGGTTCATCCCTTAGGTGTTATCACAGCAGTCACCAATTTATAATAATTTATATTAACTCACCAATAGTTAATCTGCAGAGGGACAGCTCTGAGGCAAACCTGAAGGGCTTAAATCCTGGGTGTTATTTACCTGAGGGATAAACTGTGATGCATTTCCTCGCTTAAATGGATTTTATGCAGGTGAAGCAATGAAAATCCCTTTAAAAAAAAAAACCCGGATTCATTTGGGAAAACAGCCGGCTCTTGGTTCACCTGATCTGTGGTCGGTGTCAGTCTGTGCCAATTCCTGACCCTGTTTTTGTGGCCCTCCTGCCCAGGATTGCCATGGAAACCTACATCAGGCAGCGCCAGCTGATCATGTCCCCCCTGATCACCTCCCACGTCATCGGCGAGAACGAGCCCCTCACCTCGGTCTTCAACAAAGTCATCGCTGCCAAGGAGGTCAACCACAAAGGCCAAGGTGCAGCCTGGGGCTTCCCAGGGGGATAAATGGCTGCTGGAAGTCTAGAGAGAGAGTCTTCCACTCCCCTGTCTCCCCCTGATAAAAGGAGGCTTTTTTGCAAAAGTTAGGAAGGAAGGCAAATGGACTCTGGGTTGGTCTCCAGCTTGTTTCTTGTTTATTTTTATTGTTCTGCCACCAGCCTTTGTACCAGCTCAGTGTGCAGGAGATCAGACCCAAAAGTCCTCTTTAGGAAGGAAGGCAAATGGACTCTGGATTGGTCTCCAGCTTGTTTATTGTTTTATTGTTTGTTATTCTGCACACCAGGCTTCACACCAGCTCAGTGTGCAGAACAGACCCCAAAAGTCTCTTTAGGAAGGAAGGCAAATGGACTCTGGGTTGGCCTCCAGGTTGTTCATTGTTTATTTTTATTATTCTGCACACCAGGCTTTGTACCAGCTCAGTGTGCAGAACAGACCCCAAAAGTCCTCTTTAGGAAGGAGGTCAACCACAAAGGCCAAGGTGCAGCCTGGGGCTTCCCAGGGGGATAAATGGCTGCTGGAAGTCTAGAGAGAGAGTCTTCCACTCCCCTGTCTCCCCCTGATAAAAGGAGGCTTTTTTGCAAAAGTTAGGAAGGAAGGCAAATGGACTCTGGGTTGGTCTCCAGCTTGTTTCTTGTTTATTTTTATTGTTCTGCACACCAGCCTTTGTACCAGCTCAGTGTGCAGGAGATCAGACCCCAAAAGTCCTCTCTAGGAAGGAAGGCAAATGGACTCTGGATTGGTCTCCAGCTTGTTTCTTGTTTATTTTTATTGTTCTGCACACCAGGCTTTGTACCAGCTCAGTGTGCAGAACAGACCCCAAAAGCCCCAAACTCACAGGATCAAGGTTCTCCTAAAGATAATTCACCCAATTATCACCTAGAACGTTCATTATTTCTATTTTCCTACCTATGATCAACTCAATTTCTATTCATGTGGCTCTGCACTCTGGCAAATTCCAGCCCCAGGTCCTGTGTCCCAAACACTGCAGCACAGGGAGGGGATGAAGGAGGAGGAAGAACTCTAAAAACCACAGGGATCCTCCCTCTGTGTCAGCTCCTTACCACCCTAACAAACCCCAAAATCTGAATTTCTCACCCTGTGATAAATTACATACAATGCCACTATCTAATTTACATTCTGGAAATTTCAGTTTCATCCCAAAGCCTGGGAAGCCTTTTCCTTGGATGGAGTTTAAAGGCAGTGTTTGTCAGGGGGTTTTCCTTCAAAACCTGCAGGGAAATACTCTCTGCATTCTGGATTCTAGAATTTAGTGGAGTTTAATCCCTTCCCCAAGCCCAGTGCATGGTCTTTGCCCTGATTTTCACTTTGTCCCTTTGTTTTCCCATCACACACGGAGCTAAAATCCAGATAAAACCAAACAAAACATGCATGAGGACAGCTCCTCCCTTTTTAGTCATAGCTTTAAGGTCAATACTTTTTAGCACCTTTAAAATAAAAGTGTTTTATGGGTGTGAAACGTTTGTGAGTGGATGTAGCTGCATGTCCCAAATGGTTTTGGGGTTAAATCACAATTTTTCCAGATTTTTCTGGTCTTCCTTGGTCAAAGACACTCGAGATTCGTCTCTGAAAATTTGGGGTTTACTTCAGAGAATCTTTTTGCCCAGCAAAATCTTACTCAGGTTCAGGGACGTGGAGAATTGAGCAAGATGGGGGAGTGGAGTTTTCATGGAAACACAGATTTTTTTTTTTTGGAAGCACAGGCTTAAATTTCACGGGTTTGTGGCTTTTTGTGTTCAGTAAACAGGTGCCATCTCCCTTTTCTTAGGTCTCTGGGTCTCCCTGAAGCTGCTCCCTGGGGATCTGGCTCAGGTTCAGAAGGATTTTTCCCACCTTGTAGACAGATCCACTGCAGTGGCTCGAAAAATGGGATTCCCTGAGATCATCCTTCCTGGTAGGTCCTGTGTGTTTCCACATTCCAGAGTGAAAGAGCCACCTGAAATTCTACAATTCCTGTCACAAAAAGATTTATTTTTACCTGAAAACTTCTTATTTTTCTTCAGATTTCCAGGTTGTTTTCTTATTTTTTTTTTTTTTTTTTGTCACATGAGGTTGAAAAGATGAGGTTTTTATCTTATGGCAAAATGATGGGAAATGGAGCATTTTGGAAGAAAATGTCTCTTTAGCTAAAGGAATTTTTGTTGTGGATGGCAACAAAACCCAGCATTGAGCCACGCTGATCAGCCAGTCCACCAGAGTGGATTTAACCCTAGAGAGCTCATTAAACTAAAAAAAGGAATGGGGAAAAGACATGGGGAAAAGGAAATGGGGAAAAGGAAATGGGGAAAAGGAAACGGGGAAAAAGAAACGGGGAAAAGGAAACGGGGAAAAGGGAATGGGGAAAAGGGAATGGGGAAAAGGGAATGGGGAAAAAGAAATGGGGAAAAAAGAAATGGGGAAAAAGGAATGGGGAAAAAAGAAAGGGGAAAAAGAAATGGGGAAAAAGAAATGGGGAAAAAGAAATGGAAAAAAGGAACGGAAAAAAGCAATGGAATAAAGAAACAGAAAAATGAAACACAAGGACAGAGGCTTGTAAAAAGGAAAATGATTCATTGTATAAGATTTTGTGTAATTTGAGATGGGGATGAGAATGGTGGTGTCGCTAATGAAAGTCTAAGAGGAAAATCAGGACAACACAGTCCCCAGGGGTGTTAAAAGTTACCCAGTCCCACTGGGAGCGAGAACCCAGCTTCCTGACACGCTGGGAATTGCAGGTGATGTGCGGAACGACATCTACGTGACCCTGATCCAGGGGGAGTTTGACAAAGGCAAGAAGAAAACCCCCAAGAACGTCGAGGTCACCATGTCCGTGCACGACGAGGAGGGCAACCTGCAGGAGGTAGGGCCTGCCCCTCTCTCCACAGCTTCCCCACCCAAAGCACTCCATATTGACCATTTTTTCCTCCCCCTATCTATGTTTTTTTTTTGTCCAAAGAAAGCCATCCACCCCGGGGCTGGCTACGAGGGAGTGTCAGAGTACAAGTCCGTGGTTTATTACCAGGTCAAGCAGCCCTGCTGGTACGAGACCGTCAAGGTACAGCTGCCTCACTCACCTGCCCTGAGTGCAAAAACTCAGAGCTGGGCAGTGCCTGGGGATGAGGAAGATGCTGTTTTCCTGCCCTTCTCCCCACAGGTGGCCATTGCCATCGAAGAAGTCAGTCGCTGCCACCTGAGGTTCACCTTCCGCCACCGCTCGTCCCAGGAGTGTGAGTACCAAAAGGTGCACCTGCCGTGCTGCCCACGCTGCCACTGAGAGCACAGCTGGCATTTCTGCTCATTCACAGTGTGACAGGTTGTTTTCCTGCTCGCTTTGCTTGTTCCCAGTTTTGTGGCAAGCAGAAAACCAGAAATCGTTCCAATTTTTTGGACGCGAAGTTTGGTGCTGATTTTGCCCTGATCGTTTTCTTGCTCAGTTTGCTCATTCCTAGTTTTGTGGCAAGCAAAAAAACCGAAAATCATTCAAAGTTTGGTGCTGATTTTTCCCTGATTGTTTTCTTACTCAGTTTGCTCATTCCCAGTTTTGTGGCAAGCAAAAAATCAAAAATCGTTCAAATTTTTTGGACGCCAGGTTTGGTGCTGATTTTGCCCTGATCGTTTTCTTGCTCAGTTTGCTCATTCCTAGTTTTGTGGCAAGCAAAAAAACCAAAAATCATTTAAGGTTTGGTGCTGATTTAGCTCTGATCGTTTTCTTGCTCAGTTTACTTGTTCCCAGTTTTGTGGCAAGCAAAAAACCAAAAATCATTCAAAGTTTGGTGCTGATTTTTCCCTGATTGTTTTCTTGCTCCGTTTACTTGTTCCCAGTTTTGTGGCAAGCAAAAAACCAAAAATCATTCAAAGTTTGGTGCTGATTTTGCCCTGATTGTTTTCCTGCTCAGGCTGCTTATTCCCAGTTTTGTGGCAAGCTTAAACCAAAATCGTTCAAGTTTTTTGGACACAAAGTTTGGTGCTGGTTCTGTCCTGGAATTTTTGCCCTGATTGTTTTCTTGCTCAGTTTGCTCATTCCCAGTTTTGTGGCAAGCAAAAAAACCAAAAATCGTTCAAAGTTTGGTGCTGATTTTGCCCTGAAACTATTGTCCTGATTGTTTCCTTGCTCAGTTTACTTGTTCCCAGTTTTGTGGCAAGCAAAAAATCAAAAATCGTTCAAATTTTTTGGACGCCAAGTTTGATGCTGATTTTTCCCTGATTGTTTTCTTGCTCCGTTTACTTGTTCCCAGTTTTGTGGCAAGCAAAAAACCAAAAATCATTCAAAGTTTGGTGCTGATTTTGCCCTGATTGTTTTCCTGCTCAGGCTGCTTATTCCCAGTTTTGTGGCAAGCTTAAACCAAAAATCGTTCAAGTTTTTTGGACACAAAGTTTGGTGCTGGTTCTGTCCTGGAATTTTTGCCCTGATTGTTTTCTTGCTCAGTTTGCTCATTCCCAGTTTTGTGGCAAGCAAATAAACCAAAAATCATTCAAAGTTTGGTGCTGATTTTGCCCTGAAACTCTTGTCCTGATTGTTTCCTTGCTCAGTTTATTTGTTCCCAGTTTTGTGGCAAGCAGAAAACTCAAAACTCATTCAAATTTTTTGGACAAAAAGTTTGGTGCTGATTTTGTCCTGGAATTGAAGTTTCATAAGGAGCAACATTTTATCCCCCCAAAAGACAATTATCAATGTTTGTTACTGCTTTGGCTTCTCAGTGTAGGCTGTTTATATGTATATTATATATAAAAAATATATATTTAATAAATATATATATTTATTAAATAAATTTTAATTTATTTCACGAAACTCCCTGCAAGGCTTGGTGGGGTTCTAATGATCTTCCTATATTTCTAATGAGTCTAAATGAAAGGTTAATGTGAGAGCTGGAGCCAGAAGTTCCATCAAATGACTTCAGAGCCCTGAAATGAGATCAGGAATGTGAGGCTTAGCCACTGAAAGGCTCTCAAAGGCACCTGGTTCCTGGGCAGTGACACCTTCCACAGCCACAAACCAAAATCCCAGCCAAAAATACCCATGGAATTCCGTATCAGAGGATCATTGAATTGTTAAGGTTAGAAAAGAGTGGAAGATCAGGAGTCCAACCACTGATCTGTCAGCACAAAAACACGAAATGTGTGGGAGCTGCTCCAGCAGGATGTGTTTGTGTGGCTGCAGTTTGCTGTTAAATAAAGCTGCTGGCCAGCTTAGGGGGCTGCATTTTGGGTCGTGTGGAGGTGAGTTTTGCTAATTGGACAGTTGCTAATGAAGGTTTCTGCTGTTTGCAGCCAGGGACAGGTCAGAGAGGGCTTTTGGCGTGGGCTTTGTGAAGCTGATGAATGCAGATGGAACCACGCTGCAGGATGGCAAACACAATTTGATTGTTTACAAGGTAAGCTGGGCATTTCCAGCCCTGTCTCGGGGTTAACTCTTCAAAACTCTCTCCTGGCTGGTTTTTACAGTCAGTAGAAAGCTACAAAATGTGTGTGTGAGTTGGGAAATGCTAAACTCTGTGGCTTTGGAACTCAGTTCATTTGCAGTATGGACAAGACTTACCCCTGAAATTAAAAATTCAGGCAATGATAGAGATGAAAAAGTGTTTCAAAGCCATTCTGGCTGTCTCTGTGGGACATGACCCTTCCCTCTGTCCAACCAACAGGGTGACAGCAAGAAAATGGAAGATGCCAAGAGTTATTTGACTCTTCCTTGCACCAAGACGGAGGTGGAGGAGAAGGAGGCGCCCTCAGGGAAAACCCTGCACCCTCTGGCCAACTTCACCCCCACAAAGGACAGCACAAAGGACAGCTTCCAGATTGCCACTGTCATCTGCTCCACCAAACTCACCCAGAATGGTAGGCCTTGTGCTGGGGCTCTGAAATGCAGGGGGAATTTTCTTCTGTGTGTGGGCAGAGAGCTTCAGCTTCCGTTTTGCTGCTCAAAGCTGCCAGGACAAGCTCCCAGAATGTTTGTGCAGCCCCTAGAAACCCTGTCACACAAATCAATGTTAAGCCCAGCAAGTTTGGAAGTGTCACCTGTCCGTGACAGTGTCTTGTTTTTTGGTCAGAAGTTGAAATATTTAAGGGTAATTGCCTTCTTTCCTCTGCCTGTTCAGAGAGCAGCAGTTGGGACCGAGCTCTCTGCTGTGTTGCCAAAGGGATCAAAATGAAGAGTGGTATGTGATGAGTCCAGCCTGTGCTGATAAATAATGGGGGACTTCCAGTAGCTCTGGAAGGCTCCTGGGCTCAGTCATGCACTTTAATAAAATTCCTGGCTTGAGACACTTGCTCTTGAGTCCATAAAACCCCTGCAGAATGGTCTCCAAAGGCTCCATCAGATAGCAGCCAGGTTTCCATTTATAGCAGAGCTTTGCTGTTTTGCCAAGACAAAAGCAGCACCTCAAGGTAACAATCTGCACCTCAGGGTGACTTTTCCTTGTGCAGTGACTCTAAAAATATGCTCAGCAGCCCCTCAGTCAGCTGGGATTGCTGATGGCTGCTCCGTGTCCTTGCAGTTGACCTGCTGGGTTTGCTGAACTGGCGCTCCAGCTCCCACAACATCGCCCACAACCTCAAAAAGCTCATGGAGGTGGAAGGAGGAGAAATTGTGAAGGTATTCCTTGGGGTTTGAGCCTCCTTGGGGCACAAACTCGGGTGTGCCAGCCTGATGTTGGACCCCAAAGGTGTCTGGGTGGGCTGGGAGGGCGGTTCTGGGTGCTGGGAAAAGTGAGAATCAGCAAATCAGGGAATGGTTTGGCTGGGAAGGGACCTTAAGATGAACTTTTTCCACCCCCTGCCACGGCTGGGACACCTTTTGCTGTCTCAGCTTGCTGCAGCCTCAGACACTTCCAGGGATGGGGCAGCCACAGCTCCTCTGGGAACCTGTGCTCCACTTCTTAGTGGAATTCACCAGAATTACAGAGCTTAAATATCACAGGGATCAGGGAGAGGGCAGTGACTTCATTTTCCTTTTTATCCTTACGAAATAAGAGATACATCCAAAGCCTAGCTTAATTTTCAACTCCTTTGTGAGTGAGGAGGGACTTGCTGTGAGTCTGGGGGCAGAGATTTCCTAGAATCCTGTCAGGAGTGAGCCTGGAATGGGGGCAATTCCCACAGAGGAATTAGGATATAGTCTGCTGAAGGATATGAGAGGAAGTCTGACCTGCAGACAGGGGTCCCAAGAGGGAAAATCTGGGATTTTGCAAGGCCATGGTTTTAGGGAGCATCTGAAGATGAAGATTTTGCCGTGTCACAGCCTGAGTGCAGTGTCTGCCTCGGGGCAGGTTTGGAGAGGCCAGGAGTTTTATCCCGTGGGATGGAAAGGCAACACAACAGCAAAGTGCAGCAGGGCTGAGAAGGAAAGCTCTTCCTTGCTCTAGAGATGATCATGGCAGTTGTGTGCACAAACACAGGGCTGGGATCCCTTTTTGGATGGACAGATTTTACAGTTCAGCTGGGATGGAAGGCAGGAACGATCCAGCTCGTGCCCCTGTGCAGGATGCCAGAAGCATTTGCCTTTTCCCACCTTTTTTTCTGCTCCCTTTCCCCTCTAGTTTTTGCCAGACACCCTCGATGCACTTTTCAACATCATGATGGAAATGTCAGAAAATGAAACCTATGATTTCCTGGTGTTTGATGCCCTGGTGAGTGAATCTTCCGTGGGGTGAGAATTTGTTTTCAGCCACATTTCCAGTCTGTGCCCGGTGATACCAACGAGCAATTGGCATTTTTATTAGAAATAAGTGACATTTAAGCATTCCTTAAGGCTTTTTCAGGAGCCAGGGCTGAAATACACAGCAGGTTTCTTGTAGCCACAGCAATAAATTGCACACACAGAGTGTTTAGTGACTGTTAGAACATGAATAACACTCTCTGCAGCATTAATGCTGTTGGTAAAACAAAAGTTATAACCCAGCAAAATAAATGGAATTAGAGACTGTTCTATTCGAGTTACTGCCCTGCTGTCAAGATCAAGGTGTGTATTTGTTTCCTTTTGGGGTTTTTGGCAGGTATTTATTATTTCTTTGATTGGAGACATCAAGTTCCAGCATTTCAACGCCGTGCTGGAGACTTACATTTACAAACACTTCAGTGCAACCCTGGCCTATGTGTGAGTATTGATCCCAAACCTTGGGTGACACCAGAGCTTTGGGGATGAGATCAGCTCCTGCTGATGTGTTTGATGAGGGAATTTTTGATGATGTTAATGTGATAAAGGCAGCAGAGAGCAGAGTTCCATCCCTTCTCTGCATTCAGGACAGAAAGAATCCTTCTTACTGCTCTTTTTGCCCTGTAAAAAATTCTGTTGTGAGATTTTATTTTATTTTTTTTTCTGTCAAAACACAGACAGAAAAGACACTTCTGTCATGGACCTTGGCTTGATCAAGCACCCCTCAGCCAAAGGTCATCACCCTTGTGGTAACAAAAGTGAAAAATTAAAACTGAGGCCAATAGGGAGGGCCAAACCAGAAACCAAACTGCTTTTCCTCTCTACGAGTCTTCTCTTAATTTTTATTCCTCATGAATTCCTGGCTGTCAGCCTAAATTTGAAGCCCCCTTTCTCCTGTGATGCCTCCTCCCCTGCCTGCCACACAACCACTGCTCCCATGGGATTTCCCTTTCTGCTCTGCACGTGGGAATTCTCAGCCCCTTCCCCTGGGAATGGGTTTGCAGCTTCCTGGGCAGCCCCTTTTAGGGCCAGAGGAAAGCAGAGCAAGGTGGTGGCATCTGTGGCCCTTTTAGCCCAAGATTTCAAGAAGAAACAGGCTGTGAGCAGGAACTCTGGTGTTCGTGGGCTTGCAGTTCCTCTGGGGATGGGGAACTGAGCCCTGCCTGCACTGGTTCCCCTTTTTGCTTTATTTCCAAAGGAAGCTCACCAAAGTGCTGAACTGCTACGTGGGGAATGCTGAGGACTCCAGCAAGACAGAGCTGCTCTTTGCAGCCCTGAAAGCCCTGAAATACCTGTTCAGGTTCATCGTGCAGTCACGGATGTTGTACCTGAGGTGGGTCCAGCCCTGCCACCTCCTCTTGCAGTTCCTCCCAGTAAATATCACTGCAGGGGATATTCTTCACCAAATCCTCTGCCACTGGCTGATTAAGAGGATCTCTCTGCCCTTTGTTTGTGGCTGGAACAAGCTGAGCAAAAATTAAAATAAAAAATAAGCCACATTAGAAGGGAGAAAAGCTTTTTAGTCCCCCCGGCATGCAACAAGCAGCAGGTGGTAGAGCTGAAAAGGAACCCAGTATTGATTTTGATGAAGTAAAACATGGAATTTCCTCCTCATTTTCAGCAACTTTAAGAAATGAATATGCAGATAGTTAAATTATTGGGTGAGGAGGGGAAGAACATTCTCCTGTAGGGGTAAAATCAGTGACAGTGATTTAATTGCAGCTTCAAAACATCTTTCCAGAGATTCACAGTGAGGGTTTGAGACCCTTTATTCAAGTCCATTCTGGTTTTTTTTTTTCCTGTTTAATACTTGAAACCCAAGCAGAATTTGCTGCAGTGGCAGCCTTAAAAGCACAGCTTTCCCCCTACAACAGATTCCAGCAGGAATTTACTGCAAAATTTCCATTTTTACCCCCGTGTCTTTGTGGAAGGAGATGGCATTAAGATGAAATCCTGTTTCAGCTGCTAGATTTCCCTCAAATCCAGTGTATTTCCCTAATTTCCATGTGCAACTGGCCCTGTTCTTTGCAGTGTTTATGGGAAAAGTGAGGATGGGAATGAATTCAACGATGCAATTCGCCAGCTGTTCCTCTCCTTCAACATCCTCATGGACCGGCCCCTGGAGGAGGCTGTCAAGATCAAGGTGAGCAGAATTTCCAGGGAAAAGTAAAAATCTCAGATGACATCAACTGGTGCAGTTGGGAAGGGGCTGGGCCAGAAAAAGGAATGAATTATCCTGGAATCCCTTCTCCTCCAGCTTTCCCACTCTGCACTACAGACCCGGGGTGGCTGCAGGCTCTGTGGCTGCATAAATTAGATTTTAAAGCAGTTCTCCCCATGTTTGCTTTTGACAAAAAATGGATTTCCCACGTACATTTCATGTCCTTGGTTTCTTTCTTCTTTCAGGGGGCAGCTTTGAAGTATTTGCCAAGCATCATAAACGATGTCAAGCTGGTGTTTGACCCCGTTGAGCTCAGGTATTAAGTTTGTCCTCTAAACCCAGCTTATCTGCTGGGAAGAATTTTGGGAACTTGGCTAAAATCTTGGCTAAGCCACTCTGTGGTGGTGCAGATCCTGTGCCTGGACTCAGGGAAGTGCTTGCAGGGCTTTAAAGGAACTCAGGGGAGTTCAAAGGATTCTTTGCATCCCAGTTTTTCCTTCTGGGAGTATCCAAGCCCAGGTTGGACAGGGCTTGGAATGACCAGGGAGAGTGGGAGGTGTCCCTGCCCATGGCAGGGGTACAGCTGGCTGATTTTAGGGTCCCTTCCTACCCAGATCATTCCAGGATTCTGGGATCCTTACAGGCATCGTGAGATTTTACTGAAATCAAAATCTGAGGGCGGTGAGGTGTTGAAATCCTGTGCAAGTTTCCACCAGCTCCTGGTGAATGCTCCTGAAAAGTGTGGCAAAGGCAGAGCCCAAAGCAGTGTTTATCTGGGAAATTCTCAGCCCTGTGGATGGATTCCTGCTTTGGATGCTCAGAGCTTTGCCCAGCCCTGTCTCCTGGTCCTGACACAAGTGATTTGCTGGGAGGCAGCAGACAGGAAGCAAATGTCCATGGAATTTAATTTTAGGGAATCTCAGGCTGGAGTGAGATCACTCCTGAGGGAAAGGGCATCTGGGAGGAGGCTGTGCCTTTGCTGCTGTGCAAGTTTCACCAGTGGGCAGCTGGGTGGGTTCAGAATGTGTCCTTCCAAACCCCTGCTTTCCCTGGGTGTGACACCCAGTGAGATTATCAGAATGTGTCCTTCCAAACTCCTGCTTTCCCTGGGTGTGACACCCACTGAGATTATCAGAATGTGTCCTTCCAAACCCCTGCTTTCCCTGGGTGAGACACCCAGTGAGATTATCAGAATGTGTCCTTCCAAACCCTGCTTTCCCTGGGTGAGACACCCAGTGAGATTATCAGAATGTGTCCTTCCAAACCCTTGCTTTCCCTGGGTGAGACACCCAGTGAGATTATCAGAATGTGTCCTTCCAAACCCCTGCTTTCCCTGGGTGTGACACCCAGTGAGATTATCAGAATGTGTCCTTCCAAACCCCTGCTTTCCCTGGGTGTGACACCCAGTGAGATTATCAGAATGTGTCCTTCCAAACCCCTGCTTTCCCTGGGTGTGACACCCAGTGAGATTATCAGAATGTGTCCTTCCAAACCCTTGCTTTCCCTGGGTGTGACACCCAGTGAGATTATCAGAATGTGTCCTTCCAAACTCCTGCTTTCTCTGGGTGAGACACCCAGTGAGATTATCAGAATGTGTCCTTCCAAACCCCTGCTTTCCCTGGGTGTGACAGCCACTGAGATTATCAGAATGAGTCCTTCCAAACCCCTGCTTTCCCTGGGTGTGACAACCGGTGAGATTATCAGAATGTGTCCTTCCAAACTCCTGCTTTCCCTGGGTGTGACACCCACTGAGATTATCAGAATGTGTCCTTCCAAACCCCTGCTTCCCTGGGTGTGACAACCGGTGAGATTATCAGAATGTGTCCTTCCAAACTCCTGCTTTCCCTGGGTGTGACACCCAGGGAGATTATCAGAATGTGTCCTTCCAAACCCCTGCTTTCCCTGGGTGTGACAGCCACTGAGATTATCAGAATGAGTCCTTCCAAACCCCTGCTTTCCCTGGGTGTGACACCCAGGGAGATTATCAGAATGTGTCCTTCCAAACCCCTGCTTTCCCTGGGTGTGACAGCCACTGAGATTATCAGAATGTGTCCTTCCAAACCCCTGCTTTCCCTGGGTGTGACAGCCACTGAGATTATCAGAATGAGTCCTTCCAAACCCCTGCTTTCCCTGGGTGTGACAACCGGTGAGATTATCAGAATGTGTCCTTCCAAACCCCTGCTTTCCCTGGGTGTGACAACCAGTGAGAATATGAGAATGTGTCGTTCCAAACCCTTGCTTTCCCTGGGTGAGACACCCAGTGAGATTATCCTGTGCTGGCACTGGAGGGACAGAGCAGAGCCTGTTTATAAGGTTTGTGATGTGCCTGGAATAAAAGCTTCATTTAAAGAGGTTTAAGCCTGTAGTTCCTGCACACTGCTGGGTTTTACTTCAGGTCCTGTGCTAAGTTTCTTGGAAATAGCTCAGGGCTCTGTAGCAATTTGCCTGTTGGATAGAATTCCCAGGGAAGTTGTGGCTGTCCCATCCCTGGCAGTGGCCGAGGCCAGGTTGGGACATGCAGGGACAGTGGGAGGAGCTGATGAGCTTTAACCCTTCCAGCCCCTCCTGGGCTTCCCTGCGTGCTGCAGGGCAGTGTCCCTGTGGGATGGGTGGGCTGGTGCTGCTGGGAGTGCTGACCTCCTGCTGCCTCTGGGTTGCACACAGTGTCCTCTTCAGCAAGTTCATCCAGAGCATCCCTGACAACCAGCTGGTCCGGCAGAAGCTGAACTGCCTGACCAAGATCGTGGAGAGCGACCTGTTCAAGCAGGCTGGTGAGTGAGTGGCACTTGGAGGGCTCTGGGTCCCACACACCCCTCAGAGGAGCTCCCCTGTCAGTCACCAGGGACAGCCCACCTTTGAACCCAGCTCTATAAGCACTCCCTGCCCTGGAAGAACTGGGAGAGATTTTTTTTGTGTTCAGTCTTTATGCAATGCCCAATTTGTGGGGTTCTGATCCAGGGTGGTGATTTAGAAAGAGGGAGAAGCTGAGTGTGCTGTTTGATGGGATATACAGAATTTATAAATGAGAGGGTAGGGTTAGATGTTGGGATATTGGGAAGGAATTCCTCCCTGTGAGGGTGGGCAAGGGCTGGGATGGAATTCTCTGGAAGATGTGACTGCCCCTGGATCCCTGAAAGTCAGGCTGGATGGGCTTGGAGCTGGTGGCAGGGGTGGGATGAGCAGATCTTTTTGGTCCCTCCCAACCCACCCCATTCTGGGATTCCCTGATTCAAATTACAGATCATTTAGGACTCTCTCCAGCCCATTTGTTGTAACTGCAGTGGCTTCCAGCAAGTTCTGGTGCCCCAGCTGGGATCAGGAGCAGGACCCTCCTGTGGGGTGCCCTTGCCCAGGCCATGCTGAGGCTCTGCTCTGTCCCTGTGTGCCTTTGCAGAGTGCAGAGATGCCCTCCTGCCCCTGCTCATCGATCAGCTCAGTGGGCAGCTGGATGACAACTCCAGCAAGCCCGACCATGAGGCCAGCTCCCAGCTCCTGAGCAGTGTCCTGGAGGTCCTGGACCGCAAGGATGTGGTGAGCACAAGGACTCTCAGGGCTGCCAGCTCAGCTCAGTGCTGCTTCTGGGAAGTTACAGTAGAGAAACATCCTCAACCTGTGCTTTACTGAGTCAGAACTGTGATATTTATAGAAACTGTGATGCCCTGCTGGGCAGTCCTTTGTAGTGGCTCTGTGTGAAAAGGAGCCAGGAAAGGTTGAATCAGTTGTTATCACTACTAGAAGCCTTCACTTCCCTTTCTAGGGACCAAAATGTCATGCTAGCTGCTTTGGTGGCTTGTTCAGTAATTTGGAGCAGGTCAAAGGGGTGTTCTGTGGTATAAAAAGGAGGAGGTTGCTCGTTCTCTCTGCTGGGGAATAGGGACAGCAATTACAACAGTCAATCTCAGCCAGAAAAATGCACTTCCCACTCTGGCTATGGGAATTGTTCTGAGTGGCTGTGAACAGGGTGGTTTGAACTGCTCAGAGAAAACAAATCAGAGCCCCAGGATGAGCTGATGAAGCTGGGACAGATCTGTTTAGGGAATTCTCCACCAAGTGAATCCCAGAGTGTTTGAATCGATTGCTCACGAGCTTTTATCTCTTTTTTTCTGCTTGCCCTAACGACAGCTAAGCACTGCCAGGGCACTCCTCCCGCTCGGGGAGCTGCCCCTGGCAGGCTGTGCCTGTGCAATGTCCTCAGTGTCCCTTCTGGCTGTCCCCAGGGTGCCACCGCTCTGCACATCCAGCTGATGATGGAGCGGCTGCTGCGCCGCATCAACCGCACTGTGATCGGGATGAGCCGCCAGTCCCCGCACATCGTGAGAGCCCTGCCTGCCTGCCCCGACCCTTGGCAGGGGGATTCCTTCCATGGGAGCCCTCCTGCCTGCCCCGACCCTTGGGCAGGGGGATTCATCCCCCTGGGAGCCCCTCCTGCCTGCCCCGACCCTTGCAACAGAGGGATTCATCCCCCTGGGAGCCCCTCCTGCCTGCCCCGACCCTTGGACAGAGGGATTCATCCCCCTGGGAGCCCCTCCTGCCTGCCCCGACCCTTCAACAGAGGGATTCATCCCCCTGGGAGCCCCTCCTGCCTGCCCGACCCTTGGACAGAGGGATTCATCCCCCTGGGAGCCCCTCCTGCCTGCCCCGACCCTTGGACAGAGGGATTCATCCCCCTGGGAGCCCCTCCCTGCCTCCCCAGCACCTTGAACAGAGGGATTCATCCCCTGAGATCCCCTTCTTTCCTCCCCTCTGACCCCCATTCCCCTTTAACCATGGGATTCATTCCCCTGAGCACCTTGAACAGAGGGATTCATTCCCCTCGAGCCCTTCCCTGCCTCCCAGCACCTTTTAAAGTGGGGTCCATTCCCTTGGGAGCCCTTCCCTGCCTCCCCTCTGCCCCCAGCCCCTTTAACCACAGGATCCATTCCCCTGGACCCTCCCCTCTGCCCCCAGCCCCTTTAACCACAGGATCCATTCCCCTGGAGCCCTCCCCTCTGCCCCCAGCCCCTTTAGCAGTGGATCCATTCCCCTGGATCCCTCCCCTCTGCCCCCAGCCCCTTTACCAGTGGATCCATTCCCCTGGATCCCTCCCCTCTGCCCCCAACCCCTTTAGCAGTGGGATCCATTCCCCTGGATCCCTCCCCTCTGCCCCAGCCCCTTTCCAGTCATTCCCCTGGAGCCTCATCCCATCCTGCCCCCCCCCCTTGCAGTTTTGTGCCATTCACTGGGCTCCTCTTCTGGCACCAGCCCCCGTTTAGCAGTGGGATCATTTCCTTGGCCCTGCACGATTGTCCGCCAGTGCCCTGAACCAGGATCCATTTTCCCTGGAGCCCTCCCCTCTGCCCCCAGCCCCTTTAGCAGTGGGATTCATTCCCCTGGATCCCTCCCCTCTGCCCCCAACCCCCTTTAGCAGTGGGATCCATTCCCCTGGAGCCCTCCCCTCTGCCCCCAGCCCCTTTTCCAGTTCATTCCCCTGGGAGCTCTCAGTGGGCAGCAATGCCTGGTGAGCTCCTCTCCCTCCCCTGCAGGGTTTTTGTGCCACTCAGCTGTGGCTCCTGCTGTTTTTCTGGGCATTAGGATTCCGGTTATGCTCCTCCAGTTTCAGCTGAGTCACTGGGGGTGATTTCATTTCCTTCGGGCCCCTGTGCACGGGATTTTGTGTCAGTGCAGTGCCTGACTCAGGATCTTTGCTGCATTTTGTCCTCTGGGCTCAATGGGGTGAATGCTGAGGGATGAGAGCCCTCAGGGCATTTCTGTGCCCACAGAGGGGGTGGAGGCAGCTGGGGTGTTTTAATTCACCCTGGATTTTGTGTACAGAGAGGTGGGAAAGCCAGGAGCTGGGGATTTGCCTCGTTTTTGATAAGTCTGGGGTCACTTTAATGTGCCACCCACGAGAATTGCAGCTGGCCCTGCTAAACCTGAAACTCAGAGTCAGCCTGGAAAAGACCTTTAAGATCTGATGGAGCAGATCAATATATATATAAAATAAAATTCTGTGTCTGGAGGATGTGTTCCTCTCGTGATCTGTGGGGAGAAAGGAAGCGTACCCGGATTTCAAGCATGAGTTTTAGGAATTCTTGAGTGGTTTAGAGAACCAAACAGCCTCAGGTTGATGTCCAGACATAGATAAGGAGGATTCTGATCAGTGGTATTTGATTAGGTCAAACTTACGTGCCACACTTAGAAGTTAACACTGCTTAACCCAGGAAAATAACCCAGTATTTTGTGTTTTTTCCCATTGCAGGGGATTTTTGTGGCCTGCATGACAGCCATCCTGAGGCAGATGGATGATTTCCATTACAACCATTACATCAACACTTTCAAAACCAGGCAGGACATCATTGTAAGTCAGCCTGGCTGGGGACTGAGCTCAGCCCAGCCAGCATCACCCCCTGTGCTCTCAGGGTCATTCCTGTGCTGAGTTTGGGGGGATCAAACCCTCAGCAGGGGCTGCTGCTGCCACAATTCCTGGGAATTTATTGGAGTCACCCTGGCTGGGCATCCGAGGGGTTGCTGACTCAGCAGAGCAGCCTTTGTGGCATTGAGGAAAAACATTTTTAATTAAAAAAAAAAAAAAATGTTTGATTTGAGTCCGGAACCAGGAGAGGGAAAGGAAAAGCATTTCCCCTTGTCTGGCTCTCACTTTGTGCCCCTGTTCTCTTTATCTCATTCTTTCCCCTCCTCTGAAGTTCAGTGAAATGCTTGAATCTTGCTTTAGTGGCAGCAATGCAGAAAGTTCCCAAAACGTTAAAAATTCACATCCCAAAAAAACTTTTTTGTACCCAAAAATCTTAAGCCTTTTTTGGCTTTAAAAAAAAAAAAAAATTAAGCCTGCTTTGCTCTTGATTAGAAACTTTGCAATTGTCAAAATCAAGCCAGAACAGAAATTGGTGTTTTGAATTGAAACACGACAGAAGCCAGGTGAAACATTACATTTCTGAGGGTTTTTTTGGGTTTTTTTCTGCTTAAAATCATCAGATTTTCCCCAACATGACCCAAACTAGTATTTTAGCAAGACTGCTGCACCACACAAGAACTGTTGGAGCTTTCTTTGTCCCTTTATTCCTTATTTTGCAATTAGGAAGTAGCTGTTAATTGAAATACCAGCTGGGGAAGGGCTTGGAGTTGTGTTCTTCCTGTACCAAAAGCCACCAGAAGGTTTGTAATTCAGTTTGGGGAGTTTTTTTTTCCCCTGTGCAGTTGGAATTGCAGAATTTCTTAGAAAATCACTTGCAAAAAAAAAAAAAAAAATAATCATCTTTTGAGCTAGTGTGGAGCAACAGAGCCATCTACAGATCACTTGAACTTCGTGTGGGTTCAGGACTGGTTTTATTTTACCCAAGCTGGGAAGGAAGGAGGGAAAAAAAAAGCCCAAAATCAGACAGATTCAGGAATTCTGGAAGCGTTCATCCAGCGAGAAGATTCTCAGGAGAGTTATGGAAAATAACCATTCCTCATCTGATTTTTATACACCTTTAAATCTGCAGGAGCAAACCTGCCTTTGCAGTGTGGTGCAGTTAATGCCAACAGAAAATCCCGTTTTGCTGCAATGACTGCTTTTAGTTTTGTTGTTCTTTATCGGGTTTGTTTGTGCTGGTATTTCCAGCTTGGCATCGTTCCCTGGTGAGTTTGGCACTTTGAGGAGTTAATTTTTATCTTCAAGGTGCCTGTGTCAAGTTCAGCTGTCTCCCCCAGGCTCTGATTTAATAATTCCAAAAGGATTTTTACTGAGGCAGCACCGAGTGCTCCGTTTCTCCATCACTGTCCTGCCAATTCTTCCCCAAATGTTCAAGTCAACAGATTTTTATTTTTATTTTTTTTTTTTGCTGGTGGTCATCTCAAGGGGATGGCTTCTCCTGTGACCTTCTTGGTGTCCCTCTCATTTTTGAATATTAATGTGCTGTGTAGAGAATAGAATGATTTAAGAGCTCAGAGTGGCTTTTGTATCTGCAGAGATCAATATTGATGCTATTTCCTTCTTTTACTTATCTTTGCTTGTTTTCCTTTTTTTATTCTCATTCTGCAATTCAACCTTGTTTTTTTCCAAGCTTGAAGTCTTGTTTGGAGGGTGCTTGAGCAAGAAGTGTCCTCTCTACAATAATGTAGAATAATTCTAAATCTCATCTCTGGTGTTGTATTCACTGCCTCTCCTTACCTGTCCTTAAACTAGACCAGGGAAAGATTTAATTATTGAAAATACATGGTGATTTCAGGCTTTCTGGATCGTTCCTTGGCCAGCACTCAGATTTGGCAGTTTGGGAGCAGTATTGGTTTTGTCACTCCCAGGACTGCCACCAGCACAGCTCCGTGCAAACCAGCAGAGGCAGATTTCATCCCACAGCCCAGCCTGCGGTGGGCTGGTTCCCCGTGGTGCAGCCGGCTGGGGGAGATGTCAGGAGCGATTAATTCCCTGATTTTATTAGAGCTCACACCCACAGGGTGAGGGACTCCTCTTGGGCAGGGCACTGAGTGCCAGTGCTCAGCAATCAGTGCAGTCCCAACAGTGACATCTCCTCAGGTCTCAGCATCGTCTCCCTGCCATTCCATGGACACAAAAACCACCATGTGCAAACTCAAGGGCTTGATCTATGTTTAGATTTAGATTTATATTTATGTTTATATATATATTTATATATTTATATTTATATTTATATTTATATTTATATTTATATTTATATTATATATAATTATATTTATATATTATATTTATATTTATATTATATTTATATTATATTTATATTATATTTATATATTAATATTAAATTTATATTAGTATTTAGATTTTATATATGTATTTTATATTTATATTTTATACTTATATTTATTTATTTTATATTTATATTTATATTTTATTTATATTTATATTTATATTTTATATTTATATTTATATTATATTTATATATATTTTTATTTATATTTATATTTATATTTTATTTATATTTGTATTTATATTTATATATATTTTATTTATATTTGTATTTATATTTATTCATATTTTATTTATATTTTATTTAATTTTATTTATTTATATTGTATTTTATTTATATTTATTTTTTTTTTTTTTTTTTTTTGTTTTTTTTTGTGTTTTTTTTTTGTTTGTTTGTTGTTTTTGGGTTTTTTTTGTTGTTTTTTTTTTTGTTGTTTTTTTTTTGTTTTGTTTTTGTTTTTTTTGTTTTTTTGTTTTTTTTGTTTTTTTTGTTTTCCCAACAGGACTTCCTGATGGAAACCTTCATTATGTTCAAGGACCTGATTGGGAAGAACGTGTACGCAGCTGACTGGATGGTGATGACCATGATGCAGAGCAGGTGGGCTCAGGCAGGGCTCAGCCTGCCCCTGGAGCCTCCCTGGACCTGCTGCCAGGGCAACACAAACCTCACACCAGCAGGTTTATTTTCTTCAGCCACTCCAGGGTGCTTTCAGTCAGCATTCAGCCAGTTTTAATTCCTGTGCATTCCCTCTGGAAATCTCTGTCCTGCCACAAGAGCAGAATCAAGCCCTGGGGTGTTTCCACAATAAAACCAGAGAAGCTTTTTTGGTCTCAGTTCTGGGGGAATCGCATCAAAACCCTAAAGCCTGAACTGGGCTTTGTTCAACCACATTTCCAGAGAGGGAATTTTCATTTTCCCTGATATCCAACCTGAGCTTGCCCACTGCAGCTTGAGGCTGGTAAACCTGGGGACAGCTCTGCCTGAATTCTCCCTGATTTAGAGCAATTCCTGCTTTTTTTGGGAGCATCTCCTGAGCTCACACACAAACCCAGAGCTGCCCTGTCCTTTATTTTGTTTACAGAATCACCTTCATTTGCTGTTTTCCCTCTCTTTAGGGTTTTCCTCCGGGCAGTGAACCAATTCACTTCCGTCCTCAACCGCTTTTTCCTGGATCAGACTAATTTTGAACTCCAGGTAATTGGTTTTTTCTGGATTTTTTTTATGTTTCCCAAGCCTGATAGAACAATTAAATCCCCCTGTAGCTCACTGTGCTTCCCCTGCTCGGGGCAGGGAGCTCTGCAGGTGGGGCTGGGCACCTTTTTTCTTGTTTTCCCTCTCCCATTTTAATCTCCTTTCTCTCCCCAGCTCTGGAATAACTATTTCCACTTGGCAGTCGCCTTCCTCACTCACGAGTCCCTCCAGCTGGAGAATTTCTCCCAGGCCAAACGCACCAAAATCATCAAGAAGTGAGTCCACGTTTTTTTGGAGTCCCCCATTATTTTTTGGAGTCCCCCATTATTTTTTGGAGTCCCATATTTGGAGTCCCCATTTTTTTGGAGTGAGTCCCCCATTCTTGGGAGTCCCCCATCTTTTGTAGTCCCCCATTTTTGTAGTCCCCCATCTTTTTGTAGTCCCCCATCTTTTTGTAGTCCCCATTATTTTTGTAGTCCCCATTTTTTGATGAGTCCCCATTTTTTTGTAGTCCCCCTTTTTTGGAGTGAGTCCCCCTTTTTTTGAGTGAGTCCCCCTTTTTTTGGAGTGAGTCCCCTTTTTTTGGAGTGAGTCCCCTTTTTTTGGAGTGAGTCCCCATTTTTTTGGAGTGAGTCCCCATTTTTTTGGAGTGAGTCCCCATTCTTTGGAGTCCCCATTCTTTGGAGTCCCCCATTCTTTGGAGTCCCCCATTCTTTGGAGTCCCCATTTTTTGGAGTCTCCCTTTTTTTGGAGGCTCCCTTCGGGCTGCTCCAGGGTGGGAGGATGGAAATGCTGAGTTCAGGCACAGGGACTGAAGGGCTGAGCAGAAAAGGAGTCAGGGCTGTCAGCTGTGGCTCTTTAAATTTGGTCAGGCAGATCCCAAACTGTTCCAGCACCTTGCCAGGATTCTGGAAAGTCTGCAATAGGAATCTTGTGATTCCCAAAATTCCCTGATGCAATTCCTCAGCCTTTATGGAAGGCAGACCAGAGGAATCCTCCAAGCCCTCCAGCTTTTCAGTCCCCCACTTTTTTTACTTTTATTTTATTCAGAGCCATTCACAGCCCCAAATCATCAATTTTGAGTCACTGAGCAGCTTTTACCTCTTCATTTCCTTGGAATCAGGTGCCTGGATATCTGTGAGCATCTTGACCCAGACTTTTGTTGGAATTTACCCCTTTTTTTTTTCTCTGCAGAAGAAGCCTGATAATGAAATCTTTTCACATTGCCTTGATGTCAGCAGTTAAACTTTAGTTAAAAAAAACCACCCAAATCCAAGCAAAGCAGGGCTGCAGCTTCCAGGAAATCTGAATTCCCAGGAAGTTGTGCTCTTGGAAATGTGCAGTGCCCTGTCAGAGTGAGCCTTTTGTGGCTTTGCCATCACTCCAACACCCCAGGGTCATTTCAGCGCTCGAGCCTTTCTCATCTCTTCCTTTTAAAACTTTTTCTAGGTATGGGGACATGAGGAAAGAAATTGGCTTCAAAATCAGGGATATGTGGTATAACCTGGGTGAGTTCCAGCTGAAGAATTATCTTTATTCCAGCTCTCAAGCTGGCTTTCAAATCCTTTATTTCCTTATAAAAGCAGCACGTGTTTAATGTGGGGAAATGCACTTACAGTTCACAAAAACCCTCTTTTTTTTTCTGTGAATAACTTGGAAAAGCTGATTTTTTTTTCCCCTCACATCAGCTGCTGAGATAATTTCTTAGATTCCCTCTAAAGGATGTTCTGCCATGTAAAGGATGAGTGGGATTTTTCAGAGAGCCTTTTTTTTAATTTTTTTTGTGATTTACAATTCAGCTGAATTATTCCTGAATTTTGGAGCTGTAACCTGGTAATTCTTCCTTGAGTAATACCCCCATAAAATCCCCATGCTGAGCAGAGTGTGTGAATAATGTGCTTAGAACGCTGGGAAATCCAAATCCTGCCACTGGATGTATTTAAATTCAAATTTCTTGCAGGTCCCCACAAAATAAAATTCATCCCAGCCATGGTGGGGCCAATCCTGGAGGTGACCCTGGTGCCAGAGCCTGAGCTGAGGAAAGCAACAATTCCCATTTTTTTTGACATGATGCAGTGTGAGTTCAACTTCAGTGGGAATGGCAACTTCCACATGGTAAGAGATGCCATATAGAACCAAGGTATAGAATAACACAATAGAGAGATTAAATACAGTATGATATGAAATATAGCTCATAATATAGAAATTATTGTAAATATATCATATAGAAATTATATATATTATTTAAATTAAAATATAGAAAGCATTATAAATATTAAATACAATATAATATGAAATGTATTTCATATTCATATCCATGTATAATATGGATATTAATTATACACTACATATATTAATTACAATACATTAAAAGACAATTTTTAATGTATATTATATAGCCACTATTATATATAATGTAATACTATAATCATTATATATGAATGTAGAATAATATGTATAAAAATACATAAATTACAAGTTATTTACATATTAAAAATCCTATAATACATGTACTTGCAATAGATACACAGTACTGGTATCTGCACTACAAATGCTCCACATTTTGCATAGGGGCAAAAGAAAAATGGAATATTTAAAAAAAAAATAAATTTAAAAAATTGTTCCAACCCCCTTGGGAAGTCTCTGTGGTTTGGAGGGTTCAGGGCTTTTCAGTTCTGTCCTTTCCATGACTTTGACAATCCCTGAATTCTCCTTTTCCCCCCTTCCCTGCATTGGCAGAGGTGTCAGTGCCCACCTCTAACCTGGGGAGCAGCCTGGAGACCCCCAGAGGGTCTAAAATGTGATTTTACCTATTTATTCACCTTTCCAACAACAGCATAACCCCCCCACTGCAGACTTTTGGCTGTCAGTGACTGCAGGAAACTGCAGGGCAGTCAAACATTAGGATTTGGGGGTTGCTTAATTAACCCCAGAGCGTGGCTTTGTGGGGTGGCAGAGGCAGGACCTGCATTTCCATGCTCCAGTCTTGTAATTTTGGATTTTTACTCTTTTTATTCTGCCCCAACACGCTGGCCCTGGGCTGTGAACCCAGCCTGTGCTGGTGGGGAGGGGCAGGAGCACCCAGGGCTCTTCCTGGTGCCAGCTTGTTAGGGTTTTAGAAAGAAAAAAAATAAAGTTTTTTGTCACTGTGTGTTGTTTCACCTGACTTGTCTCTGTCTCAGGGACAGTTTCTGTTTCCCCCAGCCCAGTGCCTGGAGAAGAGGTCGAGATCCTCTGTTCTCTTGTGCTTTCAGGGGTTGTTTATTCTCTGTTATCTCACAGTTGTGCCTCTGGCCTGCTGAGAATCTTTGTTGCAGTCCAGGTTGTGACAAATTCCCTCCTGCCTTTGGGACAGCACTGTCTTTTATATTAAAAATTATGTGTGCTTTATTAACAATAACTCTCCAATCCCTATCTAGCACATCAAACAGTTGTGTTTATAGATATAAACAGTTTATAACAGTCACCTTTAAACCAATTAAACAGTGCCACCAGCACAGCAGAAGATGGAGAACCAGAGATGAAGAACAGGGACACATCCTAATTTCTCCATTTTTCCCCCTTAAACTCACATCCTAAACCAACAAAATTCTACTTTTTCACCCTGTGATATGTTAACTATCACTCCACCTAAATTCTCATGACCTCTCCATTTTCCAGGACAGCCAGAGGGATGTCCTGGAAAATCCACAGGGAAAATCCTGCCCCTGAGAGCTGCTCCCTGTCTGACTGGGGGGATTTTTTTGCCTTTCCAGTTTGAGAACGAGCTGATCACCAGGCTGGACCAGGAGGTGGAGGGA
The DNA here is from genome assembly GCA_032173965.1 of Sitta carolinensis. Classification (NCBI taxonomy): domain Eukaryota; kingdom Metazoa; phylum Chordata; class Aves; order Passeriformes; family Sittidae; genus Sitta; species Sitta carolinensis. Next base: position 2,090,834 of record CM063302.1, on the reverse strand, counting down.
GGCAGAGGGGATGAGCAGTACAAGGTCCTGCTGGAGAAACTGTGAGTTTCACCTGGAGTCGCTTTTTATATCTTTTTTTTTTTTTCACACTTTGCTGCTTTTCTAATGCAAAGAAGCCCAAATTCATTAATTATTGCAGGGAGCAGGGAGTGGGTGCAGCTGCAGTGATCTTAATGCAGGTGTTCTGGGGCTGAATGCCCAAAAATGAGAGGTTTATTCTGCACTTCTAACTGCCCTAAACTGGAGCTGGAATTCAGAGTCAGCTGCCAAACTGGGGAGGGGGGCTGCAAGTGGAAGAGCAGGCTCGATGTGAAAGAAAAATCAGAGTTTTCGCAACAAAAACTCATTTTTTTGACCAACAATTGCTGTCGTGCTCTGCTTGGGTTGGGTGTCTCAGGTGTGTGTGTCCAGCACTGTGTCCATGCAGGGGGAGTGTTGGCTTTTGGGGAAATTCCCACTGAAATGCTGCTTGTCCCAGGCTCCTGGAGCACTGCAGGAAGCACAAGTACCTGTCAGCCCCGGGGGAGGTGTTTGCCCTGCTGGTCAGCAGCCTGCTGGAGAACCTGCTGGATTACAGGACAATCATGCACGATGAGAGCAAGGAGAACCGCATGAGCTGCACTGTGAACGTGCTGGTAGGGCTGGGGGAAAAACCCAAAGAGGGCATGGGGGAAAGGCATCTGGGGGCTGGGGAGGAAAGCAGGGTGGGGGAAAGGCATGGGGCTGGGGGAAAAACCCAGGGCTGGGGGAAACAGGCTGGGAGCATGGGGCTGGGGGAAAAACCCAGGGCTGGGGGAAAGGCATGGGTGGGGGAAAGGCATGGGATGGGGGAAAAAGCATGGGATGGGGGAAAGGCATGGGTGGGGAAGAAGACCATGGGCTGGGGGAAAGGCATGGGATGGGGAAAGCAGGATGGAAAGCATGGGCTGGGGAAAGCTGATGGAAAAAGCATGGGGCTGGGGAAAAACCCAGGGCTGGGAAAAAACATGGGGCTGGGGAAAAACGATGGGGCTGGGGGAAAACGATGGGGCTGGGGAAAAAACCCAGGGCTGGGGAAAAAAAACCCAGGGCTGGGGAAAAAAACCCAGGGCTGGGGAAAAAACCAGGGCTGGGGGAAAAAACCAGGGCTGGGGAAAAAACCCAGGGCAGGGGAAAACCATGGGCTGGGGAAAAACCATGGGGCTGGGGGAAAAACCATGGGCTGGGGGAAAAACCATGGGGCTGGGGGAAAAACCATGGGCTGGGGGAAAACCATGGGCTGGGGGAAAACCATGGGCTGGGGAAATACCCAGGGCTGGGGAAAAAAACCATGGGGCTGGGGGCAAAAACCATGGGGCTGGGGAAAAAACCCAGGGCTGGAGGAAAACCATGGGCAGGGGCAAAACCCAGGGCTGGTGGCGCTGGTATGGGCTGGGGAAAAACCATGGGGCTGGGGGAAAACCCATGGGGCTGGGGACAAAACCATGGTGGGCTGGTGGGAAAAAACCATGGGGCTGGGGCACAAACCCCAGGGCTGGGACAAAACCCAGAGCTGGAGACCCCTCCCTGGGCTTTTCTAGACCCCTTGGAATTCTTTTTTTGCTCCAAGGGGAGGACTTTAACCAATTCCTTGTGCCGATTTTGGTTAATGGTGAGCCCAAAGCAGGCTCTGGAGCTCTGAGCACACAAACATGAGCACTCCAAATTGAAGTGTTTGGCTGATCCTCCCCGGGTGGAGCAGAGAGGATGCCTGGCTGGTGGCTGGCATCCCTGCTGACAGCCTGTGTCCCTTCACACAAGTGATTTTAGTGCTTTATCCCTTTTTTTGGTGCCCCAAACGACGAAGGGATGGTCCCAGGGCAGGGGGATCCACCCGAGCAGCCAAAATGACAGCAGCTATCCCTGAATCCCAAACGTGCTGCTCTAGAGATGGTTCAGCAAACCCTGCACCGCCAACCTTTGACTTTCTCTGTCGTTGGCAGAATTTTTACAAGGAGAAGAAGCGAGAGGACATTTACATCAGGTAGGTCTGAACGAGCCTGGAGAGAAAACTTCAGTTCCCCTCTGGAGGCAGGAATCCTTCCCATCCAGACAATGAATTCTGCTCGCTCAGGTATCTGTACAAACTCAGGGACCTGCACACAGACTGTGAGAACTTCACCGAGGCTGCCTACACGCTGCTCCTGCACGCCGAGCTGCTCCAGGTAACCGGGCTGCGTTTAAACGAGGCACAAACACCTCACAGCCACCAAAACACTTTGGCTTCCCCTGTTTTTAATGTGATTTTAAATGATGTAGGTCGTACATGGGCTGCAGATTCCACAGCAGAATGACTGTGATATATTTATAAAAAATATATATATATAAATATAATAAAAATAAAATATATATAATATTTTATAATTATTTTATATAATTTTATATATTATATATAATTTTTATATAATTTTATAATTATTTACTATATTATAATATTATAATCATTATGATAGTATCTATTTTATAATTATTATAATTTATTATCTATTATCTGTTTTATAATTATTTACTATATTATAATATTATAATCATTACGATATCGTTATTTACTATATTATAATATTATAATCATTATATTATAATTATTTACTATATTATATTATAATTATTCTTTAATATGATATTATTTTAATAATGATCTTAAGCATCCCTTTGTGCCGTCCTTGTGCTGGCGTGTCTGGGAGGGAAGCTCTGCGCGTTCCGTACCTGCCCAGGTGCGCGGGGCGGGGCGGGGCTCAGGGCAGTGTTCCTTTTGTGCCCGAGCAGTGGTCGGAGCAGCCGTGCGTGCCACACCTGCTGCTGAGGGACTCGCGCTGCCCCTGCTCCCAGCAGGAGCTCAAGGAGCGCCTCTACCAGGAGATCATCGCCTGCTTCCACAGGGGCAAGGTGAGGGGCAGCGCACCTGCGGGGGCACTGCCAGGGGCACCGGGGTCAGGGTTTGATCAGGAGTGACCCAGGGGGACACAAGTGACAAGAGGGACACACAGTGACACAGAGAGAGAGAGGGACACACAGTGACACAGAGAGAGAGAGAGGACACACAGTGACACAGAAGGGGGGACACACAGTGACACAGAGAGAGAGAGGGGACACACAGTGACACAGAAGAGGAACACACAGTGACACAGAGAGGAGACACACAGTGACACAGAGAGAGAGAGGAACACACAGTGACACAGAGAGAGAGAGGGACACACAGTGACACAGAGAGAGAGAGAGGGACACACAGTGACACAGAGAGAGGAGGGACACACAGTGACACAGAGAGAGAGAGGAACACACAGTGACACAGAGAGAGAGAGGGACACACAGTGACACAGAGAGAGAGAGAGGGACACACAGTGACACAGAGAGGAACACACAGTGACACAGAGAGAGAGAGGGACACACACAGTGACACAGAGAGGACACACAGTGACACAGAGAGAGAGAGGGACACACAGTGACACAGAGAGGAACACACAGTGACACAGAGAGAGAGGGACACACAGTGACACAGAGAGGAACACACAGTGACACAGAGAGGAACACACAGTGACACAGAGAGAGAGAGGAACACACAGTGACACAGAGAGAGAGGAACACACAGTGACACGAGAGAGGGACACACAGTGACACAGAGAGAGAGAGGGACACACAGTGACACAGAGAGAGAGAGGGACACACAGTGACACAGAGAGAGAGAGGGACACACAGTGACACAGAGAGAGAGAGAGGGACACACAGTGACACAGAGGAGGGACACACAGTGACACAGAGAGAGAGAGGGGACACACAGTGACACAGAGAGAGAGAGGGACACACAGTGACACAGAGACAGAGAGGGACACACAGTGACACAGAGAGAGAGAGAGGGACACACAGTGACACAGAGAGGACACACAGTGACACAGAGAGAGAGAGGGACACACAGTGACACAGAGAGAGAGAGGGACACACAGTGACACAGGAGAGAGAGGGACACACAGTGACACAGAGAGAAGAGAGGGAACACACAGTGGACACAGAAAGAGAGAGAGGGACACACAGTGACACAGAGAGGGACACACTAGTGCGGGGACATGCAGGGGGAGAGAGGGTCAGGTGACAGGAGACACAGAGAGGGACACACAGGACACAGAGAGAGAGAGGGACACACAGGACACAGAGGAGAGGGGACACACAGTGACACAGAGAGGACCACTGCCGAGGGACCCATGCACGGGAGAGGGGATCGCACCAGGAGTGACACAGGAGGACACACGGCAACACACAGCAACACAAGAGGACACAGAGAGAGGAACACACAGCAACACAGAGAGAGAAACACAGAACACAGAGGGGACACACAGCAACACAGAGAGAGAAACACAGAACACAGAGAGGGACACACAGCAACACAGAGAGAGAAACACAGAACACAGAGAGGGACACACAGCAACACAGAGAGAGAAACACAGAACACAGAGAGGGACACACAGCAACACAGAGAGAGAAAACACAGAACACAGAGAGGACACACAGCAACACAGAGAGAGAAACACAGAACACAGAAGAGGACACACAGCAACACACACTGAGGGAATACAGCAACACACAGAGGAATGCAGCAACACACACAGCAGGGTTCAGGCAGAGAAGAAAAGAACGCCCCAGTTTATTGCTGATTTTGTATCTCTCAGTTCTGGACAGTGCCCAGAGATTGCACAGAGCAGTTCCCACCTCTCCATCCCCACTGCTCACTTGAGTCCATCAGGTGATAACTTTTCACCCAGGAATGCAACCATGATCCTTGGTTATCTCCCAGTTCCTGAGCACTGACTCCATCACACCAGAACAAATGAGAAGGTTCATTTTCAGGGACACAGTAAATCCTTGGCTCTGTGCTGGTGGCAGGCTGGGCTTGGTTAAAGGGGTAAAAGCAGATGTGGTTCCACAGCAGGCTGGCTTTTTGATCCCAGGGCACCTGTTGGTCTGGGGGTATTCCAATGCTGTTTTCTTTCCTGGGAAGTGAAGCTCTTCGAGGTGCTGGGGAGGTGGGAGCAGTGCAGGTGTGTTCCCTCCTTCCCCTGGAGTGGCTCCTGTCAGGGTTTGGGGATTGCAGGGAGGGAGGCTTCCCTGGCTGGCACTGACCCTGGGAGAGAGGGTTCTGCCAGGGCTTAGAAATGAAATAAGGGAAGTTTAGAGGGGACCTTGGGAAGGAATTCCTCCCTGCGAGGGGCTGGGATGGAATTCCCAGAGCAGCTGTGGCTGCCCCTGGATCCCTGGCAGTGCCCAAGGCCAGGCTGGAGCTCCCTGGGATGGTGGAAGGTTTCCCTGCCCATGGCAGAGGGTGGCAGTGGACTTTGAGGTCCCTTTCCCCCCAAATTCCATGATTCCATGATGAGACAAACCCAAGGAACCCCTGTCCAAGTGCTGCTGGAGGAGGAGAGCACCTGGGCTTCTCTCTCTGCTCCCAGGGGCTCCGTTTGTCCTGTCAGGACCTCAGTGGACACCTGGCTTTGGAAATCACTCTCAGATCTCCAGATCACAAGATCTGCATGACTGTAATAATCCCTGAAAAAAAAATAATAAAATAAAATGCACAGCAGAGTCTGAAGGAAACCTGGCAGAGCATGAAAGTAGCGCCTGAATTAAAATCAGCTGCGTTTTTGTTTACCTATCTGCGCTAATGAAGGCTTTTAACTGAGTCTTTCATGTTGCTTGTGCTCTTCTTGCCCCTCCTGCCTGTCCTCACCCTCCGTGGAGATGTGGGAAAAAGCCATTCAGCTGAGCAAGGAGCTGGCTGACATGTATGAAAACAAGATTTTTGACTACGAGGGACTTGGAAACCTCCTGGTGAGGCTTTTCTTCTCCATATCCAGCAGGCTGCTGACTGCTTAAATTAATACTCTTCGAGCAGGATAAGCTTAAAATAAATTTATGTTAAAGACAAACAAGCCAGCTTAACCCCATGGCTTTGTAAAAGTTAGTAGTAGAATAAATAATTCCACGGTTTCTTTTGACCTCCTAATTAGCACGATAATCCCGTGTGCAGATGTTTGGAATTCTTGATTTGAACCCAATGAAGTAGCAACCAAGGTGTATTTTCAGGCTCCATAGATCTCATCACCTTGTTATTTCTGTGGTAAAAGTGCTGGGCATGAACACAGAGCTATAGAATCCTCTTGGCTCTGAATTCTGCTTTTTTAGTGGTTCAGGATGGAACCAGATGGTCTTTATGTTCTTTCACAGCAGAATCATCTGCCCAGTTTCACTCCTGCCAGTTCTCTGACATTTGTCACCATTTGTGTCTGCTCAACTTCCAGAATATATTTATATTTTATTTGCTTTCCCACAGTGAAGGATTTCAAGTATCCTTCTGGAATCCTAAAAGCTGTGGCTTTGTTCTCGTGTCTGCAGACTGGGAAATGAAGTTGGTCCTGGCCCAGACAAAGCAAATATTTAATCAAGTAAATGGCTGAGGAAGAGAGACAGAATTGGGGAGTGTGTTCTGAGGGCAGAGCTCAGAGAGCAGGAACCTGGGAATGTGAGCTGGCAGTGGCCTGGAGCATTCCACAGTGACAGTGTGCTGTTGTCTTCTTTTCCAGAAAAAAAGAGCCACTTTTTATGAGAATATCATGAAGGCCATGAGACCTCAGCCCGAGTACTTTGCTGTTGGGTACTATGGGCAGGGGTTTCCCTCTTTCCTGCGGGTAAGGATCCTTCCCCACCCAACTTCTGCACTGCTGCAGACCCTAAAAGGCAAAACTTCTGCAGAGCTTCCAAGAAAAGTGGGTTCCAAACTCCTTTTCCTTTCAGTGGCACAGATCTACATCCCAGGGGTGTTTCAGAGGATTTCAGTGTAAAGGGAGACGAGTCAGAGATGAAATTCAGAGATGAAATGTTGTGTGTTAGCAGCTCGAGTGGAGTCAGGGTGTTACAATAGGGTTTTTAGATGATTTATAAGTTCCATGGATTTAAGCAGAATTTACCTTTTGTGTTTTTGCTCCCTCTGAAATGGGACGCTGTTAGAAAATGTTCAGCCTGTGAAGAATTTCTCCCGTTGCTTTTCAGCCCAAATCAACCAATTTTTCAGGACAGAGATCATTTCAGTGATCAGGGAAGAGTTTGTCCCACACAGAAGAATTCAAGTGCAAAAGTGCTTCTTGTTTAAGACAGCTGGACCTGTGTGGAGGACAGGAATGACTCAGATCCAGGGTCAGCAAGGCTGAAAATATTCCTGTTATTTAAAATTCAGGGGCCATTTCACCTTCTCAGACTGGAGCTGTTTGAAATTCTGGTCTTTAGTGGAAGCCAAGCTTAAAAAAAGAGAAGAATGTTAAGTTAGAACTGTGTGAGGAGAAGGCATGGAAGGCTTTCAACTCCAGGTCATGTTTTGGAATCCATCTCTTCCAGAAACCACTGCCAGGTGGAAAAATAATTGCCCATGGTCTGGAGTTGGATGTGTGGAGCAAAACTGCCTGGGCTGGACATTGTGGGTGGAAAAATTCCCACCTGTGCCCAGGGACATCCCTCAGGGAGCTCCCACCAGGCAGGCCCCTGTATTTCAGAATTTCTTGGCGTGTGATTTCTGTCACTAAAAATCAGCTCCTGGCTGAGATTCCCAGTTTGGAACCTGGGAGTGCTGGGAGGTGTGAGCAGCTCCATGACTCCGGGCTGGCCAGCAGCACCTGCTTGAGGGTGTCCCTGCTCATTGCAGTGGCCTTTCAAAGCTCCTTTCCAGCTCCAGTTCATGGTTCCCTGGGCAGCAATGGATTTTTTTATGACAGATCTGAGGTTCCCCTTGCCGGGTCTGGCTCCTGGGAGTTGCTGTGCCCTCATTCATTCCAGCCTGTGTTCCTTTCCCTCACCTCTGCTGCCCAGCTGGGACCAACCCTCCCCATAAACCATCTCTGGGAGGGGGTTTTGGAAAGCTCTTTCCCGCTGCTTTGTTGCATTTTAATTCCCTTTTCCACCTCCTGCCCACAGAACAAGATCTTCATCTACCGTGGCAAGGAGTACGAGCGCAGGGAGGATTTCAACCTGAAGCTCCTCACCCAGTTCCCCAGTGCTGAGAAGATGACCAGCACAGCCCCTCCAGCAGAGGAGATCAAGGCTTCCCCCAAACAGTGTATCTTTTGGGTTTTTGGGGGTGTTTTGGCACACCCCAGAGCTGCCTGATCCCCTCCCAGCAGTGATGAGCTGCTTATTGCTCCAGGAGGATGTGGAGGAGGGCAGGGCGTGGGAATGGGGGGATCCAGGGGGCTCAGGGGGGGGATTTGGAGGCTGTTTGAGGCTGCCAGGGTTGAACAAGTCGCTGTCAGGGTGAGGAATGGATTGCAGGGAGGGTTTGCTGTGCTCTCACTCAGGTGGTGCTGGTGGTGGGTCCCAGTTGGGGATTTCTGGGTGAAAGGTGTGAAATGCAGGCTGTGAAAATGGGGTGAAAAGTCAGGGGTGCTCCCTTCTTCCTTGCAGTCCATTAGCACTTAGGAAGTGCTGGGTTTTTCCCTTGAAAAAAGAACTGTGAATTTATTTTTTATATATATATATATATATATATATATATATATATATTAACTGAAAGTTACTGGGTGCAGTGTCATTGTAGAGAGAACACACGACACAGATGCTTCATGATTTTATTAAGGTTGTGTGAAGAATGAATTTTATCTTTAGGGATTCTTCTTATATACAATTTTCTACAGCCCACTGTGATTGGTGAAAGAAAGACAAACCTCTTCACCCACATTGGTCAAACCAGAGGGACATGAAAATTTCTCTCACAGAAAGAATTCACAATATGAATACTGTTACACAACTAATTCTGTTGTTTATGCTCTATCTCTGGGAACAAATTTTAGAAAACTTAAACATCAGAAAACACAGAAACTTCAAGCTTAAAAATTAGACTACAGTGCAGAGCCCTTATTTTTTTTTTAATTCTTATTTTTCCCCTTGCTGGTGGGACTCCAAGCTGTGCCCCCAGCTCCCTGGTGGGTTTAAGATCTGTGAATCGTGAGCCAGTGGAGATGCTCCACATTTCCTCCAGAGATTTCAGCTCCTGGAGGATGAACACCAGCAAAACCAAGTTCCTGGGCTGCCAGCCTGTGCTCACCAGGCCAGGCTGGAGGAGCTGAAGGTTCTTTTTGGCCCAGCCCAGGCAGTGGCAGCAGATGCTTCCCCTGCACTCCTGCTGCCAAGCCCTGAATCCACACAGGAAATTAAACTCCATCCAAGAGCAAACTTGGTATCAAAAATGTCTCTCTTCTGTTGCTTTGTTTCTGCTGCTTCCTCTGCATCTGTTTGTGTTTGTTCTGCTGTTCCTGGCTGGGGAGGAGCCCGAGCTGCAGGGTTTGGATGCAGATCTGACCCGGGATGGAGGGAGCAGCTGCAGGGCTTGGATCTGGGACAGCTTCTCCTTGGACTCCCCAAACTCCTCCTGAGGAGATGAGGAGTGCCCAGATCTCTGCTGTGTCAGGCAGACCTTGCTGCTTCTGGGTTGGTTTGACTTCCAGCCTCCTTTAACCTCCTTTGCCTCAGGGTTTGGTTTTTATTTTATTTCTTTAGGCTGTTTTTTTTTTTTTTTTTTTTTTGCTCTTTTATGACAAAATATAAGTTCTTCTTTTGGTGATAATGTGCTGGGGCTGCCAGGTGAGCTGTGCTGAGCCCCAGGGGTTCCTTGCACCCCAAGGCAGCCCTGTCCCCCCCAGGTGAGCACTGGGGGCTGTGCAGGAGCTCAGGGGCTCCCAGCCCAAGCTAAGGAGCTCTCCTGAGACACAGAATTATCAGCTGGGGCTCAGAGCCTCACCCAAGGTGGCTCAGTGATGGTTTGGGGCTCAGCTTTGTCCCCTGGCTGCAGGCAGGGTGGCTCTGCTGTGGCTCTCAGAACATTCCAGAGCTGCCTCAGTGAACTCAAGGACCCTGGGGGCTGCTCCCCACTGGGACACTGCACCTCCAGAAGGCAGGGCAGGCACAGAAATCTCCTCCTAACAGCTCACATTGCCTGAGCCTTGCTTCCCCAGCCAGGCTTTTGCTCCTGTGAAGCCTCAGCACAATCCTTCAAGCAGAATTTTGGAGGAGCACCATGGGCTCTTGTGCTTGGGGATACGGTTCCTAAGATTTTTTTTAATGTCTGTCATTATTCACAGGTGCAAAAGCTGAGGGTGAAGCAATCCCTTTGTTCAGCTGGCTTCATGAATCTAAAAAGTGGGAGGGAAGAAGCCTCTGATGAATGATGGGGTGAGAGAAGAGCCAGATGCACCCACAGAGCATCCCACAGAACCTCCTTGCCCTTTTTCTTGTCTCCCAGAGGAGAAATCAGTGCTGCTCGTGATTCCCAAGCATTTTCACCAGGGAATGCCAGCCCCTGGCAGTGTCCAGGGTGCTGCAGCACCCGGGGGTCGTGGGAGAGGTGGCACTGGGTGGATTTCAAGGTCCTTTCCAACCCAAACCATTCTGGGATTATTATTTGTTAAGTCCTTTCCCTCTGGGGTTTTTAATTTACAAGATTACAGGCTGCAAGGTGCAACATAATGCCTGGGATTGGTGATGAATTAGTCAGGTTTGGAGAAAAATACTTAACAAGAGCACAGGGAGTTGTGGAAAAGTCTGGCAATGAAAACAGGATGGGTTTTTCTCTCCCTCTCCTGTTTTCCCAGAAGGGTTCCTCGTTTTTCATCCTTAACCAGAGCTGCTCAGATGTGCAGTGCTTCATTGTGAAGCCTGTGATGAACCTGCCACCTAATTACAAAGATAAACCTGTTCCTGAACAGATCTTGAAGTAATTTATTTCTCTTTTCCCTCAACATTTTGGTTGTGTTTTCCCCACTGACTTGGCCAGAGGTGCTGTGCCTTGGTGTCTTGTGTAAACTGTGTGAATTCCTCCCCACAAACTGTGGGGAAACCCTTGAACATTCGAGTGAGGAGGTTGGGAGGGGAGGAAAATCACCTTTTTCACTCTGCTTTTTCCCAGCTATTACAGAGCCAACGAGGTGCAGCAATTCACCCACTCCAGACCTGTCAGGAAAGGAGAGAAAGATCCAGACAACGAGTTTGCTGTGAGTCCTTTGCCTTTGGTTTGTTCCTGGGTGGCATTTTGACCAAACTGTCACCTTTTCCCTCTCCCTGTGGCCACAGAGGTTGGGAATTTAAAAGCAGGAGGCACAGAGGGCATTGCAGCCTCCACCCGAAGTTGGGAGTGATGCCAAGGGGCTCCAGAGCTGGAATTTTAATATTCAGGATCCATAAATGTGGAGCTGTGAGCCTGGGGCTCCATCCCAGCCAGGGCAGGTGGGAATGGCTCTGGAATTCCTGCCAGCTCCTTCTGGGAGCCTCATCCCACCCAGGAGAGTTGAATTGCAAGGCCAGTGTTTTCCTTACATCTCAGGCACCTGTTTTTTTCCTCCCCTGAGCAGAACATGTGGATAGAAAGGACAACCTACACGACAGCTTATTCCTTCCCAGGCATCCTCAAGTGGTTTGAGGTGAAGCAGGTCACAACGGTGAGTTCTCCACAGGGAATGCATCCCTTCTCTCCAGCCTCTCCTGGAGTAAAGCCCTGGGACACTTGGGAGTGCCAGACCTCCCACTGCTGGAAGTGGCACAGATAAAAGCACATTGTTTAGTTTCTTACTCAGTGGAGAGGAATAAATCACAGAACCATGGAATTCCAGAATGGTTTGGGTTGGGAGGACTTTAAAATCATCCAGTGTGACCCCTGCCAGGGCAGGGACACCTCCCACTGTCCTGGGGGATCCAGCCTGGCTTGGGCACTGCCAGGGATCCAGGGCAGCCACAGCTGCTCTGGGAATTCCAGCCCAGCCAGGAATTCCTTTCCCAAATCCCACCCAAAGCAGCACATGGAATCCTGGAGTGGTTTGGGTTGGAAGGGACCTTAAAGCTGATCCAGTCCCACCATGGGTTCCACACTTCCACTGTCCCAGGGAATCCAGCCTGGCTTTGGGCACTCCAGGGATCCAGGGCAGCCCCAGCTCCTCTGGGAATTCCAGCCCAGCCTGGCTTTGGGCACTCCAGGGATCCAGGGCAGCCCCAGCTCCTCTGGGAATTCCAGCCCAGCCTGGCCTTGGGCACTGCCAGGGATCCAGGGCAGCCCAGCTCCTCTGGAATTCCAGCCCAGCCTGGCCTTGGACACTGCCAGGGATCCAGGGCAACCCCAGCTCCTCTGGGAATTCCAGCCCAGCCTGGCCTTGGGCACTGCCAGGGATCCAGGGCAGCCCCAGCTCCTCTGGGAATTCCAGCCCAGCCTGGCTTTGGGCACTCCAGGGATCCAGGGCAGCCCCAGCTCCTCTGGGAATTCCAGCCCAGCCTGGCTTTGGGCACTGCCAGGGATCCAGGGCAGCCCAGCTCCTCTGGGAATTCCAGCCCAGCCTGGCTTTGGGCACTGCCAGGGATCCAGGGCAGCCCCAGCTCCTCTGGGAATTCCAGCCCAGCCTGGCTTTGGGCACTGCCAGGGATCCAGGGCAGCCCCAGCTCCTCTGGGAATTCCATCCAGCCTGGCTTTGGGCACTGCCAGGGATCCAGGGCAGCCCCAGCTCCTCTGGGAATTCCAGCCCAGCCTGGCTTTGGGCACTGCCAGGGATCCAGGGCAGCCCCAGCTCCTCTGGGAATTCCAGCCCAGCCTGGCCCTGGGCACTGCCAGGGATCCAGGGCAGCCCCAGCTCCTCTGGGAATTCCAGCCCAGCCTGGCTTTGGGCACTGCCAGGGATCCAGGGCAGCCCCAGCTCCTCTGGGAATTCCAGCCCAACTCCTCCTCCTCCTCCCAGGGAAGGATTTATCCCTAAAATTGAACTGTTGCTGTAATGACAACACACAACACACACTCCTGTGATTTTTCCTTCAAGGCTGTGTGAAGGAATGAGCCTTATTTTTAGGGATTGTTTTATCTACAATTAGATACAATAATTATATTGTATACATACAGTTTTCCACAGCCCGCTGTGATTGGTGAATAAAGCCAAACCTCTTCACCCACCCTGGTCAAACCAGAGGGACACCAAAAGAAAACCCCTCCTCCCAGAAGGATTCACAACATGGATATTGCTGCCAAAGCAATGTCCTGTTGCTTCTGCCCTTTTGCTGGGCACAACTTCCAGCGAGCCGAAACACCAGGAAAAAATCAGAAACTCAGAATAATTCAATCTTGAAAACCCCAGCCTGCACTGTGTTTCTTGTGTCCCTCAGGAGGAGATCAGCCCCCTGGAGAATGCCATCGAGACCATGGAGCTGACCAACGAGAGGCTCAGCAACGTGGTGCAGCAGCACGTGTGGGACCGCAGCCTGCCCCTGCACCCCCTGTCCATGCTGCTCAACGGCATCGTGGACCCCGCAGTCATGGGGGGCTACTCCAACTATGAGAAGGTCTGGGCACAGCCCTGGAGACCCTCACAGGGGGGGCTGGGGGGCTCCAGGGGGGCTGGGGGGCTCCAGAGGGGCTGGGGGGCTCCAGAGGGGCTGGGGGGCTTCAGGGGGGCTCAGCCTGGAGCCCCTCTGCAGGGCTGGGGGGCTTCAGGGGGGCTGGGGGGTTCAGCCTGGAGCCCCTCTGCAGGGCTGGGGGGCTTCAGGGGGGCTGGGGGGTTCAGCCTGGAGCCCCTCTGCAGGATTGGGGGGCTACTCCAACTATGAGAAGGTCTGGGCTGAGCCCTGGAGACCCTCAGGGGGATGGGGGGCTCCAGGGGGCTGGGGGGCTCCAGGGGGGCTCAGCCTAGGAGCCCCTCTGCAGGGCTGGGGGGCTACCCCAACTATGAGAAGGTCTGGGCTGAGCCCTGGAGACCCTCACGGGGGATGGGGGGCTCCAGGGGGCTGGGGGGCTCAGGGGGGCTCAGCCTGGAGCCCCTCTGCAGGCTGGGGGGCTACCCCAACTGTGAGAGGTCTGGGCTGAGCCCTGGAGACCCTCAGAGGGGGCTGGGGGGCTCCAGGGGGCTGGGGGGTCTCAGCCTGGAGCCCGTCGGGGTGGCTGGAGAGCTCCAGGAGGGCTGGGGGGCTCCAGGGGAGCTGTGGGGCTCAGCCTGGAGCCCCTCTGCAGGACTGGGGGGGCTACTCCAACTGTGAGAGGGTCTGGGCTCAGCCCTGGAGACCCTCAGAGGGAGCTGGGTGGCTCCAGAGGGGCTGGGGGGCTCAGCCCTGGTGCCCCTCTGCAGGATTGGGGGGCTATTCCAACTATGAGAAGGTCTGGGTTCAGCCCTGGAGACCCTCAGAGGGGCTGGGAGGCTCCAGAGGGGCTGGGGGGCTCAGCCTGGAGCCCCTCTGCAGGATTGGGGGGCTCCTCCAACTGTGAGAAGGTCTGGGCTCAGCCCTGGAGCCCCTCTGGGGGGCTCAGCTCGGGGGCTTGGATGGTTGGGATGCATGGAGATGAGAGAGCTCTGAAGTTAAGGCTTGGAATTTGGGTTTATTGCAAAGGGCAGTTTGTTGTTATTAGTTATTAGTTATTAGCCCTGCTTGGGGCTGCCAGCACAGCTCAGAGCAGGCCTGAGAGAGAGCAAAAAAAAGAAAAAAATAGAGAACAAGAGAAAGAAATAGATCTAGAACGACTGAGAACATAGTTCCTGTTACAACACAATAAATCCTTTTCTGTGCTGGATATTCTAATTGTCCCTGACCAATCTAGTACAAGATACAAATCCTATAGTATTTACATACAGCCTATCAGAATCATTACATTACCATACTGTGTTATATTTTAAACCTTAAAAAACTACTCTTTGGAGCCCTTTGCCAAACTACTGAAGTCTGCTCTGACTTTTAGACCTGTCTACAAGCAGAAGGCATTATTTAATCCAAAAAAAAAATTACCTTCAGCCGACCATACCATTATTTTCTAATTGTTTAATAACTAAAGCTTAGTAACTCAAAGCTTGCTTTCATTTCAATCTAGCTTGTAGTTCCCATATCCTCAAACTCTTTTACCCAGCAATCACATTTATAAGGCTTTGCTGTTTCATCTTCCCCCTTAACAGGGGTCGATAAAGCAAAAGAGGCTTTTTCTTGCCAGCAGCTTGTGGCAGAGCAAATAAATCAGGAAAAAAGCATTTCCCATCCAGGTTTACTCAGCTGACTTCACTTGAGCAGTGTAGGTTGTTCTTTTCCGTGCTGTTGAACTGAGGTTGTTTGATTTTTTTCCCCCCTAGCTAGCGAGGAAATTCCCAGCACAAAGTGCTCTGCTTGTTCCCAGGAGCTGGGAGGAGCGTGTTCAGATGGATTTGATCCTGCTCACCTGGGCCAGCCCTGTGACAGGAGGTGCCCACCTCAGCAAGAGGGGCTGCTGCTTCTGCCTCTGACTCTGCTCCTCTCACAGCACTTCGGGTGCTTTGGCCAGGGCTGAACTTGGCCCTGAATCTCCCATTTTATGAATCAAGGTTGACATCAAGTTTAGAGTTACGAAAGTGGGAAAGCAGTTAAGGGCAGGAACACAAAGGCTCTGCAGCCACATCTGGAAATACTCATTTCTGCTTCATATTTTCCTATTTCAGCTGCAGCTGAGTGCAGAACATTTGGCTTTTGGGGAGGCTAAAATGGGAGTTTTAATGGTTTTGTTGTAGCCATAAGCCAAAGCTGGGGGTTTTAACATCTTTCCTCTTGCAATAATTTAAGCACTTTCAAGGAAAATCCTCTGGGATCAACCCAGCAGCTCTTTGCCAGGCTCACCTCCATCCTGTTCAGCATCAAACTCCTTGCCCTATAAACTTGTACCACAGTTTTACAGAAGTAAAACAAATATATTCAGAGGCTAAAATAGCTCAGAGATGCAAATGAAAAATGTATTAGGGGGTTTATCTAGGAAAAAAAAAAAAAAAAAAAAAAAAGAAAAATTATCCTGGCCAGGAATTGGGATCCATTTCAATGGGATACATCATGGGAATTGGCACAACTTTAGGTTTTCAGTCCAGGAAAGTGGATTTGTGTTTGTTCAACTTCAAACCAAGACCAGATTCTGCTGATTAAAGGTGAAGCCAGGAGAAGTGGAGACTTTAAAGGGGCTTTGTTGGAGGAAGCTGGGAGCCCAAATCCCAGCGTGGTTTTTATTTCTCCTGAATCTTTGTAACCAGCCCCAAGTGAAAATGAGATATTTAAAGAAATGGCAGCAGGAGCTGCTTTGCTTTCCTCAGGGGCAGCTGATGTGGTTTGGGTGTCCTTATGTGCTGTGGGACACGGAGTGCTGGAAAATAAAGAGGCTTTTTGAAGTCAGAGCTTGAGGGTTTGGGTCTGCCACTCATGTTGAAGTGAGGAGCAGAAGTGATGGAAGCTCAGTTATTCCAATCAGTGCTGCTTTGTGAGAGGGGGATCAGGGCTGAGCAAAACCTTCCTGATGAAGGAACTGTTTTCCCATGGGTTTCACTGGGAAAAACTAATTTTTTTAAATTAAAAAAAAAGCGGGGTTTGTTCCCTTTTCCCAGCAAATAACCCTGGTGCTTTGTCCCTCAGCTTGGTGCCAGCAAAATTTGGGTTTAATATGAGGAAAAATGGCAGTGAATTGATTTTAAAGTGTCTTCCCCTCCGAGCTGCCTGGGGGAGCAGTGTCTGTGTCACCTGTGTCACCTTCTCTCTCTGTTTCCAGGCCTTCTTCACAGAGAAGTATCTTCAAGAACATCCTGAAGATCAAGACAAAATCGAGCTGCTCAAGCAACAAATTGCCATACAGGTCTGGAAGTGGGGAGAGAGCTGGAGGCACTGGGGGAGAGGGAATCCCAGAATCCTGGGATGTGATGGCTGGGAAGGAACCTTAGAACCTTAAAGCCCTTAAAACCTTAATTTCCCTGCCATGGGCAGGGACACCTTCCACTCTCCCTGGCTGCTACAAATCCCATCCAGCCTGGCCTGGGGAAAATATTGATGTTTGTCCAACACCTGGAGCTCCAACACTGAAATCCCCTCACTGTCACCAGCCCCGAGTCCTTTGCTGAGCTCCCTTGCTGTGTCACTGCTCATTTCCCCCTCTGCAAGCCCAAAACACATGGATTTAAATCCTGGCATTTTATCTGAGCTGTTTAATCAGGGGAGGGCTGGTTCGTGCTCGTGCTGCTCATTCTGCCCCTTCCTCTCTCCCTCCCTCAGATGCCTCTCCTGGCAGAGGGGATCCAGATCCATGGGGAGAAGCTGACAGAGCAGCTGAAGCCCCTGCACGAGAGGCTCACAGCCTGCTTCAAGGAGCTCAGGAGGAAGGTGGAGAAGCAGTATGGGGTCATAACTCTGGTGAGAGAACCTGGCTTTTCCCGTATTTTGCCCCAGAGGAACCCAGCTCCCCTTTTCCACCCAAGGGTGAGGTGAGGGTCACAGAATCCCAGAATCATCAGGGTTGGGAAAGAGCTTTGAGACCATCCAGTCCAGGCTGCCCCCAGCCCAGAGCTCCAAGTGCTGCTTCCAGGAGTTCCTTGGACACCTCCAGGGATGGGAACTCCAAACCTCAGCCCCTGCCAAGCCTGCCCACCCTTTCCATGCGGAAATTCCTGCTGCTGCCCACCCTGCCCAGCCTGGGGCCGTTCCCTCTCCTCCTGTCCCAGTTCCTGGGATCAGATCCCAAATCCCCCCGGCTGTCCCCTCCTCTCAGGAGCTGTGCAGAGCCACAAGATCCCCCCTGAGCCTCCTTTTCTCCAGGCTGAGCCCCTGCCCAGCTCCCTCAGCCCCTCCCAGCTCCTTCCCTTCCCTGGATTCACCCCAGCCTCTCCCGTCCCCTGAACTGGGGGACCCAGAGCTGCACCCAGCACTGGAGCACAGGGGACAAGCCCTGCCCTGCTCCTGCTGGCCCTGTCCTGATGCTGCCTTTGGCCTTTTGGCACACCTGGGCTCAGCTCCAGCGTGCTGGCTCCAGCTGTCCATCAGTTCCAGTTCACTGTGTCTTCGTCCAGCTGTGTCCATCAGTTCCACCTGTGTCCATCAGTCCGCTCCAGCTGTGTCCCAGTCCCAGCTGTGTCCATCAGCTAGTTCCACCTGTGTCCATCAGTGCCCAGCTCCAGCTGTGTCCTAGTCCCACTCAGTTACAGTGCCCCAGCTGTGTCCATCAGTTCCCTAGTTCCACCTGTGTCCATCAGTGTCCCAGCTCCAGCTGTGTCCATCAGTGCTCCAGCTGTGTCCATCAGTTCCCTAGTTCCACCTGTGTCCATCAGTTCCCTAGTTCCAGCTGTGTCCATCAGTCCCCAGCTCCAGCTGTGTCCATCAGTGCTCCAGCTGTGTCCATCAGTCCCCAGCTCCAGCTGTGTCCATCAGTGTCCCAGCTGTGTCCAGCCACGCTGTCCCCAACCTGCAGGACCCTTGGATTTTTAACCCCTGAACCCAAGGACAGGACCTGGGCAGGTCTGTCCCTGTGACAAACAGCACACGACACGAATTTCTCCACAAACAGCTTGGAGAAATCAACCTGACTCTGTTTCTTATCAGGGGTCACTCCCTTTTATACATTTTTGTCACCGTGATGGGTGAAAGTCATCCCCTTCACCCACACTGCTCAAACCAGAGGGACAGCAAAAGAAATCCTTGCTGTTGTTTTTGAAAATAAACCTGGTTTTCATAACTAGAGTCAGGTTCTTATGAATTGCAGGTGAACAAGAACAGTTTATGTTCCTTCATAAAAAATATCACTTAAGAAACTTCTCGTTTAACCAGTGGGATTGGAGAAGTAGACACTTCGGTATCCAATCCCTAATCAGTGTCCTAAAAGTTATAAAAAACTGGAGTTTCAGTAAAACTAATCATTGTCCTAATAATTACAAAAATCTGAAATTTCAGTAAAACTAATCAGTGTCCTAAAAATGATAAAAAAACTGAAGTTTCAGTTAAAACTAATCAGTGGTTTAATTATAATTTATAATTTTAATTATAATTTATGTATAAATATAGATATATAAATAATATAATTTATCGTTTTGATTATAATTTACTTATAATTCATTACAAAACCCTGAAATTTCAGTAAAACTCCTTTTGTACTCTGACCCCCGTGTGTGTGTGCTGCGTTTCCATCGTGTCCCGCAGCGACACCTCCCACAGAAAAAATTCCAACCACGAGCATCATTACAGGAACAACCCTGATGTTTATGTTCAAGCTTCAGGAACCCAAAAACACCGGGAGAAAAAGCAGAATGTAGAGGCTGCAGGAATTTAGGTGCTGCCCAGAGCCCCAGCTGCTGGCAGCTCCCAGCCCTGTGCTGCTCCCGGGGTTTCCCGGTGTTTCCCTGTGCTTTTCCCGGTATTTCCCCGGTGTTTCCCAGTCTTTTCCCTGTGCTTTTCCCGGTATTTCCCCGGTGTTTCCCAGTCTTTTCCCTGTGCTTTTCCCTGTGCTTTTCCCGGTGTTTCCCCGGTGTTCCTCGGTGTTTTCCCTGTGCTTTTCCCGGTATTTCCCCGGTGTTTCCCAGTCTTTTCCCTGTGCTTTTCCCGGTATTTCCCCGGTGTTTCCCAGTCTTTTCCCTGTGCTTTTCCCTGTGCTTTTCCCGGTGTTTCCCCGGTGTTCCTCGGTGTTTTCCCTGTGCTTTTCCCGGTTTTCCCGGTGTTTTCCCGTCTTTTCCCTGTGCTTTTCCCGGTATTTCCCCGGTGTTTCCAGTCTTTTCCCTGTGCTTTTCCCTGTGCTTTTCCCGTGTCTTCCGGTGTTCCTCGGTGTTTTCCCTGTGCTTTTCCCGGTATTTCCCCGGTGTTCCCAGTCTTTTCCCCTGTGTTTTCCCGTATTTCCCGGTGTTTCCCGTCTTTTCCTGTGCTTTTCCCTGTGCTTTTCCCGGTGTTTCCCCGGTGTTCCTCCCAGGTGTTTTCCCTGTGCTTTTCCCGGTTTCCCCGGTTTCCAGTCTTTCCTGTGCTTTTCCCGTGTTTCCCCGGTGTTTCCCTGCTTTTCTCCAGTGTTTCCCGTGCTTTCTTCCTGCCCGGTTGTTTCCCTCCCGGTGTTTCCCTGGTGTTCCCTTTTTCCCTGTGCTTTTCCCGTGTTTCCCTGTGTCCCGTTTTCCCAGCTGTTTCCCTGTTCCCGGTGTTCCCCGTGCTTTTCCCCGTGTTTCCCCGTGTTTCCCTGGTGTTCCCGTGTTCCCTGTGCTTTCCCGGTTTCCCCTGCTGTTCCCCGCTGTTTTCCCGTGTTCCCGTGTTCCCGTGTTCCCGGTTTCCCCGGTGTTTCCCCGTGTTTCCCCGCTGTTCCCCCCTGTTCCCCGGTGTTCTCCCGTGTTCCCCGGTGTTTCCCGGTGTTCCCCGGTGTTTCCCCGCTGTTCCCCGCTTGTTTCCCGTGTTTCCCGGTTTCCCCATTGTTTCCCGTGTCGCTTTTCCCGGTGTTTCCCCGCTTTCCCCGGTGTTTCTTTCCAGTCTTTTCCCGGCGTTCCACGGTGTTTTCCCGGTGTGTCCCCGCAGCCCCCGGCGCTGACCGCCAGGAAGCCGAGCAGGTCTGGCTCCGTGGTGCTGCCCTACATCATGCCCTCCACCCTGCGGCGGCTCTCGGTCACCTCCGTGGCTTCCTCCGTGCTCTCCACCTCATCCACCTCGTCCGACAGTGCGTCCTCCCGGCCGGGCTCCGACGGGTCAGTGAGTGCGGGCTGGTGGGCAGCGGGGGGATGTGCCCGAGGCTGCTGCCCCTGAAAATCAGCCTGCTGATGGGTTTGGGTGTGATGGAGTCAGTGCTCAGGAATTGGGAGATAACCAAGGATCATGGTTGCATTCCTGGGTGAACAGATCTCACCTGATGGACTTCTCCAGTGAGCAGTGGGGATGGAGAGGTGGGAACTGCTCTGTGCAATCTCTGGGCACTGTCCAGACACTGAGAGATACAAAATCAGCAATAAACTGGGGAGTTCTTTTCTTGTTCTCTGCCTGGACCCTGCTGTGTGTTGCTGTGTTCCCTCTGTGCATCACAGTGACATTAGACACCATCAGGGACTCTCAAAATCAAGATTTATTCCATGGAAATACCTTTAAAAGTGGGTTTGGAGGTCAGTGCTATTCCATTTTACAGGGGGTTTGAAGCACACACATGGGGAGCTGAACCCCAGAGCTACTGGTGCTGTGTCCCAGTTATCCCCAGGGCATTCCAGGTGCCCAGTGCCTCTCCTGTTTCCCAGGAGAACAGAGGGATGAGGCACCACAAAGTGGGCACCACATTCCAAGTGCCCAGTGTCTCAGTTTCCCAGTTATCCCAGGGCATTCCAGGTGCCCAGTGCCTCTCCTGTTTCCCAGGAGAACAGAGGGATGAGGCACCACAAAGTGGGCACCACATTCCAAGTGCCCAGTGTCTCAGTTTCCCAGTTATCCCAGGGTGTTCCAGGTGCCCAGTGCCTCTCCTGTTTCCCAGTTATCCCCAGGGTGTTCCAGGTGCCCAGTGTCTCAGTTTCCCAGTTATCCCCAGGGTGTTCCAAGTGCCCAGTGTCTCAGTTTCCCAGTTATCCCAGGGTGTTCCAGGTGCCCAGTGCCTCTCCTGTTTCCCAGTTATCCCCAGGGTGTTCCAGGTGCCCAGTGTCTCAGTTTCCCAGTTATCCCAGGGCATCCAAGTGCCAGTGTTCAGTTTCCCAGTTATCCCAGGGTGTTCCAGGTGCCAGTGTCTCAGTTTCCCAGTTATCCCAGGGCATTCCAAGTGCCCAGTGTCTCAGTTTCCCAGTTATCCCCAGGGTGTTCCAGGTGCCCAGTGTCTCCTGTTTCCCAGGAGAACAGAGGGATGAGGCACCACAGAGAGGTTTATTTTGGCAGCCAAGAGGTGAATAAGGCACACAGCGCTTGTTTCACCTGTCAGCAGCTGCATCCACAGCTGGGACACAGGAGCTGCCACGCCTGGGGACATTCCCTGCTGTCACTTGTCAGAGCGTTGGCTTTACAGCTGGAATGGCCAGAGTTTGGGTGATTGGTCAGTGAGACTCATGGCTGAGCATGGACTGCAGCTCTGGCTGCCTCTGCAAGCAGATCCCACTTTACCTTGGGCTAAAACCACGTAATCCTCAGAATTCCAGGGGTAACAGCACAAATCCCACTGAAAAACCCATGGTGCTGCCTCACTTTTTCCCAGAAATCCCTTACACAAACTGAGAGGTCACAGCTTTTCAGCAGACAGCCCTTTCCATGTCTGATGGACTCGTGTTTCAGGTTTTTCTCACTCTTTTGGGCCACAGATCTACCCTGGAGCCTCTCTTGGAGAGGAGAACATCCACATCTTCCAGAGCTGAGGAGCTGCCCGTGAAGGACGATGGTGACAACAGGATTAGCAAAGTCAAGAGGAAGGAGTGGAGCATTAGCAAGTCTCAGGTTATCGTGGAGAAGGAGCCAGAAGCAGAACTGACTTCCCAGATGGTAAAACCCCATCATAATAAAGACAGGAATACTCAAACCCCAGCAGGAGCCGAGTGTTTCCACTGCTCCCAGCCACGCTGCTCAGGGAGAACTTCATTAAACACTGGGAGGGTTTCAAGTACCAAAAAGCCTTGGTCATCTGAATAATTCTCTTTTTTTTTTTTTTTTAATCTGGAAAATTTGTGTCACAGGCTCCAGTGCAGCCTGGCTGGGGGCACAGGCACTGGTGGGTGGCTCAGGGGGTGCTGAGCAGAGCCTGGGTGCTCTCAGCACCGTGGCAAAGCCCTGGTTTTGTTGGAGCAAGGAGCCCCTGCTCAGCCAGGCAGGGGTCCAGCTGCCCAGCCAGATGTTGAGCAGCTGTCAGCCTGCAGCACTGCCCAAAGCAAATGTCCTGTGAGGTGCAGACCCCTGGGATGGGGCAGGGAATTCAGAGAAGGGGCTCTGGTGTAAGGCACCAGCTCTGGCAACCTGGATCTGCCAGGCTCGCAGGCACCTCGGTATTCCCCAGTTTTGTGACACTGTGGGGACCTGTGAGAGCTCTGAGGTACCTGGCTGTGCTCACCGTGCTGTGTTGCTGTTCAGTGCTGTCCTGTGTTCCCTGTGAGAGCTCTGGCTGTGCTCACCTGTGCTGTTCAGGTGTTTGTGTCCCTGTGACAGCTCTGGCTGTGCTCACCTGTGTCTGTCCCTGTGGTTCTGTGTCCCTGTTGTAGGAGCTCTGGCTGTGCTCACCTGGTGTCTGTTCAGGTTTGGTTTGTGCTCCCTGTGCCAGTTCCGGGGCACCTGGCTGTGCTCACCTGTGCTCACCTGTGTCTGTGTCCCCAGCAGGGCTCGCCAGGGAAGGTGCAGAGGCCCCAGAGTCTGCAGCTGGGGGACACCAGGCTCACCCTGCTCCAGGGCTCCTGTCTGCAGCAAGGCACCCGCAGCCCTCCCCCCGTCACCCCCAAAACCCCCCGGACCCAGAGTAAGTCCTGCTGCTGGAAAACCCCGGGAATGACAACCCCGGGAATGAGTCTGTGTGTGCTGGGGAGCCTGCGGAGGAGGAGCTGCTCGATCACAGGCGCTCGGGAGAGCCTGAAAATCCAACTTGACCCCGTGCAGGGGGAAAAAGGGGGGCAGCCCCTTTGAACCCCAAGAGAGGGGATTGAACCCCAAAGATGGGATTGAACCTCAAGTGATGGGATTGAACCTCAAGAGATGGGATTGAACCAGCTGATGGGATTGAACCCCATGATGGATGACCCAACAGAGGGGATGAACCTCAACTGATGGGATTGAACCTCAACTGATGGGATTGAACCCCAAGAGATGGGATTGCACCCCAAGAGATGGGATTGCACCCAAGTGATGGGATTGAACCCCAAGAGATGGGATTGAACCCCAGCTGATGGGATTGAACCTCAAGTGATGGGATTGAACCTCAAGTGATGGGATTGAACCCAGGATGGGATTGAACCCCAGCTGATGGGATTGAACCCCAGCTGATGGGATTGAACCCCAAGAGATGGGATTGAACCCCAACCAGTGGGATTGAACCCCAAGGATGGGATTGAACCCCAGCTGATGGGATTGAACCCAATGATGGGATTGAACCTCAAGAGATGGGATTGACCTCAAGAGATGGGATTGAACCCCAGCTGATGGATTGAACCCAAGGATGGGATTGAACCCAACCCATGGGATGAACCCCAAGAGATGGGATGAACCAAGTGGATTGAACCCCAAAGATGGATTGACCCAACAGTGGGATTGAACCCCAACCCATGGGATTGAACCCAAGAGATGGGATTGAACCCCAACCCATGGATTGAACCCCAACCCATGGGATTGAACCCCAACTGGTGGGATTGAACCCCAGCTGATGGGTTTTAAACCCCAGTTTGTGGGGCTGAACCCCAATTGATGGGTTTTACCCCCAAGCCCACCCATGCCAGGGCTCTCTGTGTCCTGGGAAGGTTTTCCAGACCCTGGGTGCAGAGCACAGGCAGTCACGGTGGGTGGCTCTAAATGGGCTCAGGTGTGGAGGAACATCTCATTTGTTCTCATTTGTTCTCATTTGTTCTTATTTGATTTTTTTTGTTCTTATTTGATCTTATTTTATCTTTATTTGTTCTTATTTGTATTTATTTGAACTTATTTGTACTTATTTTTTCTTATTTGATTATTTTTTTGTTCTTATTTGATCTTTTTTGTTCTTATTTGATCTTTTTTTGTTCTTATTTGTTCTTATTTGATCTTTTTTGTTCTTATTTGTACTTGCTTGTACTTACTTATTCTTATTTGTTCTTATTTGATCTTTTTTTTGTTCTTATTTTTACTTATTTGTTCTTATTTGATTTTTTTATGCTTACATGTTTTTGTTTGATCTTTTTTTGTTCTTATATTTGTACTTACTTGTACTTATTTTTTCTAATTTGATCTTTTTTTGATCTTATTTGATCTTTTTTTTGTTCTTATTTGTTCTTATTTGTACTTGCTTATACTTACTCATTTTTAGTTGTTCTTATTTGATCTTTTTTTGTTCTTATTTTAACTTATTCTTATTTGATCTTCTTTTTTATTCTTAAATGTTTTTATTTTATCTTTTTTTGTTCTTATATTTGTACTTACTTGTTCTTATTTGTTCTAATTTGATCTTTTTTTGATCTTATTTGATCTTTTTTTTGTTCTTATTTGTTCTTATTTGATCTTTTGTTTGTTCTTATTTGATCTTTTTTGTTCTTATTTGTTCTTATTTGATCTTTTTTATTCTTATGTTTTTATTTGATATTTTTTGTTCTTATATTTGTACCTACTTGTACTTATTCGTTCTAATTTGATCTCTTTTTGCTCTTAATTGTTCTTTTTTTTTGTTCTTATTTGTTCTTATTTGATCTTTTTTGTTCTTATTTGATCCTTTTTTTGTTCTTATTTATTCTTATTTGTACTTGCTTGTACTTACTTGTTCTTATTTGATTTTTTTTGTTCTTATTTTTGCACTTACTTGTACTTATTCGTTCTAATTTGATCTCTTTTTGCTCTTAATTGTTCTTTTTTTTATTCTTATTTGCTGAATTTATTTTTTTTTATTCTTTTCTTATTCGTTCTTAAATTTTTCCTTATTTTTTTTCTCCCTGATTTCTTCTCTCCCTGTCGTTTCCAGGCTTCCCCTCCCTGCAGGCTGACGGATTGGCCACGCCACCCCCTCCTCCCCCCAAAAGCAAACCCTACGAGGGCAGCACCCCCAGAAACTCGGCAGAGGTGAGCACAGGGAGCTGGCTGGATGTCGGCAGAGCACCTCCCAATATCTGCAATTTTCCGATTTTCCAGTTTTCTTATCATTTGTCTTATCATTTCTTATCAGTTGTCTTATCGTTTCGCTGCTTCACTCCCCCAAACCACAAAAGAAAGTAAAAAAAAAAGGGGTTTTGCTTCAGGAGAAGGCAGTGCAGTGCCTTTATTGTTATTTTTTTTTTTTTTCCAGGTGGGAATTGTGTTGTGCTTAGGCAAAAGGTGTGGGGGGGTGGGAAGAGATATGGAAAAAACATCAGCAGCAAAATTACAGCCTAAAACAGTGCAATAATTTGAGCTGAGATAGAAATGTGGGGGGAAAATCACAATTTTCAGGGGTCTCCAACATCTCCTTCTAAGCCTCATCTCAACATAATCTGATTTTTCAAGCCATTAGTGACTGTACAAAGGCTGTATTTAAACCCTGCCCGTGGTCTCAATTCCAGGGAGTGATTTTCTCCCAGGAATATCAAAGTGCCCCTTTCTCAGGACTGTGATTTTTTGTGAGTGCAAGGGAGGGATGCCTTCCCCAGTCCAGCTGACAGAGAGGGTTTGGGAGTGAGATAAACTGGGATTTATCCAAAGTCAATTTGCAGAGTGATCACCCTTAGCTACTTCAGCAGCATGGGAAGACAAGAAAACATTAAAAAAAAAAAAAAACATTGAAACAAGAAAACATTAATTCTGTGTTGTGGCACTGGGAGAAAGCCTTGAGCTATGGGATGAGGAGGAAAGTTTTTTTCTTTGCCCTTCCTTTGGCTGGGAGTGGCTGCTGTGCCCAGCAGAGATCCCAGCCCCAGGGATGCTGTGGGAGTCACTGATCAAGAGGATTAATAAATTAATCATTACTAATTACTGCCCTGCAGCATCCCCCTTGGCTGGGAGCCAGAGGGAAAGGATTCACAGGGCTGGCTAGGGGAATTGGGGAGGATTTTCTGGAGGGTTTTGTTCCTTTGCTGTTGTAAAGTTTGGGCCTGTCTCCCTTTGGTTAAAGCACTCCTGAAATGTTGAGCTTTGGCTGAGGAGTGATGAACCACACAAGCTCCTCACTCTCCTGGCCTTTCCCATCTCATTTATTTACAGGATGCCCCCTAAAACAGGCAGGGACAACTTGGAAAAGCCCCCTTAGTGCAATTTTCTGCAAGAACAAGCCCCTCTGCAGGCAATCAGGGTGTTGATTGTTTAATTAGAACTGCCCTTGCTCCCATTTCAGGCTGGGAAGTTTTGCCATTCTGATTCGAGCACCTTTTACATCCTTTTGGTGCAGCTCAGCCAGGCAGCAGGAGAAAAAAACCTGAATTTTGAAACCTGGGTTTGTTGCCTGCCGTTTTAGTGATCACCAAAGGGAGGGATAAATGCTGAAGTTGGGCTGCAGGTCAGAAGCAATTAAAGTCTTTAGCAAATAAAAACATTTCAGCTCTGCTGTTTCCTGGGGATCTGTCCTTGTTTGGCCCTGAGGCTGAACTCCAGCGTTTGCTCCTGAGAGAACCATTTGGGTTCCTCATTTGGTGAAGCAAAACGCCTCCCACTTGCCAGCAATGCTTCATTTTATTGTGTTTCCATCTCCTCAGGTCGCTCCACCACTGTCCAGCAGAAGGGAGTCCAAACCTCCCCCTCCACCCCCCAAAACCAGGAAATCCAGCGTGGTCTCCTCGGAGCAGGGGCTGCCCTGAGGATTTGGGGTCACAGCAACGCCCAGCACGGCAGCTGCTGGATTTCCAGCCAGCCTGGTGACCTCTCCTGCCATCCCACCGCTTCCCCTGCAGTTTTCCTGAGCAATCCCACAAAGGAGCTGTTGCTGGGACTGGCTTCCCTCCCCTGTGGGCAGTACTGACACACTAATCCAGATTCTTCTCTCTCCTGGTCTTGCCTGCCCCAAGTTTCTCCCTGCTGCAATCCCAGTGTGACTGGGAATCCCAGGGGGATCTCACTGGGAGTTTCCTGCCTGGGTCAGGCTCTCTGCTCAGCTTGTGCTTGGTTTGGTACCAGATCTCATTTTGTGCTTTTGAATGGGGTGGGGAAAAAATCCCTCCTGTGAATGTTTGGGGTGACAGAAGCTGCACTTTGGCCAGGGCTGCACTGGTACCTCCTGAACTGATTCCAAGATTTCACTGGTACCTCCTGAACTGATTCCAGGATTTCACTGTACCTCCTGAACTGATTCCAAGATTTCACTGGTACCTCCTGAACTGATTCCAAGATTTCACTGGTACCTCCTGAACTGATTCCAGGATTTCACTGGTACCTCCTGAACTGATTCCAAGATTTCACTGGTACCTCCTGAACTGATTCCAAGATTTCACTGGTACCACCTGAACTGATTCCAAGATTTCACTGGTACCTCCTGAATGATTCCAAGATTTCACTGGTACTACCTGAATTGATTCCAGGATTTCACTGGTACTCACTGAATTGATTCCAGATTTCACTGGTACCACCTGAACTGATTCCAGGATTTCACTGGTACCTCCTGAACTGATTCCAGATTTCACTGGTACCTCCTGAATGATTCCAGGATTTCACTGGTACCTCCTGAATTGATTCCAGGATTTCACTGGTACACCTGAATTGATTCCAGGATTTCACTGGTACCTCCTGAATTGATTCCAGGATTTTCCTGGGACCACCTGCACTGATTCCAGGATTTTACTGGTACCAGTTCCATAAACAGCTTGTGGCCTCTTTATTTATCATTGATATTGATGAAGATTTTGCTTTCTCTTCCAGGAAATCATTTTGTTTGTTAATTCTGTCATTTTGCTTCTGATTACCTTGTAGAAGTTGGGAAGAGCCACTAAAACCCTGCTGAGGGTGTTGCTCCCAGCAGGAAATGCAGATTATTGTGGGGCTGGGGGTTCACAGCCCATCACTGAGCTCCCCTGACTGAAATGGGTTTCTGACCTTACTGAAAAACCAAAGTTTGTCAAACCTAAAGAAAACTTTTCCTCAGCAAAGTCTTTTTTTCCCAGGGAAAAGCAAATCCAACGAAGACCACCCCCAGGAGGGTTTTTTTGCCAGACTCAAGCTGTCATTTTCTTTTGTTCTTCCCAATTCTTTTGATGTCAGTGGGACTGCAGGAGCTGCTGTGCTGCCTGCCCAGCTCTGAAAGCAGATTGCCCTTGTCCCAGAGTCATCCCAGAGTCATCCCAGATTGCCATCACCTCCAGCCTGCAGCTGCTGGGAGGTGCCAGTGCAGTCACATCCCATCCATCCCAGCCTGCTTGCTGCACGCACTCCCAGCTCTCTCGGGGCTGCTGCTTCTCAGGGCACATCTTGGGAATCTCCCTGGACACCCTGGCCAGGTTTTTCCCCCCCTCTCTGGGGTGTTTTAGGATGTGTCAGCTCCTCGTTGTGTTCTTGGGCACAGACTCTGCTTGACTCGAAAGCCTCTGGGGTTTTGTGTCTGTTCATTTTCTGTGCTCTCTCCTTCCTGCTGTGCTCACGGCCGCCCTGGCACCCTCTGAAACTTTGCTGCAGCATCACTTTTTGGGCTGGGCTGAGGTTTTTTGCTTCAGGCAGAACAGCAGGCTGTGCTGTGAGCTGTCTGAAGTGGATCTGCACAGCACCTCTTGTTAATTCAGTGCCTTTCCCCACTCTGCACCTGGCTGCTTTTCCCAGCAGCTCGGGTTTGACCCCTGAGTGACCCAGCAGGAGCACAGCAGGCTGAGGGATCCCAGGAATGGTTTTCCCGGTGTGGGCCAGCAGACTGGGGCAGGTGTTTTAGGTCTAAGTGACTTTGGAATCCTCTTTTCCAGCTGTTTTGTTCTGCTTTAGCAACCTTAACGTGTGGAGGCACCTCGTGCATCCAGGGTTTCTCCTGGAGAAGGGAACACTCCATGCAAAAAAAAACGCTCACAGGAGGAGGTCTGACCTTGGGAAGAATTTTTCAGCTGATCTTTAACCAGCTTTTTGCTCTTTTACTCGGGGAGATTCAGCTCTGGCTGCATTTTTTGCAGTTACAGACCAGGATTTGGGGCAGAATCCTTGGCATGTCCGTGGTTAATGATCCCTCCCTTCCTTGGACAGTGCAGCTGCCACCTTCCTCTCTGCTCTGCCTTAAAATTGCTCCTCTCCCCTTAAACCTCACCTGGGTTTGCTGCTCACAAGTTCAGGCTCCTCCCCTCACTCCCAGCTGGGCACTGGTCTGAACTGGGAGGAGAGGAACAGCTGACATTAAAGAGTTCAGATTTCCCTTCCCAAATTTTGGGTAAATTTGCCAGAAAGGGCTCTAAATTTCGTTCATTTTTCCCCCTTCTCATTATTATTTTCTGTAGTTTATAAACTTGTCCCACTCCTCCTCCTTTTGGCCCCAGATTGGTGTCCAGTTCTCGTTCATCTCTGCCTGATAAAAGTTGGCATCACTGGCTCAGAGGTGCAAGATGGAATTTCTGTCCTGTGCTCAAATGATTCGGGGCTCTGGGTCCGTTTTAGAGGGGAAAAAAAATCACCCAAGTGTCAGATTTTTAAAGGCAATTGGGCATTTAAATATGTGAGGAAGAACAGGGCTTTTAAATAAGCCCTGATTTTAAATAAGTGGAATTAAGTTCCCACTCTTAGGAGAAATCCCTAATTTTTGTAGGTGTTTGCTCTTTGCTTGGGTACCTGCCTGACTTGGGAGATTTCATTTTCAGAGACAATTTAAGCTGTCTCCACCTTATTTTTTTTTTTTTTTTTTTGAAATGAGAATCATCTCTTCAGGTTAATTAGGTGCATTAGAAAATGCCTCTAATGTGTTTTAAACCAGAGGGTAAAAAAGGGGAATAGGAACTCCATAACAACGATCTCTGCACGCCACAAATGACAGCAATTTCTGGAAATTCATGGGTTTGGATAAAATCTCAAAACACCCCCTCTGCACAAGGGACAAAACCTAATCCCACTTCAGAGCCAAGCTGTTCAAAGCTGCTGTGAAATTTCGAAGTCTTTGAGGATTTCAGTTTTCCTCCTTTGGAGAAACGTGGCCAGTGCTTGTTTTGCTGGAGCTTTTAATTAAAATTCGTCGTGCTGTGATGAATTCCTTTAAAAATGTGACGGGCTCTAATCCACCCCAGGGCCAGAGGAGAGCAGGCAGCTTTGCCTTTCAGTGGATTATTGGATTAGGAAAGGACACAGATTCCAGGGAGAGCAGCTCTGTGATCTGCAGTGGCACAGAGCTCCAGGATGGATGTGCACAGGGGCTTTGGGAACATTTTTTGGGAACATTCATCCCAAAAACTCCCCACCCCCAGCCCAGGGTTTGCTCCAGGCTCACCCTGAGCTGCACTTGCAGTGACAACGCCCCAGATTTTCCTCTCCTTATTTATTTTTTTAGCGTTGTAAATGGAGATAATAACTTTAAATCTGTAATTTAACTGATATATATATATATATAAAACATTCCTGACCTGCTTCTGCTCCCTTCTTTTGATTAGTTTTATTTTTAATTAAAATCTTGACCTTATTTTTACTGTTGCAGACCAAATCTTTTGGTGGACTGGGGTGAGCTTTTCCAAAGACTACAGCAGGGAGGAAAAATAAAGAAATAATGTGATTTTATGGCTGCTCAAAAGCCCGAGGTTCCTGATCCTTCTCTCTGAACATTAATTAAAGCACCTTTAGGACAGTTTGGGCACTACAGGGGTCACTCAAAGGAGGTTCACCCCTTGTTTTTCAGCTCCATGTGCTGCTGGTTTGTGTTTTTAGATAGCACTCCAAAGTTCACCCCAATCCACATTGGATTCATTTTTCTCCCTGTGTTATTCCAAAGGTTTAATCACTCTCAACCTGGGACAGGTTTGTTGTGAATTCTGGAGGATTTGGGGGTTGGGGAAGGAAGTTTGGGATCCTGGGTTGGTGGTTTCGTTGCAAACCCATTTTTGCAGACTGCAAAAAATAAATTGGGGTTTTTTTTCCAGTCCTTTGCAACTGAATCAGTAAAAAATCCTGCTTTAATTCTGCACTACAGGGGTCACTCAAAGGAGGTTCACCCCTTGTTTTTCAGCTCCATGTGCTGCTGGTTTGTGTTTTTAGATAGCACTCCAAAGTTCACCCCAATCCACATTGGATTCATTTTTCTCCCTGTGTTATTCCAAAGGTTTAATCACTCTCAACCTGGGACAGGTTTGTTGTGAATTCTGGAGGATTTGGGGGTTGGGGAAGGAATTTTGGGATCCTGGGTTGGTGCTTTCATTGCAAACCCATTTTTGCAGACTGCAAAAAATAAATTGGGGGTGTTTTTTTTATTTTTTTTCCAGTCCTTTGCACCTGAATCAGTAAAATATTCTGCTTTAAAGTGGCTCTGGAGAGAGCAGGAGCTTTGGGAAGGGGCTGCAGCTCTGGGTAAATGCCACGGGATTCACTAAGTCTGTAAAGCAAGGTGTACAAATTTTCGTGGGTTTTTTTTAAATGTAATGACTGTTGTAAAGTTTGTAAATACGTTTTTAAAATAAACGTCATTTTTATGACTGAACCAAAGAAAGGAGCAGTAAAAGTCTTTCTTCCGTGGGCCACTGATGGACAGAGGAGTTAATTCCAATTAAAGGCATGAAATCCAAAGGTAAATTTATTTTTTTTATCGAAGTTTCTGTGCTGGTTTACCCAGAGAGCAGCGAGCTGAGGCTGTGGTTTTGTCAAACCAAAATTGTCACACTCAAATCATCCCTGAAGGACTCAGAGCAGACCCTGCTCTGCTGCTCCCACTCTGGCCTGGCACCTGTGCATAAATCCAATAATCTCCACAATTTCCCACGCTTTGGGTGCAGTTTCAGAGTATTTATTCACATATTGATCCGAGCAAAGCCCGTTGGAGGTGGGATTTATTTTAACACCGTTTGGAAAGCTTGCTCTGGCTCTGTGGCTCTCTTTGGCTCTGGGGTTAAACCTTTCTTCTGCCTTCTCTCTCCACCAGCCTCTCCTGTAAGCACACACCAAAAGCTGGGGTCAGACAGCAGAAATGACTGAGGGTGGAATTTTCAGTTGCTAAAATAACTTAAATACTAAATTAAATTGATTTATTAACGCTAAAATTGATTTATTAACATTAAAATTGATTTATTAACACGAAAATTAATTTATTAACACTAAAATTAATTTATTAATACTTAATTTAACACTAAATTTATTAATACTAAATTAATTTATTAATAAAATCAGAGTTGGAGCCCTGGGGTGCTTTGGATGGAGATGAGCTGGGTCAATATCTGGGGTTTGTTCCCTCAGGTGTCTCAGGCAGGGGGATTTTTGTGCTCTCCCACCTTCCCCAGGAAATGATGATAATTGGAGTTTTTCCATGGGGTGGAACGTTTTTCCAGCCACTCCCCTTGCTTTCCCTGTTTAATATTCCTGCAGCAGCTCCAGGAATGTGTTAGGTTGGAAAAGCTGGGTGTGGAAAAAGCTTCGTTTGTTTTTCAGTGTTATTGAGCAGCAAGAAATGAGAATTTCCTGAGCAGAGCTCACTTTCTGGTGGGGTTTGGTCCTTTCAGCTCTGCTAAGACAGGCCAAGTTTCCCTCAGTGAGCCAGAAAGAATTCTTTTCAAATATCCTGGTAATTATTCTGGTGTGTTTTCCTGCCTAACATCATCTCCTGCAGTAAAAAAAAATTAAGTAAATTACTGCTGCTGGCTCTTCACTGTGCAGGCAGTGCTGCTGGGAGGCATGGGTCACGATTCCAACACGTGTTCAGTACAAATAAGATTAAAAATGGGCTAAAAACATCTTTCTTTAGGTATCTCCTGCATGTAAATGCAGTGGAATTCAGGCTCTGAATTACTGTTCCTGATTTTAGGAGCCTTTTCCATGCGGGCTGAGAGGCTGGAGAGGCTTCCAGGCACTCACAGCTTTGGGGTTTGGCTTCAAAGCTGCAGTGGGGATGGAGCGCTTGGGATGGCCCGGGGACACTTGGCCGTCTGGCCCCGCCGGGGGCTGCTGCGTTAATGGAAAAGCACATTCCTGCCCGAGAGGGCTGGCTGGGTGTCAGGGAGCCGGGCTGTGAGCTCTGGGCTCCTGCTGCTCTGCTGCAGCTCCGGGAAATGCATTTCCGACCTGGGGACCCGGGACAGCGGCAGCAGCAGCAGCAGCAGATTCCATCTGGCAGCGCCTGCAGCGGCAGGGACAGCCCGGGGCTGGAACTGGGACAGCCCGGGGCTGGAACTGGGACAGCCCGGGACAGAGCGGGGACAGCCCGGGGCTGGAACTGGGACAGCCCGGGGCTGGAACTGGGACAGCCCGGGGCTGGAACTGGGACAGCCCGGGGCTGGAACTGGGACAGCCCGGGACAGAGCTGGGACAGCCCGGGGCTGGAACTGGGACAGCCCGGGGCTGGAACTGGGACAGCCCGGGACAGAGCTGGGACAGCCCGGGGCTGGAACTGGGACAGCCCGGGGCTGGAACTGGGACAGCCCGGGGCTGGAACTGGGACAGCCCGGGACAGAGCGGGGACAGCCCGGGGCTGGAACTGGGACAGCCCGGGACAGAGCGGGGACAGCCCGGGGCTGGAACTGGGACAGCCCGGGGCTGGAACTGGGACAGCCCGGGACAGAGCTGGGACAGCCCGGGGCTGGAACTGGGACAGCCCGGGGCTGGAACTGGGACAGCCCGGGACAGAGCTGGGACAGCCCGGGGCTGGAACTGGGACAGCCCGGGGCTGGAACTGGGACAGCCCGGGACAGAGCGGGGACAGCCCGGGACAGAGCGGGGACAGCCCGGGACAGAGCGGGGATAGCCCGGGACAGAGCAGGGACAGCCCGGGACAGAGCTGGGACAGCCCGGGGCTGGAACTGGGACAGCCCGGGAAAGAGCTGGGATAGCCCGGGACAGAGCTGGGAGTGATGGGGAAAGGAACTGGGAGTGATGGGGAAAGGAGCTGGGACAGCCCGGGACAGGAGCTGGGAGTGATGGGGAAAGGAACTGGGAGTGATGGGGAAGGAACTGGGACAGCCCGGGGCAGAGCAGGGAGTGATGGGGAAAGGAACTGGGAGTGATGGGGAAGGAACTGGGACAGCCCGGGGCAGAGCAGGGACAGCCCGGGACTGGAACTGGGAGTGATGGGGAAAGGAGCTGGGAGTGATGGGGAAAGGAACTGGGACAGCCCGGGACAGAGCTGGGAGTGATGGGGAAAGGAACTGGGACAGCCCGGGACAGAGCTGGGAGTGATGGGGAAAGGAACTGGGAGTGATGGGGAAGGAACTGGGACAGCCCAGGGCAGGAACTTGGAGTTTTGGGGCAGAGCTGGGAGTTTTGGGACATGAACCGGGAGTTTTGGGGCAGGAACAGCCTTGGGGCAGAGCCAGGAGTTTTGGGACAGGAACAGCCCTGGGGCAGAGCCAGGAGTTTTGGGACAGGAACAGCCTTGGGGCAGAGCCAGGAGTTTTGGGACAGGAACAGCCCTGGGGCAGAGCCAGGAGTTTTGAGACATGAACTGGGAGTTTTGGGACATGAACCGGGAGTTGTGGGGCAGGATCTGGGAGTTTTGGGGCAGGAACAGCCCCGGGGCAGAGCTGGGAGTTTTGGTGTTTCGTGGGGAGCCGGGGAGCGCTGGGCTTGTGCGGGAATTCGGGCTGGAATGTCCCCTGCTGCAAGGAGAGCTTTGGGACGGTGGATCCCTGACCTGGGAGTGTCCAGGGAGGGATTTGGGAACGGGGCCGGTGACAGGGAGGGATTTGGGAACGGGGCCGGTAATTTCGGTCCGGTGAGAGTGTCCCTGCCCCTGGGACAAGGTGGATTTTAGGTCCTTTCGACCCAAACCATCCTGGGATTCCATAATAAGGGCAGAGCCAGTATTTCCTCAGGCGAGCTAAACTTTACTCCCTCTTCCTCCTCCACCACCTTTTTTCTCCCCTCTCTTCATGTATTTTGTTTAAATTTCCAAACAGTGATGACAGAAAAAGCACATTACTCACCATGGCTTCCTTCAGATCCCTGATCCTGGAATTCTGGTAGGAGCCTGGGCACTCACTCTGCTGCACCTCCTCTAATTTTTCCATTTCATTTGCAATCTGGATTGGAAAAGTGACACAAGGAAGTGAGACAACCTTCAGGAAGGGAGATTTTTTCCTGCCAAAAGCCACTCTACCCCAGTTGCAGATGGGGATGAAACTGTTCCACTACACAAAATTCACCTTTTCCTCAGGAACCCCAGGATGCTGGAATGAGGAGGAACAAAACACGAAGTATTGATTGGGAAAGAGGGGAAAACCACAGAAGCTTCCACACGTGCTTTGTCATTTAATTGCTGAGCATCCACCACGTGCAAATTGCCAGAATTTTAAGGTAAGTGGAGGAATTGCCAGAAAATAACCCATCAGAATGTTGGGATTTAGGGAGAGGATGAAATCAGATTTAACCTGGACCTCAGAGCTCCATCTCTGCCTTGGAGCTGGCTGCCCAAATTACTCCAGAGTGCTTCAGTGAAAGTTCAAAGAGATTTTATACACAGTGATTAGGAATTTATTTTTATTCCTCCATACCATAGTTCAACTTCTGCCAGCTACAGTGTGCTGTTCTTTGTGCCAGGCTGGCAAATGTCACCTCACCCCTGCTTTTCCAACTCCTACCTCAAACAATGAGTTTATCCCCAGAGCTGGGGTCTTTGGGGGCACAGACACGGGCACAGGTGTAGAGGGAAGAAGCCTTTCTCACCTTTTTGGCTGCATTTTTTGCAGGCCAGGGTTGTTTCCCAGCCCAGGACCTGTCAGGTTTTTGAAAAAAAAAAATGGTTTTTGTGTTGTTCCTGAACCTGACTTTGAATTTGCCTCAGGGACAGTTTCTGTTTCCCCCAGCCCAGTGCCTGGAGAAGAGGTCGAGATCCTCTGTTCTCTTGTGCTTTCAGGGGTTGTTTATTCTCTGTTATCTCACAGTTGTGCCTCTGGCCTGCTGAGAATCTTTGTTGCAGTCCAGGTTGTGACAAATTCCCTCCTGCCTTTGGGACAGCACTGTCTTTTATATTAAAAATTATGTGTGCTTTATTAACAATAACTCTCCAATCCCTATCTAGCACATCAAACAGTTGTGTTTATAGATATAAACAGTTTATAACAGTCACCTTTAAACCAATTAAACAGTGCCACCAGCACAGCAGAAGATGGAGAACCAGAGATGAAGAAGAGGGACAGGGACACACCCTAATTTCTCCATTTTCCCCCCTTAAACTCACATCCTAAACCCCCAAAATTCTACTTTTTCACCTTGTGACATGTTAATTATCATTCTACCTAAATTCTTGTAACTTCTCCATTTTCCAGGGATGTCCTGGCTCCCACAAGGACCCACCTCCTGTGCTGGTGCCAGCAGGAGCTGGGCACTCCTCTTGCCCCCTGGCTGGAGGCCATAGGACCAGTGCTGAGCCAGGCACAGCCCCATGGCCAGCACACACAGCAGGACAGTGGCCACCATCCTCCTGGGCTTCTCCATCCTGGCAGAGACAAAAAAAAAACCCCAAAAAAATACCACCTGGCTGGTCATCGAGGCATTGCAGCTCCACCTTGTGAAAAACTTCACTTTCCTGGTTAAATTTAAAAATGTTTAATAGAGATAATGAGAGAAATAAATTAAAGCAGAGGTGAAAGGGCTGGGTGCCTTGGGGCTCTGCCAAGAGCACTCCTGGAACCCCCCCTGTTCATCCTGCTCTTCATGCAGGGACCTGTGCACATTCACTTTTCCAGGAGCTGCTCTGCATGGGCACTCCTTGGGTCTGTCAAGCTCAATTCCACTTTTATTGGGTTCTTAGCATCTTTGGATTTGGGCTTGGGTCTCTTTTTCACAGGCAGTGAATGCTGAGAGTCACTTGGGCCTCTTCTGGAAGTTATCTATTCAGGCAGCTGAAACACACTGCACCTAAATTATAAACTACAGCAAAAAAAAACACCCTTTATACATCAATTCAGGCAGTTAAAAACACACTGCACCTAAATTCTGAACTACAACAAAAAAAACCCCATTATACATCAATTCAGGCAGTTAAACACACTACACCCAAATTATAAACTACAGCAAAAAACCCCCATTATACATCAATTCAGGCAGTTAAACACACTAAAAACTACAGAAATAAACATATTTATAACATTCATTCCAACATTTGCAAAAACATGCCTTTCTAAGAGTTTGTACCCTGGAGAGGGATTGGGACTGAGGCATTTCTGGGTCACACAGTCGTGGAAGGTGCTGAGCTGGAAGGGACTCACAGGGATCATGGAATCCCAGCTCCTGCACAGCCCCCCCCAAAAAATCCCAAAAATCCCACCCTGTGCTGCTTCAGTCCTGATCTGCACCTCCTGGGTGGAGCCCCAGCTGGATTTTGCAGCCTCTCAAAGCGTGGATTAGCTCACTTGAAAGAGATTGGACATCTGAAAAATTTGGATGAAGATCTAAATTCAGGATTTCTGAGTCGCAGGCATGTGTGGAGCTCAAAGGTTGCATTCCTGGATGGTGTTTGGCAGATGTGTTCATCTGGTTTCTGCTCTGATGTCCCTGCTCCTTAAAAACTGCCCTTTGCAGTCTCTTCTAATCCAGTTTTGTGGGTTTTTTTTAGTAGGAGCACCTAGGATAAATAGAAAAGGAGTGTGGGATGTTGTTCCAGCACATTACCTGCTGCCTGAGAGGGGTTGTGCAGAAACTCCAGCTCTTCTCTTCTGGGAAATGTCTATAAGTGTGCTCTCACCTCACTTTTTATACCCAAGAACTCCAGTGCCACCCCTTCCCCAGCAGGGGATTTTTCCCACTTGTCCCTCCCAGGCTGCAATTTTGGAGTTATTGTGACAGTGACTGTGGAGCAAAGCCCATAATTGGAACATCCCTGTGCAGCAATTAAATCCAGCTCTTCCCTCTAAGAGCCATAAAAGTAACAGCCTTGCTTTTAAGAGATTACAAACCCCACACTGGGACCCAGCTGATCCTGCTGGGAAACTCAGGAGCTTTTCTGTCCCTCAGTTCTGGTTCCTTCAGGAAAAGTTCTTGGGTGAGTTTGGATTTGTGAAATGGGTGAGGAATGAAGCTCAGTCTTTAAGAATCCTGGAATCTTTTGGGTTGGAAAAGACTTTAATTCATCTCTTTTCACCCCTGCTCTGGGCAGGGACACCTCCTCCTATCCCAGAGCACTCCAAGCCCTGTCCAGCTTGGCCTTGGACACTTCCAGGGATGGAGAATCCATGATCCACCTCGTGCCCATCTCCATTTATATCAGCAGGAAGCAAACACCACTCTGTGGGTGCACAAGGGGCCAGAGCAGTTTGAAATCCTCCTCAGTATTGAAATTCGGGTGCCTTGGTGTTCTTTGCTCCTTAAATTGCCAGGTGGGATTAAACTGGCTGAGTTTAGGATTGTCAATGTTTTGTTGGCCCAGTGGAGTCTCTGGTGTGACCAGGATTCCCAAATCCTTTTTTGAAAGGCCTGGAGTGGCAGGGACAAGGGGGAATGGGTTTAAGCTGACAAGAGGTTTAAGTTGGCAAGAAATACATAATTTGGGTTTCTGTTAGGACAAATTCCTTCCCTGTGTGGGTGGGGAGGGGCTGGCATTCCCAGGGCAGCCGTGCCCACCCCTGGATCCCTGGCAGTGCCCAGGGCCAGGCTGCACAGGGCTGGGAGCAGCCTGGGCTGGTGGGAGGTGCTGGGGAGGGAATTGATGGAAAGAAAATCCTTAAGGTCTCTTCCAACCCAAACCATTCCATGATTCCTTGCTTTCCAATCTCAAGAGTCTGTGCACTGCAGGTTTATAAAGATTTATTTGCAGGCAGGAGTTCAATTCAGTAATTTTGACTGCAGGAGTTTTATTTCTCCCCTCCTGGCATCTCTGCCTTGCTGTGCCCTGTTCTGTGCCACCTGAATGTGGATTTATTTGCATGCAGTTCAATTCAGTAATTTTGATTGCAGAAATTTTTTTTTTCCCCTCCTAGCAGCATCTCTGCCTTGCTGTGCCCTGTTCTGAGCCACCTGAATGTGGATTTATTTGCATGCAGGAGTTCAATTCAGTAATTTTGACTGCAGGAGTTTTATTTCTCCCCTCCTGGCATCTCTGCCTTGCTGTTCCCTGTTCTGAGCCACCTGAATGTGGATTTATTTGCATGCAGTTCAGTTCAGTAATTTTGACTGCAGAAATTTTATTTTTTCCCCTCCTGGCAGCATCTCTGCCTTGCTGTGCCCTGTTCTGAGCCACCTGAATGTGGATTTATTTGCATGCAGGAGTTCAGTAATTTTGTCTGCAGAAATTTTATTTTTCCCCTCCTGGCAGCATCTCTGCCTTGCTGTCCCCTGTTCTGAGCCACCTGAATGTGGATTTATTTGTATGTAGGAGGTCAGTTCAGTAATTTTGACTGCAGAAATTTTATTTTTTCCCTCCTGGCAGCTCCTCTGCCTTGCTGTGCCCTGTTCTGAGCCACCTGAATGTGGAGAACACATCCCCTGCTCTCCAAACATCCTCTCTCTTCCGACTCCCCTGATCTCCTGGAGCTTTAATGGACTAAAGTGATTTAATAAGTAAATAATTCAGGGAGGATTTGGTGACTCTTGGCAGTCCTCCTTGCTGCCCCAGGGCTCTTCCCACTCGCAGCAGGGGCAGCCAGCACAGCTCCAGCTCGGTGCTCAAGCTGTGAACACAGAAATGTTCCAGCTCCTCTGGCGTGGGCACGAGGATTCACCCAAGGATTTTCCTGTTTGGAGCCTCCTTCCTGCCCTGTTGAGCAAAACTGAGGGTCATTTAAAGGTAAAGCAGAGTTGGGTTGGACATTTAGACAGAGCTTTGCCAGTAATTGCACCTCATGAACGCCCCTGGCTCTGAGCAGCCTGCCCTGAGCACCTTGGAGCAGCTTTTACTCCACAGGTTTCTGGGGCAGCCACAGGAATTGCACTTTTATGATCCCTGAGTCCCTTCCAGCTCAGGATATTCCCTGATTCTCTATTCTGCCTCCAGCTGTTTCATTAAGCAAGTATGAAGGGTGGGGATAAAAAGGCTGAGAAGTCTTGGAGAGGAATGAAGAACCAGAAACAATTCCATGCCAATTCTCCCCATTAATGGATCAGAACCCCCCACACACAGCACAGTTGGTTTTCCAGCAGCTATTTTATGCTTAAACCCCAAAAATTCTTGTTCTTCACACGCAAGCCAGGTAAGATTTGGGGGTTTTAATCAAATGAAGACAACCACGCCACTTCTCTCTTTCACAATTTTTATTAATGCAACTTAAATGAGCTGGAACCTGCAAATTCTGCACAGGGCTCTTCACACAGCTCTGTCCTGGCAAGAGGTACCTAAAAGCCAGCTGTGAATGATGGTGCCACATGCTGTGATTATTCCAGAGTGCTTCAGTGAAAGTTCAAAGAGATTTTATACACAGTGATTATGAAAATATATATTTTTTTTTCTCCATACAATACTTTTGCTTCTGCCAGCTACAAAATACGATAAAGAAAAATAATTCATTTGTTTCTCTAGCCCTAGGAATCTTTTTCTACTGCAACAAACACAACATTCCCAGGGAAAGCCATGAGGTGGGAGAAAGGACTCCAAAGTCACACTGTAACACTTCCCTGGAATCTCCAGGTCACTTCTCCTGGGTTTAGTGTTGTCCTAGAGCTGATCCAGAGGGGGCTGCAGGAAATAATCCCAATTCTGAACCTTGGGGCTCTGGAATTTTGAGCCTTGCAAGTTCACAAGTCAAACCAACTTGAGGAGGGAGACTCCTGCAATTCCCCCAAACCCATCCTCTGCTGATCCCCAACCATCACTGATCCTCCCAGACTGGTGGCAAAGCAGCATTTTGGTAACAACTGAGACAAGAAGACAACAGAAATTGCACTGCAAGGGAGAGAGAACCCCCTGAAGAACTGTGACCTCCAGCTCCTGTGGGACTGCAGCTGGGATCCACTGCTCCTTATTCCTCCTTGGGATTTCTACAGTAACAGCTTGATTCCCTTAAATTCAAGGTTAGTTTTAACTTTGGGGTGGTTTAAGCATCTGAGGTAAGTTCTTGATGCACCTTTTCTTTTTTTTTTTTTTTTTTGGTATAGTTTCTTCATGTGCTTTTTGATTGTGTGTAAAATAAAGGTGAGGACTCTGTGGATCCTACAGGGCAGCAGCTCCTTATCCACACCCAGGGGTGCTGAGGCCTCTGCCCTGCACAGGAGCAGCTCCAGCTGCTTTCTGCACAGGCACAGCAGGGGTGGGAGGGCACCTGGCCCAGGGAAGAAGCTTTTCCAGCCACCTGCAGCAGCCCAAAGGGAACAGGAACATCCAGCTGATGCCCAGGGAGCTTTCAGGGAGTCTTTGCATAGTACATGGAGGGGAAACAGGGAAAGATTCACCTGCTGAGGTCATGAGGGGAGGGTGGAACCAGAGCTGGGGCCCCTCTGCCTCTCTCTGCTTTGGTGACAGCTCTGTGCTTTCCTCTCTGCACTGAGCTCTCCCCAGAGGGGGAAAACTCTGCAGGCACTCCAGCCTGGAGTGGTCAGGACATGTGAAAGCAAGGCTTTTCTCAGCAGCTGTGACTGACAGTGCACCTCCACACTCGTTTGGAGAGGATTAATGAAAGACATCCACTCTCTGAGCAGGGATGTTCCCATCAGCTTCCACCCCAGCAGAGACCTGAGCACCCCTGGGGAACACTGAGCACGGACACAGACTGGGAATAAACCTGTAAACCTCCACTTGGTTGCTACTGTACAGGAGTAACATTTTCTATTCATATTGCAGCTACAGATTTAATAAATAGAATTGCATATATTGTGCTTTATAAATTAAAAATGCATTCCAAAGTGAGGCAATGCTAAACAATGAAACCATTGAACCCCTTCCCCCCCAAACAGGCCACACTCTCTGGTTTCAGCACCAACCCACATCCTCACTCTGCTCACAGAGGTCAAAACTCTTTGCTGGGACCTCTGCAATCGAAAATTCCCTCCCCAAAAGTGATCAGAAAGAATTTACCTAGGCATCACTGCAAATGTAAGGTGGCTAAGAACCATGACTTTAACTCAGAAAGGGGAGGAGGTGAAGAGAGTCACGATGAGTGTTGGGATTCCTTCCTCTCCAGAGTGTCCTGGCCCCTATCTCACACTCTGGGACATGTGCAGGGGGGTCAGCATCTCCTCAAAGATGGCTCCTTTCACGTTAGAGCCCCTCAAATTTGCTTCTTGTAGGTCACAGCCTGACAGGTCACAATTCTGAAGGGAGAAAGGAAAATGCACATTAATTGAACAGAGACACGCCTGTTCAAAAGTCTAACTCCATTTCACTCTGCAGCTGGAGAAAAGCCAGCCATGCCCCAAATGCCCATCTTTTTGTACACATACACACATTCCTATATTTGTGTGTGTGTAGGAAGTGATGCTAAC
Source organism: Sitta carolinensis (assembly GCA_032173965.1). Lineage (NCBI taxonomy): Eukaryota > Metazoa > Chordata > Aves > Passeriformes > Sittidae > Sitta > Sitta carolinensis. The sequence goes on along the minus strand of CM063302.1, from coordinate 2,048,045 downwards.
TCACCTCCAGGTCAGTCCCTGCCAGCGTGGCCCCTCTGAGGTTGCAGTTCTTTAGTTTGGCGTTTTTCAGCGTGGCCACCCGGAGGTTGATCCCGGTCATCTGACTGCCCTCCATGTCCACCCCTTTCAGGTTGGCACCTGTAACACACCCACAAGGCAGGGCTGGCAGGGAAATCAGCCAGAAATGCAGGGCATGCTTCCTAAGAGCTGGGTAAACTGGGAGAGGTCGAGGCAGAACTGGGAGAGGTCAAGGCAGAACTGGGAATTTAATGATTATTTGGCAAAACCAGCCCAGGGTTGTGGGCTCCTCCCCTGGGCTGCACAAACACAGCTGAATTTTTGCCATGTACAGGTACAGGGAATAATTAATGGGCAAAAACTGACCTTCCAAATTAGCTTTAAGGCCTGAGGGATCTTCAAAGTTGCAGCCTTTCAGGGATGCTCCCTCTGCATTGGAACACAACATCTTCACCCCCTGCAGGTTTGCACACTGGCAGAGACAGGATGTGAGTCACGAGGGTGTGAAGATAAAACACCAAAAATCAGCAGGACAGAGACTCAAATCCTGCACTGCAGCTGAACCCCCCAAAGCACAACCCTGCAGCTCCTGCTGGGGAGCGGGGAAGCGCTGGATGTGGAACAACCACGGAAAACACCGGGAATTTGAATTTTTTTTTTGTTTTTTTTTGTTCCAATTCCTGTTTCTTGAGACAACTGCAGCAGCCTTACATCCAGCACGGAGCCAGAGAGGTCAGCTCTCTCCAGGTTGGCACAGCACAGGTTGGCATGGGCCAGGTTGCAGCGGCTCAGATTGGCCATCTTGAAGTTGATGTAGCGAAGATCCAGGCGGGAAAGGTCGGCTCCACTGAAATTCAGACCCTGGAAAAGGCAGTGAACAGCCCCAAAAGGGTCACAGAAGGGAAGGGGGAGGTCTGGACACAAAAGAATTCAAACACCTCTGGGGAGTTGGGTATATAAACCTGTACAGATAAACAGATGTACTGGAACACTTGAAGGATCTTAAAGGGGCTGATGTGAAGATGGGAGAGACTTTTTATATGGACAGAGTGCCAGGACGAGGAGAATGGATTTGGAGATCAGGTTAAGGTGGAATATCGGGAAGGAATTCCTCCTTGTGAGGGTGGGGAGGGGCTGGGATGGAATTCCCAGAGCTGCTCCATCCCTGGAAGGATCCAAGGCCAGGCTGGAGCAGCCTGGGGTAGCGGCAGGTGTCCCTGCCCACAGCAGACTGGAACAAGATTTTCCTTAAGGTCCCTCCCAACCCCAAACCATTGCAGGGTTCTACATCAACATCAACAAGACCATTTACTCTGTAACACCACAAAACATCCGTGCAAAGCTCTCAAGATTTGGCTGGTTCCTTAAAGCAGCTTTAAACTTGAGAGGGCAGGCTTGGGTGAGGGGTGAGGAAGCAATTGCTGGAGTTTTGCTTCTTGAAAACTTGTGAGGTGAGGACAGCGGGCACTGTGGAGTGTAGCTGTGAGGAAGCAATTGCTGGAGTTTTGCTTTAAACTGTGAGAGGGCAGGCTTGGTGTGAGGAAGCAATTGCTGGAGTTTTGCTTTAAACTGTGAGAGGCAGGCTTGGGTGAGGGTGAGGAAGCAATTGCTGGAGTTTTGCTTTAAACTGTGAGAGGACAGGCTTGGGTGAGCTGTGAGGAAGCAATTGCTGGGGTTTTGCTGGGAAGGCAAAGGCTGAGCTGCCTCACCTGACAGCGCAGCTCGGACTTGGTGGGCGTTGCCAGCAGGAACCGGACAAACTCCTTCCGAGAGATGGGCGAGTGATCCTCGGCTGGCTGGGAGTTCTGAGGGGTTAAAAACAGGGACAGCACTGAGCTACACACTGCCTGGGAGGGCAGGGGGCAGCAGGAAATGCCACACTCCCTGGGAGAGCAGGGGGCAGCAGGGGTATAGAGAATGAGGTACCTTAATAGCAATTTCCAGGTGTTCAATGAGGGAGTCGATCCCAAAAAACCTGGCTTCTTCCAAAACCCCTACAAACAAAGCAGTGCTGGTTATTGGAGGGAATTGCTGAGCCAGAGAGCAGCACCCTTCTCTCCCCTTATTGGAGGACACATTATACTGGATGTAACTGGGGAGAGAGGAAAGGTTTGCTTGCAGCTAAAAGGAAAAACGTAACTCAGACACAACATTTCCAACACCAGCACTGGGTTAAAGAGCTCAACTCCACAATTCCAGCTATTAATCCAGTATGGATTTTTAATGCTCCAAAGAGAAAGAACCAGCCTCTCCTCATTAAAGCAAGCATACAGAGCTGAGAATAAATCCACCAAAGGAAAACTCCCAACCACGGGGGCTGAGCACACAAAGCTCCCCCTTGGCTTCACCACGGGCACCTGAGGGCAAAGGTTTAATTCCAAGAGGAATAATTGAGATGTCAGACAGGTAATACCTACCTAGCAAATTAATGCCATCATTTACAATGAGCTGTCCATGACGCAAATAGTTCAAAATGGGCTCAAAATACTCGGGACTGCGGTCAATGAGGAAAGCTCCTCTAGGATCTTGCTTATTCCCCCAAGCATCTGTTTCCACAACATATATATATATAAAATTACTTTTGATGTAGTAATAGAAGAGCATTTGCTTCAGTTTTCAGAGTTTTTTTTTATTACCAAAAGGGGATTGGAATAGCAAATAGCCCTTCCACTTGGAAGGGTGGTTCAGGAAGAGAAGGAAGGAAAAGAGGAGTGGGGGGAAAAAAAATCAGCTTGAAATGAACTTGTTCCTGAATAACTGCATTTTTACCACATACTAAAGAGTAAAAATCCTTTTTAGGATAAAAGCAGCATTGAAATTTTAGTCTGATTGTCTCCCCAAGGCTGCCTCGTGCTCATTGGCTCTGCTGACAAAAGTGAGGAAGATTCAACAAGGTGAAAAACCTCAACTCAAAAGAACAAACAGAAAAAGACCCAAACTACTCACAATGGATGGGAGCTGCATTTGCAGTTTGTGAGATGATAAACAGAGAGGAATGAAGTTATTAAAAAAATAATTCTCTGCTCTGGTACTTTAACACTGGATGTTTTACTTGATGAACAAGAGCCTCAGCTTGACTGTGACTTCTGCCTACTTTGCTCATTTATTACTTAAAAATAATAGAATTTATCTCAATATACTCACCTTTGTCTTTGAACATGTGTGCCAACATACTGTCAGGTTCTTTGTTAACCAAAGTGCTCCTAGAAAAAACAAAAGCAGCACAACTTCACATTTCCTTCATCTGTAAATGTTTTAGAATTCATTTCTTGCAAAACTGTGCTGGCAAACACAAAACACAGAGCCAGCTGCAGGAGTCAAAGACCTCTTTGCTTCCCAGTAAGTTACTTTTTAACGTCTTTGCTGTGTTGAAATGAAGTTTTTGAAGTCCATGTTTACCTGGTGGTGGTGAAATATCTGCCTCCCACATTGAGAGTCAGCCAGTCTGTGTGGGAGCCTGTCAGCTCCTCCTGAGCTCTCCCATCACTCTGAGGATCTGCAGAGAAACAAAGTCCTAACTGGAAAAATCCTCAATATTCAGAATTTTATATTATGTCAATATAATGTCAATATAATATATTATGTAATTATTCTGTAATTCAATTCTTTAATTACAAAGAGGCAGCTTCTGAAAACCCCGCAAAATGAAATCTTAAGTTCATATGAAAGCCAAAAGGAAGTTTTGAAAATAAAAGGTTAAATAGAAGAATTGCAGACTCACCAATGAAGGGCTCCCCTTCACAGACAAACAAAACATCATCGTCCCTGAGACAGGAGGGGGGAGAGAGAAGAGAAAAAGAAGGTTAATCATCATTTATTGTTCATCTAATCGACAGTGCAACCTCTCCTGATTACTTTCAGATAAATTATGACCAGTGGCCATTAGCTGGAACTTCTGTATCTGATTTTTATCTGTATTTTGAAGGTTCTGCTGGATTGGAACAGACTGACTTCACCAGAGATTTTCTCTGCAGCAGCCAGGCAGGGACCACTTGTATAATCAATTAATTCTTACAAAAGAGTTGCTTCCCCCCCCTGGTCTGGGGCTATTCTGTGAAAAGCAGTGTCAGAATTTGTCTCCTTTACAGAAAACCAGAGCTGACTGGAATAGTGGGGATTCCATGGCACAAACATTGCCCAGGAATCCACACAGGGGGAGGTGAAAAGGCCTCAAACACAGCTTGTATCAAGTTCCAAATCAATAAACGATTTGAAGTTAAAAAAAGACACAAGAGGACCTTTGGGCATCCTGGCTGGAAATGCTCACATCCCTTTTTAGGGGAAGCAGTTAAGGAGGATTAATATCCTAATCCACAGCCCTGCTTTGCCTTTTGCTGGCTGAGCCTCACCTAAACAAAGCAATATCATCAATGAGCCCCCCCTTGCCATGCTGAGCCTCACCTAATCAAAGCAATATCATCAATGAGCCCCCCCTTGCCATGCTGAGCCTCACCTAATCAAAGCAATATCATCAATGAGCCCCCCCTTGCCATTGTACACGCTGGTGGCTTTTATCCCGAGCTTGTTGCTGGCCACAGAGAGCAAATCTGAGAGAGTCCCATACACAGCCACGACCTGGGGGAGGAGAGAAGAGAGGAGGCTGTGAATAAAAACAAACCCAGGGAAGCGTGCTCCAAAAGCTCTGCCACTTCAGGGCTATTAGGAGGAACAGAATCCATTTGGATCTTGACCAAGAAACAAGGGAAAAAGAACACAAGCACAGGGTGACTTGCACACACTCCCACCCAAACTCACTGCGACAGCACGGAGGGAAGAAATAGAATGATATAATTCAGTTATTTGTTTCTCTAAAGAAATATTGTTCCTTGTTACAGCCTCTCCCAAATGTGCTTCCCTCCCTAAACCCAAAGATGAAAGGACAGGCACAGGCACTGCTTGCACTGGGGATGGGAAAATCAGGATCACAGACACAACTGAGCAGAACTGCAAGGCTGAAATGCAGGCACATGAACTCCAGGCGCATGGAAATTACGGGATCATGGGCAGAATTAATGGAATTACACATTAAAGCCCAGTCACATCACCGTCTGCACTCAGAACGTGGCTGGAAACATCAAGATCACGGACTCTGTGGAACTGCATCCCAGAGCCTTTCCCTCTGCTGGCTGGGCTAAAAATTCACGGTGTTCAACCCTGAGACGATTTCAGCGAGGTTTTAAACCATTAAATGCGATTATTCCCAGGGCTGCCCGCACTCGGGGTCAGTCCGCCCGCAGAGCCCTCATCGCTCACAGCTGAGCCTGACGCGATCCCACAGCCACCGAGCGCCTTCGCCCGCGACATATCGCCGCCTGTCGCGATTCCCTCCCCGGGCACTGACGGGGGAACGGGACCCCCGCGTCCCGCTGCCCTCCGGTACGGCCCGGTACGGCCCGGCACGGCCCGACAGCCCGGTACGGCACGGCACGGCCGGCACGGCCCGGTACGCACAGCACGCGTACGGCACAGCACGGCGTCGCCGGCACGGCCCGTACGGACAGCACGCCGGTACGGCACAGCACGGCCCGGTACGGCACACACGGCCCGGCGCCCGGTACGGCACAGCACGGCCCGGCACGGCACGGGTACGGCCCGGTACAGGCCCGGTACGGCCGGCCACGGCACAGCACGCCCCACGGCCCGGTACGGCACAGCACGGCCCGGTACGGCCCGGCACGGCCCGGTACGGCACAGCACGGCCCGGCACGGCTCGGTACGCCCGGCACGGCCACAGCACGGCCCGGTACAGCCCGGCACGGCCCGGTACGGCCCGGCACGGCACAGCAGGACCCATGGTACAGCCCGGTACGGCCCGGCACGGCCCGGCTACGGACCCGGTACGGCACAGCACGGCGCCCGGTACGGCCCGGTACGGCACAGCACGGCCCGGTACGGCCCGGCACGGCACAGGAGGACCCGGTACGGCCCGGCCCCGGCCGGCAGGACCCGGTACGGCCCGGCCCGGCCCGGCAGGACCCGGTACGGCCCGGCCCGGCCCGGCAGGACCCGGTACGGCCCGGCCCGGCCCGGCAGGACCCGGTACGGCACGGCAGAGGGCCCGGCACGGCCCGGTACGGCACGGCAGGGCCCGGCACGGCCCAGCAGGGCCCGGCACGGCCCGGCCCGGCCTCACCTTGCCGTTGCGGGCGCTGCCGTTGACGAACAGCGTCACCCGCCTCATGCTGCGCCCGCCGCCGCGCCGACACCCGGAAGGGGGCGGGCGCTGACGAGCGGGCGCCGCGGCCAATCAGCGCCTCGCCTCGCCGCGCGCCCGCCCAATAGGCAGCGAGGAGGCGGGGCAGAGCCGGGGCGGCAGCCAATCGCCACCGGAAGAAGTATCGCTATTTGCATAAGCGCTCTGGGATTGGCTGCCGCCCGTCACGTGCGCGCGGGCCGTTGAATGAATTCATTATTTCATTCCCTTCGGGCGGTGCTGCGGCTCCACGGACACGCGATCCTTCCGCCCGCTCAAAGAGTCCCCCCGCCGGCCCCGCCGTTCCCCGCCGGACCCGGGAGCACCGGGGCAGAGCAGCGGTGAGGGGGTCCCGCCGTGAGCCGCCCTCCCGGCGCTGCTGCCGGGGCACGGCGGGCGGCGGCGGGTGCCGGGGGTGGGCGCTGGAGCGGCGGCGCGGAGGGATCCGCAGGGGCGGGGCGCGGTTTGAAAGCGCGAGGCGGGAGCGGGGCCCAGGTGAGGGCGGTGAGGGCGGCGCGGAGAGGGGAGCCCTCGGGGAGCGGGGAGCCCTCGGGGAGCGGGGAGCAGGAGCGGGGAGCCCTCGGGGAGCGGGGAGCCCTCAGGGAGCGGGGAGCAGGAGCGGGGATCCCTTAGGGAGCGGGGAGCCCTCGGGGAGCGGGGAGCCCGCGGGGAGAGGGGAGCCCTCGGGGAGCGGGGAGCCCTCGGGGAGCGGGGAGCAGGAGCGTAGAGCCCGCGGGGAGAGGGGATCCCTTAGGGAGCGGGGATCCCTCGGGGAGAGCGGGGATCCATTAGGGAGCGGGGATCCCGCGGGGAGAGCGGATCCCTTAGGGAGCGGGATCCCTCGGGGAGCGGGGAGCCCTTAGGGAGCGGGGAGCCCTTAGGGAGGCGGGGGAGCCCTCGGGGAGCGGGGAGCCCTCGGGAGCGGGGAGCCCTTAGGGAGCGGGGATCCCTCGGGATGCGGGGATCCCTTAGGGAGCGGGGACCGTCAGGGTGAGGGGATTCCTCGGTTTGCGGGGATCCCTCGGGGAGCGCGGAGCCCTTAGGGAGCGCAGAGCCCTCAGGGATCCCTCAGGGATCCCTCGATTTGCAGGGAGCCCTTGGGGCGCAGGGATCCCTCATGGATCCCTCGGGGAGTGGGGAGCCCTTGGGGTGCAGGGATCCCTCATGGATCCCTCGGGGATCCCTCAAGGAGCAGGGAGCCCTCGGGGATCCCTCGGGATGCAGGAATCCTTCATGGATCCCTCGGGGTGCAGGGAGCCCTTGGGGCGCAGGGATCCCTCATGGATCCCTTGGGGAGTGGGGAGCCCTCGGGGTGCAGGGATCCCCCATGGATCCCTCGGGGATCCCTCGAGTTGCAGGGATCCCTCAAGGAGCAGGGATCCCCCATGGATCCCTCGGGGTGCAGGGATCCCCCATGGATCCCTCGGGTTGCAGGGATTTAAAAAAAAAAAAAAAAAAAATTACTAATGTTGTTTCTCCTGCTGATTTCTTACCAAGACTTGTCTCCTATTTCTCCAGCTACTAATTAGTGTGATTAAAAGTAGTGTTAAAATGCTGATATCTATTGTAACACTTGGAGCAAAACAGTCACAGTGAGATTGTGATAATGCATTTTATACACGTATTTTGTATTAATGTCAAGTTTGACCGAGTGGAATCCTTATGGCTCCTTAAGCTCCTCCTGTGCATGTTTATAATGCAGGGTTTTATTGCTCTGTGGGTTTTTTTCTGTTCCCTGCCCCTCGTGTCTTTCCCCTGCAGTTTTTTTGGCATAAATTTCCCTTCTCACCCCACTGCTAAACACCTTGTCCAGGAAAAAAATGTGGATTTAGGAGAAGCTTGAGCATGGTAGTGAGCTTTTGCTCTTAGCAATTAATAATTTAATTTCTTTTTCATATGAAACTGTAATTACAGGAGCCAAGGCTGAATGAATGTTCTTTCAACTCAGTCCCAAACAATGCTCAGAGGACCTAAAACTCCCCTGAAAGCTAAAGAAAATGAGAGTGGCTGTCCTGAACAGAAGGAAAAGGAGTCTCTCCCTCTACCAAGAGACCACAAGAGCTGCAAAGTGACCAAATCCAAAGTCAGCAGAGCATCCAGGAAGGAGAATTTCACTGATGGCAACCAGGCAGGGCCACCAAAACGTGCCCTGAAATGCCCCAAAGGCACGGGGCAGAATTGGTGTCAGCCCTGGGGGGTTGGTGTGAGCTGGCTGCCCCCTCAGAGCTCTTCTGATGCACTCAGTGAACCCCCCTTGCCTTGGCACTTGAAAGAGGATTTTTCCAGCAGCCATGCTTTTCCCTTGGGAAACGACTTCTCCACTCCTGAGAAGGACAAAGTGGAAGGAAAACCTGATTTGGGGCTGGCTGAACAGAGGAAAAAAACTGTGGATTTTGCTGCTGTGACAGCTCCTGCGTTTGGGATTGCTCAGGAAGGTTTTGGCAAAGGAGCCACGGGTGAGCCTGGGGTGACAAAGAGCTTCTCCAGCTCCTTCAGTCCAGCCTTGTGCCAAAGGCTCTGCTTTAGGGCAGGTTCAGGTGATCAGAGTTTGGATATGCCCTGGAGCACACTCTGAGAGGCTGCTGCTCCATCTTTATAGGCTATCCCACACATCCCATCATTGCACCATTTCACTGGACAGCTTCCACCCTACACACTTCAGTGCTCCAGGTTTCTCTCTCTTCAGTTATGAAGTCTCTTGAGTTCCACAAGGGAATTGCAAGAGAAATTCTGCAGGTGTTGGGAGATGCTAACAGACAATTGAAAAGCTGAAAAGCAGACTTTTTATTGTTTTTAGTTGCTTAATTTGATGTGCTCAGAGAGGTTTCTGGGGCTGAGCAGGGAATTTTAGAATAAGCAGCATTAATAAACCTTAAAAAGGATAAAAAGCTACCACTTTAGAGCTTTAGGTGTTACATTTTTGTGGGTTTGTGCTTTGCTTTTGTTTTCACCCTCTCCTCTTGTCCCCTCTTCAGGGCCTTCCCCAGCTTCACTAAAATTTCGGCGAAGATCAACCATTGGCTTGAGGGGCTCTCCAGAAAACAACACCCTGATCCGGTTCCTGGCCCAGCAGAGGAGCAGCAGGCAGGAGGAACCTTTCACCCAGGTCAGAGTCCTTCCCAAATATCCCAGAGGGGACTTCATTCCCTCCAGGAGCCACCAGGAGCTGGGAGGAGGGCAAGCCAGTCCTGGCAACAATGCAGCAGGGATCCCTCAGTGTTCGTTTGTCCCTTGGTCTCCTGACTTCAGGACAAGATGTTCCAGGGTTTGTTGACACTCTGGAGATGCTGGAATTTCTTCTCCATATTGAGCTTGCTTATATATTTTCATTTTTGATGCTTTCCTGTGTTTGCTGCACTTGTTTTTTTGGGTAATTAAAGTGTTGGTTTCAAGTGAAGTCAATTCAAACGTGAGTGACTTGGTCAATCAGATTCCTTCATAACTTGGGCTCTCCTGGACTGTCAAAAAGCAAATTCTAGACTAGAGGAACAGATTAAATGCAATAAAATGCACCAGATTTCTGGGTAAAGTTCCTTTTTTCCCTTATTTTTACAGATCCAGTTGCAGCCAGATTAAATGCCGGATTCTTTATGTTTTATGTCAAAATGCAAACACAAAACATTAAAGCTCAAATGGTGAGGGAAGAGATGCCTGATGGGGTTAATTTTGTTTTGGCAGATCAGTCCTTTTCATTCTGCAAATGTGAGGTCACTGAAGGACAAGATTGATGCTTTCCAAGCTTCCTTTGAATCCCTGCAAGAAGCTGAGGGGGACACTGGGTTTGCACACCTGGAGGAGCCTTCCCTGGAAAGTTCCTGTAAGTTGATTAAGTTAAAGATCAGCTCTTCTTTTAGGTTAAAAGTATCAAACTGGAAATGCTTTTTATAAAACAAAATAATCTTCCTTTATAAGGCTTGGTGCAGCTCAGAACAAAGCACCTTTCAAAAACGAGCCAAACCAACAATGAATGCAAAGCTCATGTTGGGCAACAGAGGAGCTGCTCTGAAAGAAAATTTAAGTGAAAATGGCACCAAGAGCAGCAGGAGTTCCTTCATGTAGCACTCCTTTTCTGCATGCTTTATAAACTTCTGAAAATAGCAAATGTGCATGTGGCAAAAGAGGCAGAGTTTGCAGCCTGATGGATTTTTGTGGGGATGTGTGCACTTTTACAGCTCCTGTTTTTAGTACTGAACTTCTGTCAGCCTTTCAGTGTCCCAGCTCTGTGCTTGCTCTGAAGTTCACAGGTGTGAGCACAGTGGCCCTGGCAGTGAGGCTGCCTCAGCTCTCAGCACCAGGCAGGCTGGGGCTGTGCAGGATGGGAGCCTGCCAACTCTGGGGGGAAGCCAAGCCCCTGAGAGCCCTGGAGCAGAGACCATCCCCAGCAGAGACCTCTGCCAGAGCAGCTCCCTGCTGAGATCCATCCTGAAGAAAACCCCAGGCAGGGAGCTCAGGGACAGCCACAAGGTTGGTTCAGTGCTTGCACGAGCTCCAAGGAGCTTTGGGGGAACTGCTTGCTGTGGGTTGGGAAGGATTTGGAAATGATTTCATGCTGCTTGATCATCTTGGGAGCTCTGCTGGTGGTGAGAGGATCTGGGGTGACCTGCCAGGACCTGAAGGGGTGACAGGAAAAACAGAGACTTTACAAAGGTCTGGAGTGCCAGGGCAAAGGGCATGGCTTCCCACTGCCAGAGGGCAGGGTTAGGGGGATATTGGGAAGGAATTGTCCCCTGGAGGGTGGGATGGGATTCCCAGAGCAGCTGGGGCTGCCCCTGGCTCCCTGGCAGTGCCCAAGGCAGGCTGGAGCTCCTGAGCCATGGGAGGTGTCCCTGCCCTGGCAGGGGTGGCACTGGATCATTTGAAGGTCCCTTCCCACCCAAACCATTCCCTGATTCCATGAAATGACTGGGTTTGGGGTTTTATTCATGCAGCAAACAAGTAGGTTGGGTTGAACAAGGAGACTGATTATTAAATGCTGCTTAGAGGACAATATTTTTATTAAATTTTCTTGAAGTGTATCTCTTAAATTTGACAGGAATACTCAAACAGTGCCACTGACAGAGGAGGAGAGGAATCTGCTGCAGTCTCCAATTGTGTAAAAGCCTTTGAAACATTACAAACAGGTCAGATTCCCCTTTCTAAGAAAAAAAAAAATCCCTTGGCTTTCTTTATTTCTTTTTTAAATAAGTATTTGTGTGGGCTGATAAGGTTTTGCCTCTTTTCTAAGTCTTTTCTAATCACCACTGAATGACCTCCTTGTGGCATCCTGCTGCTGATATGGAAACCAAGACTGCCAATGTCTATCAAAAAAAAATATTAATCCCTCCCCAAAACTTCAGAAAGCCCCAAAAATTCTATTCTGTATAGAATATCTGATTTTTAAAGGAGTTTTAACACTATTCAACTGAAACTTGGGGAACAAGTGGTCATTTTTAGTGTCTTTCTTCCTTAATTTTTTAATAAATCCAGAGTGAAGATCCTGGCTGGCCTCCCAAGCCACGTGAAGGTGGCATTTTTTTAGGAGAATATTGAAAGGATTTTTAGAATATTGAAATCTCCTGCAAAGCCACCGCCAGTTCCCCTGGACTCATTTATTTCATTTTATCCCAACAGAGAGAACTGACAGTCAGAGCTCCAAAACCCCAAAGAAGAAAGTGACTTTTGGGGAAGTTCTGAGTCCTGAGATCTTCGACCAGAGCCTGCCTGCCAACACGCCCTTGCGCAGAGGAGCCTCCCCAGGGACACCCCTAGGGCAGAGCCCCTGGGCCAGCCCAGGCCCCCCTGGGCAGCCCCTGCCCCTCCTGGACCTTGCCTGGGATGAAGTGAGTTTGTTCTTCTCTATTCTCACTGATTGATTGATCAATTCTTGGTTAATTCCCACCCTGGGTCAGCCCAGACCTCCCTGTGCAGCCCCTGCCCCTCCTGGACCTTGGCTGGGATGAAGTGAGTTTGTTCCTCTCTAGTCTCACTGATTGATTGATCAATTCTTGGTTAATTCCCACCCTGGGTCAGCCCAGGCACCCCTGGGCAGCCTCTGCCCAATCCTCCTGGATTTTGGCTGGGATGAAGGGAGTTTGTTCCTCTCTATTCTCAGTGATTGATTGATCAATTCTTGGTTAATTCCCACCCTGGGTCAGCCCAGGCACCCCTGGGCAGCCCTCTGCCCAATCCTCCTGGATTTTGGCTGGGATGAAGGGAGTTTGTTCCTCTCTATTCTCAGTGATTGATTGATCAATTCTTGGTTAATTCCCACCCTGGGTCAGCCCAGGCACCCTGGGCAGCCCTGCCCCTCCTGGACCTTGCCTGGGATGAAGTGAGTTTGTTCCTCTCTATTCTCATGATTGATTGATCAATTCTTGGTTAATTCCCACCCTAGCCAGCCCAGGCACCCCTGGGCAGCCCCTGCCCCTCCTGGACCTTGGCTGGGATGAAGTGAGTTTGTTCCTCTCTATTCTCAGTGATTGATTGATCAATTCTTGGTTAATTCCCACCCTAGCCAGCCCAGGCCACCCTGAGCAGAATCCTCCTGCACTTTGCCTGGGATGAAGTGAGTTTGTTCCTCTCTAGTCTCACTGATTGATTGATCAATTATTGGTTAATTCCCACCCTGGGTCAGCCCAGGCACCCCTGGGCAGCCTCTGCCCAAATCCCCCTGGATTTTGGCTGGGATGAAGGGAGTTTGTTCCTCTCTATTCTCAGTGATTGATTGATCAATTCTTGGTTAATTCCCACCCTAGCCAGCCCAGGCACCCCTGGGCAGCCTCTGCCCAAATCCTCCTGGATTTTGGCTGGGATGAAGTGAGTTTGTTCCTCTCTATTCTCAGTGATTGATTGATCAATTCTTGGTTAATTCCCACCCTAGCCAGCCCAGGCCACCCTGAGCAGAATCCTCCTGCACTTTGCCTGGGATGAAGGGAGTTTGTTCCTCTCTATTCTCAGTGATTGATTGATCAATTCTTGGTTAATTCCTCCCCCAGCCAGGTCAGGCCACCCTGAGCAAAATCCTCCTGGATTTTGGCTGGGATGAAGTGAGTTTGTTCTTCTCTCTTCTCAAAGATTGATCAATTCTTGGTTAATTCCTCCCCCCAGCCTCCTTGGTTTTGCAAAGAAATTGCTGAAATATAAAAGTAGAGTCTGCTTGGAGTTAGACACCCACTGAGAAGTTGAGTTTTTAGGAATTCTGAACAGCACTTTGGCCTGGAGAGCTGTTTGAGGTTTCTGAAATGTTTTTCCCTTCACTTTTTCTTACATTTTGCTGCTGTTTCTTTTTGCCTCACAAAGCAAAGGTGGTTTTTTTTAAAGAACCAAAATAAACCCACTTTGTCTACAAACACTGAGGGACAAGGTCCATCAAATATCTGCTGTAATTCATTGCTAAAAATGTCATTTTTTTTGTTTGAAGGAAGGTGTTGAGCCTCTCCCAGAATTCCTGGAAGGTTCTCTTGCTGCAGAAGCCCCTCCAGCTGTTGAAAATGCAGAAGGTAACCCCAACTCATGTTTTTATCAGTACATAATCAATCTTTTGGTACCTGAAAATTCAGAGTTGAGGTTTTTGGTTTATTTTTTTCTGTTAGTATTTTCTTTTTTAATACAGAGGATATATTTCAATAGTGCTAAAATTTGAATGCCAGCATTTAAATTGAATTTTTTTTCTTCTGAAGCTGCAGTGTTTATCTGAGCTTTAGGTTCACTGGATCTTATTTACACTTGAGGTCTTTCTGTGAAAATTTTACAGCTTAAAGTAATTATTTTTTTTAGCAAGTTGATTCTGATACTGTAATTTTGATGATTTTTAAACAACAACAAATGACTTGAAAATGGGTTGTGCATATTTATCTATGAAAGCTATGGATGTTCTAATTATTGTTATAAATCCTCCCAAGTTGAGTTTTCCTCTATTTTGTAGAGCAAGGTAGAATTTTTTTTTTTTTTATCTTGCCATGTTTAATAGTCCTCAAGATTAAATTCCTACTCAAGACTGAAGTGGCTGAAGTGCATAATATCAGAAATGATGTAGATAATTTCCTCAAAATGTGATTAACTTGCATTGAAACTGATGACAAATCCTTTTTTTTTTTCATTTATAGTAGCAGAGACCGACAAACCTGACATGGTAACAACTCCTCCTTCTACTAAAAGGAAGGTGAATTTCCTTAGTGATAAAATCCATTTTGTTTTGGTTTTTTAACATCTTCAGGCAGAACTGTTCTCTTTTGTCCCTCTTGATGCTTAAAAAAGTTTTTCCAGCCTCAGGTATGAGGATTATCTCTATCCAGGTATATGGAAATACCTCCTGTTAGTGCCTTGAGGAAATGAGATTTTTCAGTGAAAATGATTTTCCACTTATTAAAAATACAGCTTGGGACTTCAACTGACAATTTCTATCGAATTTTCCAGGAGCTTGTCCAAATAATCTGACAAAATGTTTTGGTTGCTGGAATTGCAAGACACAGAATTAATTGTACCAAAAAGTGCTTTCAGACTTCAGTGCTGGACAGCTCTGGTGGGAGGGGAAGGCAAAAAATAGAGGAATATCAAAAAGTAACCCATTTTCTTAAATCACTGAAGATGAAAATTTACTGTGTTTGTGTCAGAATACAAACAGGAGTGATGAAAATTTACTGTTTTGTGTCAGAATACAAACAGGACTGCATTGTACAGTGTGAAATGAATCTGGAAGATTTCATTTCCACATGTGCCAACCCCTAACGAGGTGATAGTTATTCCATTCATTCTTTGCAATTCCAAGATTAATTAATGAATTGCATTTGATTCTGGGTTTGTTGGACTCTGGTGGGGTTTTCTAAGGTGCCTCCCCCCACCCCAAATCCTGTTCCTCAGCAGAGCAGGGCTGGGACCCAGGACACAGCTGGGGAGAGCTCAGGAGCCACAGACACTGAGA
This sequence comes from Sitta carolinensis, assembly GCA_032173965.1. Lineage (NCBI taxonomy): Eukaryota > Metazoa > Chordata > Aves > Passeriformes > Sittidae > Sitta > Sitta carolinensis. Next base: position 2,032,935 of record CM063302.1, on the reverse strand, counting down.
GTGACAGAGACACCAAAAATCCAAGGAGCAGCAAAATTCAGAGACAGAAAAAACCAACCCCAGTTGCTCCCAAGAAGAGCCAGGTGAGTGCTGGCCACTGCAGTTGCTGAATTCTGCTTTTATTTTTATTTGTTTCTCTCTCACCTGTCTCTCCTCGTGTCTTCCAGGATTATTGTGATTTTCCTCTTTCTGCCAATATTTCTTTTACATCCTCATCTTATTTAAAATATTTCTTTTCCATCCTTATTTCCTGCCCCATCCCTCTTCCTTCCTGACTGGAGGGTTTGAATTCTTGTAGGGCCAAAAGGATCTTTTTGGAGAGAGGAGTTTGTCAGTCACTTTTCAGACTTCAGGGCCAACAAAGGAGTTTGTGGTTCTTCCCTTACCAAGTTCTTGCAGAACCATGTTAGAGAAGTAATTCTTTTTTTGCTTTTGAGTTTTTAGATTATTCTGTAGCTGGCAGAAGAAGTGGAACTTGCCTTTTAGGGGAAACAGTTGTCATCAAAATCCAGTAACGGGGGCACTTATTGAAAAATATTGTAGAGGATGATTCCAATTTCATTCTCAATCTTTTCAGAAAACAAAATATCCCTGCTATGGGAAAAGAAGAAAGAAAAAAGTCAAGAAATCTTTGTATGGGGAAAGAGAAATTGCTTCTAAGAAGCCCCTTCTCAGCCCTATCCCTGAAATTCCAGAGGTTTTCTCTTCTGTCTCATCTCCAAACTCACCAAAGGCCCTTTCAGGTAATTTGTGTTTTAGTTTTGTTTTGGTTTGCTCTTTCTGTTCTTTTATTTCAACAGTTACACAAAAAAATATTTATTTTTTTTTTTTACTTTTAGTTGCTTCTGTAATAGCAGAGTCTAGAGGATCTTATAAATTAATAATGTCCAACTGGTAAATTCAGTGTAAATCTGACAAAAAATGCACCACTTTATTTATATATATTTATATATATATAATTTATATTTATTTATCTATTAATTTATATATTTATTTATATATTTATATATATATTATATTTATTTATATATAGCTACTGCTACTTTCATAGTCTTTAAGTTGGAGAGTTGAGCATGAAGAGTTAAGGGATGCTGGGTTTGTTCTCCACTCTTTATCTGGGATGATCGTTCAGAAGTTTATTTTTATATAGGTAAATAAGTAAACATAGGAGTATAAATAAATAAATAAGCAAAATCATTTCTCTAAGAAGTGAAACCCCCCGAAGCTTTTCTTGTAACAGGCAGAAGAGCGGCTGCTGCGGGCCCCGGGCGGCGGCGGGAGGAGGAGCAGGAGGAGGAGGAGCAGGAGGAGGAGGAGGAGGAGCAGGAGCAGGAGGAGGAGCAGAGAGGAGGAGGAGCAGGAGGAGGCGGGAACCACCGGGACCGGAGCCTCGGGAGAGCCGGGGAGCGTGGAGCCTGCTCCGGAGGTAACTGCGGGGCTCAGCTCTGCGGGGTGGCTGCTGGACACACGGGGAACACAGAGCAGCACACAGCAGAACACACGGGGAACACAGAGCAGCACACATGGGAACACACAGGGAACACACAGCAGCACACAGCAGAACACACGGAGACACACTGGGAACACACTGCAGCACACAGGGAACACACAGGGAACACACAGAGCAGCACACACAGCAGCACACACAGTAACACACACGGTAACACACACAGCAGCACACACAGAGCAGCACACACAGTAACACACACAGTAACACACACGGTAACACACACAGTAACACACACAGCAGCACACACAGTAACACACACAGTAACACACACAGTAACACACACAGTAACACACACAGTAACACACACAGCAGCACACACAGCAGCACACACAGTAACACACACAGTAACACACACAGCAGCACACACAGTAACACACACAGTAACACACACGGTAACACACACAGCAGCACACACAGTAACACACACAGTAACACACACAGCAGCACACACAGTAACACACACAGTAACACACACAGCAGCACACACAGTAACACACACACGTAACACACAGCAGCACACACAGTAACACACACAGTAACACACACAGCAGCACACACAGTAACACACACAGCAGCGCACACAGCAGCACACACAGTAACACACACAGCAGCACACACAGTAACACACACAGTAACACACACAGCAGCACACACAGTAACACACACAGCAGCACACACAGTAACACACACAGTAACACACACAGCAGCACACACAGTAACACACACAGTAACACACAGCAGCACACACAGTAACACACACAGCAGCACACACAGCAGCACACACAGTAACACACACAGCGGCACACACAGTAACACACACAGCAGCACACACAGTAACACACACAGCAGCACACACAGTAACACACACAGCAGCACACACAGCAGCACACACAGTAACACACACAGCAGCACACACAGTAACACACACAGCAGCACACACAGCAACACACACAGTAACACACACAGTAACACACACAGCAGCACACACAGTAACACACACAGTAACACACACAGTAACACACACAGCAGCACACACAGTAACACACAGCAGCACACACAGTAACACACACAGTAACACACACAGTAACACACACAGTAACACACACAGTAACACACACAGCAGCACACAGAGTAACACACACAGTAACACACACAGTAACACACAGCAGCACACAGAGTAACACACACTGCAACACACACAGCAGCACACACAGCAGCACACACAGCAAACACACTGCAACACACACAGCAGCACACACAGCAGCACACACAGCAACACACTGCAACACACACAGCAGCACACACAGTAACACACACAGCAGCACACACAGCAGCACACACAGTAACACACACAGCAGCACACACAGTAACACACAGCAGCACACACAGTAACACACAGCAGCACACACAGTAACACACACAGTAACACACACAGTAACACACACAGCAGCACACACAGTAACACACACAGTAACACACACAGTAACACACACAGTAACACACACAGCAGCACACACAGTAACACACACAGTAACACACACAGTAACACACACAGTAACACACACAGTAACACACACAGTAACACACACAGTAACACACACAGTAACACACACAGTAAACACACACAGCAGCACACACAGCAGCAACACAGTAACACACTGCAACACACACAGTAACACACACAGTAACACACACAGTAACACACACAGTAACACACACAGTAACACACACAGCAGCACACACAGTAACACACACAGTAACACACAGCAGCACACACAGTAACACACAGCAGCACACACAGTAACACACACAGTAACACACAGCAGCACACACAGTAACACACTGCAACACACACAGCAGCACACACAGCAGCACACACAGCAACACACTGCAACACACACAGCAGCACACACAGCAGCACACACAGTAACACACACAGTAACACACACAGCAGCACACACAGCAACACACTGCAACACACACAGCAGCACACACAGCAACACACTGCAACACACACAGCAGCACACACAGTAACACACACAGCAGCACACACAGTAACACACAGCAGCACACACAGTAACACACACAGTAACACACACAGTAACACACACAGCAGCACACACAGTAACACACACAGTAACACACACAGTAACACACACAGCAACACACACAGTAACACACACAGTAACACACCAGTAACACACACAGCAGCACACAGAGTAACACACACAGTAACACACACAGTAACACACAGCAGCACACACAGTAACACACACAGTAACACACACAGTAACACACACAGTAACACACAGCAGCACACACAGCAGCACACAGAGTAACACACTGCAACACACACAGCAGCACACACAGCAACACACTGCAACACACACAGCAGCACACACAGCAGCACACACAGCAGCACACACAGTAACACACACAGCAGCACACACAGCAGCACACACAGTAACACACACAGCAGCACACACAGCAGCACACACAGTAACACACAGCAGCACACACAGTAACACACTGCAACACACACAGCAGGGTTCAGGAGAGAGCAAGAGAACTCCCCAGTTTATTGTTGCCCTCGTCTCTCTCAGTTTGTGGACAGTGCCCAGAGATTGCACAGAGCAGTTCCCACCTCTCCATCCCCACTGCTCGCTGGAGAAGTCCATCAGGTGAGATCTGTTCACCCAGGAATGCAACCATGATCCTTGGTTATCTCCCAATTCCTGAGCACTGACTCCATCACACCCAAACCCATCAGCAGGCTGATTTTCAGGGGCAGCAGGGGAGAGCACTGGGAGGGATGCAAGTAGCACCAGGCAGCCTGCAAGCCCTGGAGGCTCCAGCCTTGGGCATTCCCAGCTCAGCTGAGCCTCTGGGCAGCCTGGGGCTGGGGCTGGGGGCAATGGGGATGAGCTTTAAGGTCTCTTCCAACTCTGGCCATTCCAGCATTCTCTTCTTCCCAAGCTTCCTAAGTTTGGCCTCAAACTGAAACAAATTCCAGCCTGCAGGATTCCCTGTCAGTTGTTGGGATTTTGGAGACTGATGTGGTGAGGAGAACAGAAGCCAGTTCAGCTGTTTGAAAGCAGTTTTTTATGGATTGCCTCTTACCTATATTTATAAAAAAATTAAGAGTTATTTTTTTTATCCCCACAGTTTTCAAACACTGTGCCAGATGCAAAAGGTAATTTTGGTACATCCAAGTATTTCCAGCAAGGCAGAGAGACTCCATGTAAAAAAGAAGCAAAAGAAAGCAGTTCCTTGCTAGAAAAGGAAGAACTACCAGGAGATCTCCTGACTGGGCTGGAAATTCTGGCACAACAGGATGAACAGGAGGGAACCCAGAGAGCCAAGGATCCTCAAAAGGATTCTGCCAGAGGGGTTCCAGCAAGGAGAAGAAGAAGCAGCAGTGCCTTCCACATCCCTCCTATTGAAAACGTGCTACCTGAGGTTGATCTTCCAGTTTCCTCTTACAACGTGGAAGAAATTTTCTCAGTGCCCCAGGCCAGGGAGGGATCCGTGCAGGCGTGCAGGAGGAGGAGCAGAGCCAGCGCTGGCCTCAGGGTGAGGCGCAGCATGAGGCTGAGCAAGGGCACGGCGAGTGAGGGACTCGCCTGGGTTCAGCTTCCCGAGCTGCCTCCCCTGCCAGCTGCTCCCAAAACCAGGAGAAGCACCAGCACCTCCAGCCTGGCAGGAGCAGAGAACAGGGAACAGAACCTCCTCCCCTTCCCAGCCCCGGGGAAGGAGAATGGGGGCTCTGCTGCTGCTGCTCCTGCTCCCTTCCCAGCCCCAGGGAAGGAGAATGGGGGCTCTGCTCCCTTCCCAGCCCCAGGGAAGGAGAATGGGGGCTCTGCTCCCTGCCCAGCCCCAGGGAAGGAGAATGGGGGCTCTGCTCCTGCTCCTGGCTCCCTTCCCAGCCCCAGGGAAGGAGAACAGGGGCTCTGCTCCCTTCCCAGCCCCAGGGAAGGAGAATGGGGGCTCTGCCCCTCCTGCTGCTGCTCCTGGCAGGAGGAGGAGGAGCAGGAGAGCCTCTGTGGAGGCACAGCTCGGGAAGGGCCCTGGGTTCCTGCCCAGAGAAGAAACAAATTCTGGGTGTGGGAAGGACACACAAAAAAGAGCTTTGAGATCAGAGCCCAGCACTGCCCTGTGGCCCATAAACCACGTCCCCAGCTGCCACATCTCCATGTCTTAAATCCCTCCAGGAACAGTTGCCTTAATGTTTGACGTGGGGATTTTGGGGCTGGGTTTGGAAGCACACTGAGGGGAGTTCTTGGGTTGGATGCTGTGCGTGGCTGCCAGGAGAGGGCAGGCTGGGCTGAGCTTTCTGCTTGGATGGGACCTGGAAAAATATAATGGACAGAATCCGAGAGGCTGGCTGAGCTTTTAAATGTAAAGCTTAAAAAATGAGTGAAAAAAGCTGCTCCTTTTACTGTTCAAAACAAAGCAGCAACTGAACTGTGCACCGGAATTAAACTGGGAAAGTGAAATGGTGCTGGACTGGATTCTGGTGTGAGTTTTATATGGAAATCACTTTGTGTTTAACCAGAATAAAGTTGTACTTGAGCTGTCTGGGTGTCTGTGCAGCTTTTAGGTACCAAATCCGGCACTGGGGTTGTCCCATCCTGAATATCAGACTGGAACAGCGAGATCAAAGAGTTGTCCTGGAGGAAGAGGCAATAAATCCCTGTGTTTGATTCAAGAGGGGTTAATGCCAACTTGCTGGCCACAGCTCGCCCTGTGGGCTGCTCTCCCTGCCCAGGGAGCTCTGTGGGATGCTCTCCCTGGACAAGGAACTGTTGGATGCTCTCCCTGCCCAGGGAGCTCTGTGGGATGCTCTCCCTGGACAAGGAACTGTTGGATGCTCTCCCTGCCCAGGGAGCTCTGTGGGATGCTCTCCCTGGACAAGGAACTGTTGGATGCTCTCCCTGCCCACAGCTCGCCCTGTGGGCTGCCCTCCCTGCCCAGGGAGCTTCCCTGAGGAGCTCTCCAAGTGCTCTTCAGCTGGGAGTGAAGGCAGGAGGAGAAGAACGAGGGTAAGGAGAGGAAACCAGAGCTTGGGTTTTCCAGGTGGACAAGGGCTGTTAGGGATCATTTGTGGATGCTTTGATGGCAGTGGCAGGATGAGGAAACCCACTAGAAATGAAGAGGTTGCTGTTCTTTCCAAGAGATATTTCTACTTCTTTATGGTGCTTTTTAGTTCCTTTTGTCCTTCTCTGGATAGAGTTTATCCTCAAAATGTTTTGCCTCCTTAATGTGGAGAGGACTTGAGCAAATCTTCAGCTGTTGCAAAGGTGTAGAGGTGGGGGGCAATAATCTCTTCTCCATATCTGCTCTGAGAAGGACAAGAAATGAGTTTAAATCCGAGGGAAACGTCTCTGTTAAACATTAAGGCAAAGTTCCTGAGCAGGGGAACACAGGGCCTGGGGAAGTGTGGAATCTCCATCACTGGAGGCCTTCAGGAGCAGATTAAACAAATACCTGTCAGCAATGACAGATGATCCTTCCTGGGGCAGGGAGCTGGGAAATGGCTCTGCTGGGTTTGCTGGTTGGGGAGATGGCAGGAGCTGCTGTGGGGCTCACTGCACACTCCAGAGCTGCCATGGAACCCAGGGCAGGGAGCTGGGAAATGGCTCTGCTGGGTTTGCTGACTGGGAGATGGCAGAGCTGATGTGGGGCTCACTGCACACTCCAGAGCTGCCATGGAACCCAGGGCAGGGAGCTGGGAAATGGCTCTGCTGGGTTTGCTGACTGGGGAGATTGCAGGAGCTGCTGTGGGGCTCACTGCACACTCCAGAGCTGCCATGGAACCCAGGGCAGGGAGCTGGGAAATGGCTCTGCTGGGTTTGCTGACTGGGGAGATGGCAGGAGCTGCTGTGGGGCTCACTGCACACTCCAGAGCTGCCATGGAACCCAGGGCAGGGAGCTGGGAAATGGCTCTGCTGGGGGATCTGGAGTTTGGGAGAGCTCCTCGTGTCAGGCCTGTGCAGCACCTGGGGCTTTAACCCCCCAGCTCTGCCCTGATTCCCTGCTCTGCCCTGCAGCAGGAGCTCTCTGAACTCCTGGACCTGTGGGGTCACACATGGGGTGGCAGCAGCAGCGTTATTCCCGCTGTTCCAAAATCACCATTCCCCTGGGAATGACCAGCAGCTCCCCTCTCCCTGGGCCAGCAGCTTCTCCTGAGCTCTGTCTTGTCTTAGTGGCCCCAGGAGATGAACCCAAGGTGTGTGACAGCAGAGAGGGGTCAGCACTTCACCCCTTCGTGGTTCCAGCTCTGCCTTGCAGGAGATTCCAGTTTTTATCCCATTTCCATGTGCTCCAGCTCAGCCCATGTGTTACAGTGCTGACTAAACAAATAAATCCCTGGCATTGCCATTCCTCTTCCCTTCTCTTTTCCCTTCTCCCTTTTTAAAAAGAGGAATTTGTTTTAAAGTACTTCCCTATTTTAATTTGGGTGGACTTTAAATGACTCCAAGCAGGTACAAGGCAGCCCTGGGTGTGGCTTGGTGAATAATTGCATTTAGCAGCTCGCCATAAAATTACTCTGAGTGGCAGAGAGGACAAAGGCTGGGGCCTGGAAAGGCTGATTGTTCTGCTGCTCTCTAATTATGATGTGGTTAATAAGTAAGAGTAATTACACATCACTTTTGTGAAGTGTGGTGGTGGCAGATTTTCAGAGCTGGGTATCTGGCAGTTGTTTCACAGCTGGAAAAGTCTCTGCTTCACTTCGCTCAAGGTACAAAGAACAATCCTTATCCCTGAATTCTCCAGGAGGTTTTCAAGCAAAAGTGTTAACGTTTCCCAGGAATTATTTTATGCCACTATTTTGCCTTAATTAAGGTGCACATAAGTTATAAAAGTGGGGTTGAGATGACCAAATTTCTCCCATATGAGTTAATAAAAGTTAAAGAAGTACAAGTTTTCTTATCCTGACCTGATAAGCAGGGGAAAAAAAAATAACAAGAATAATATGCCATTTTTATTTATTTCACGTTGAAATAATTGCAAATAAATTTGGTTTTCACCTGATTTTTCTCTGCTTTCTGCTGACTAATGAGCAATAGAAGATGCTGAAACCCCTGAGTGCTGCCTAGAAATGTCACTGTGTGGGTTGGGCTGGGCCAGCTGCTGTTCAGAAGTATTTAGAAAGTTTGTGCTCAAATCTTCCTCCTTCTCCCTGTGGATCCTCTCGCTCTCAGACCTGGAGAGACTTTAGTGATGAACAGGGAAGCAAAGAGCAAAGGATTGTTAGAGCTGTGGACAAGGAGATGGAGAAATTCCCCTGGAGAACGGCAGGGCTGCCTTCAACACACAGCACACGAGCAGGGCAGGGGAAGGAATTGCATCTTCAAGCTGCCAACAGGTAGGTGAGCCCTGGAAACAAATAAAAACTAGCGAGTATTCCTCCGACATGGTTTTAAAGTGAGGAGATAAAATCAAACCGTTTAAAGTCCAAACAAGGTCCAATATCCCCAGGTCCCAGTGGAGGAGCTGACTGGGAGACAAGCAGCCTAATGTATTGGTTTAGTAATTAACTCCTGTAAATTGTGCAGAACAGAGCAATTAACTCCTTTAGCCAGGCTTGGGAGGGGGCAGCAGGAAAACCCGCGTGTGCTCTGGGGGTGAGGGCAGCAGATTCCCTAAGCCAGGTCTGCAAATCCCAGTGTTAGTCTTGGGTTATTTCCAGTGACCCCTTGACTCCCACCTTCCTGCCCCCTGCCCGGGCTCGGGGCTGGGCAGGCAGCTCTGTTTTTGGAAGGCAGAGCAGACAGATATAATGAATGGCTTTTATTGTGCAATATTTCACCCCCTTTTCTGACTGCCTTCGGACGGGATGGAAAATGTTCCACCCCGCGCCGCAGCCAAGATAAATAAAGTGTATTCCCCAAACCTGGCTGGGTGTTTCACTCAAACTGGCAGGAGTTAGAGCTCCACTCTTAAACAAGAATTCAGTTTGACAATTTTTAGGCCTCGTTCAGCTCAATGGAACGGCCAAAGAAAATACTTGAGGGGAAAAAAAAAAAAAAAATTAAATAATGCATATATTTACAGCTTGCAGGTGGCGTTAATTTTTTTGGGGGGGTCAGGCTTTTTTAGGTTTAAGGATCCCTGTAAAGTTGGGCTGGAGTGTAGATTTTTTTAAAAAACATTCTTAATTGTCTTTTTTTTTTTTTTTTTTTTTCTTTTTAAATTAGTTTTTTTATGAGAATAGTCACTCTGAAGGAAAATACATTTTATGTAGCTCCCTGCTGGGTGATAAATCGTTGCCATTCAAGGCTTTAAGAGTTTAGGGTCTACCAAGAACCTGAAAAATCTGCAGCCACAAGGCCCAGCAAAGGAGCAGTAAAAGCTCTCGACAGAAGCCTGCAAAGGACTGGCCTTCAACTCCACTGAGTTTAAATTCTTTAAATTTTAAGGTTTAAATTCTTTATGGGGTTTAACATTGCCAAGCCCTGGCACTCTGAGCTATTCCGTGCTCTGCAGCGTGTTTTATGGCCTGAACAATCCGATTTAGGGATAATAATAATAACAATAACAACACCTTTTAATTCCATCGCTGTGCCCAGAGGTCTCCTGAGAGTTTTGAACAGTGAAGGACTAAAATTGAATTATCAAACCAGCCCACCTCCCCACCCTACAAAGCTGTTATCCCTCATCCCTCTCTCTACCAGTAAAACCCCTCTGAACAGATAAAATGCAAAACTTAATATTTTAAAGGAGATAAATGAGGTTTTAAATCCTGATGATGAAATTATTAAAAGTTACCAAATGCCTCGAAGTCTGAGGGGAAGCTGCAGCACAAATGGTGCCCATTCCTGGAAAGCCCTGATGGTGCACTAAACTAAACAAGGCAGGAATTGGAAATTTGGGAGTTTTATCCCCTCTGTGCTCTGGGTTTGGGCTCGTGCTCTTCTCAAATTGAGTTGTTGCTCTTTTTCCTTGCTCTTTGCTTGCCAGCATGTGGGACATCAGGGTGGAAAACAGGGATCCCATCTCCCCATCCCTTAAATCACCTGGGTTGCACTGGAGATAGAAACCTCACCCTGCCATAAATAACCTGTCTGTGACACCCAAATGTTTGGACAAACAAATGCCTTCAGTCCCTCGTTCAGCAGGTCACAAATGCTGGGTTCTGGCAGTAAATAATATTCACTAATGCAATTCTATTAAGGTTCTAAGGGAATTCACATTTGAACTGGGATTTGGAGCTGCTGAGTGGCCTCGGGTGTGCAATTGAGGAAAAAGTAATAGTGTGGGTACAAATATTAATGAGGAATAAAAAGGTTATTTTACTCTTTCCTCAAGGAAAGAAAAAAACCAACCCTAAAGTACCCAGGGTATGTTTTGGAAGGAAGGCTTTGTGAGGTTTATGTAGGGAGTGGGTAATGTGTACATGGAGCTTGTTCAGTGACATAATCCCAGCTAAGGAACACAATCCCTGAATGTTCATTTCCCATTTGTTTTTCCCAGCTCCTTGCTCGCTCCTCACGGAGCTCTGTGAGGTTTTTGTCCTGGGTTTTCCTGCACCCCACGCCTCAGGTTTGGAGTCTGCTGCCTCCTGCTCTGACTCTCCTGAATTTCTTTGTCCCCAGCGCTTCCTGCCCTTGTTTGACACTGATGTTCATCACAAAAGTGATGAATTCGTTCAGAGAGATGGTCCAGAGAGGGAGCCAAGCAGGGAGCACAGGGAGGATGTGTCTGCAAAAGCTGAGCCAGGAAAGGTTGGCTGGCAGGAGCTTTTCCTGGAATGCTGCCCCCTCCAAGAGCCACAGCAGTGCCTTGGATCTGCCCCTTGGTGCAGGAGTTAAAAACGATGAGGTTTTACAGAATTAAACCCCTGCTCTCCTCCTGACACACAGAATAGCCCGAGCCTTAAATGGTTCCTCTTTATTAGCAAGGCAAACCTCTGCTTCTGAAAATGCCCTTTTTCTCCTTCATTGCATGAAGGATTGGGCTGGTAATCGAGGAGAAGCCTAAAACTAAACCCTAAAACTTTCCATTTCCATCTTTTTAGCCCGCCTTGCTTTCAGCCTCGAGCGCAGCACAACCGGTGTGCCTGTGCCAAAAGCTGTTTAAACAATATTAAGATGTTTTCTTCAAACTTCTCCCTAGGAAGATACTCTTTTTCGAGTGGAATGTTTTCCCTGGAGCATTACATCATGAGCTGGTTCAGTTCTTGGAGTAAGAAATTGGACCAAATGGTGGAGAAGGTCTCCAGGGGAAACATATTTCTGCTGTTAAGTATTCCCCCCAGGAAGCTCAGAAACCACTCACGTATTCCCGTTCTGTCCACATTTAGCCTTTCACCTTGCTGCAGCTGAGCACGGGGAGAGGGATGGGGGGCTGGACTTTTTTTTGAGGAAATCTGACCCTTCTTTGTTTTTGTCATTACCTTTCCCCCTCTCTCTCCTGGTAGCCTGTGATCGAGCTGGGGCGATGGGCTGTTCTCGTGCCTCTGACAGTGACGCTGCCGGAGGTGCTCTGGGGCTCTGTGCAAGCTGCTAATGAAATCTTAATTAGGGAAACTTCCTTGGAAACTCTGGATTTAGGAGGCTTTTCGAGAATTAAAAGGAGAGGAACCTCCGAGAAGGGCAGAGGATGGAGGGATTTGGGTGGATTAATGGGACAAAGGGAAGCGCGTTGAGCTGGAGCAGGATTCTGTTTCCTCCTGTGTGGGGAGCATTTCCCCATCAACCATGCAGGCTCCTGATAAGGTTTCTTATATCAAATGAAACTCTCAGAATGAGGAAAAAATACAGTCCTGAAATGTAGCAGTGCAGATCAACAGGGTTTTTTTTATTATTATGACTTTTTTTGTCCCCCCATATGGCAGCTCTGCTCTGCAAAGTTATTCTTTGAGAGCTGATAAGCTGCAACTCACCCTTTGGTTTGAAGGCAGCCAAGGACCTGAGAGCTTGGAAGGTTTTGAGCTCTTTATCCTCAGCTCACACCGTTTCACTAGAGGATATCCAAGGAAAATACAAAACTTGGAAGAAAAACTCTCTTGGGCAAGAATTCCCCAGGGCTGGGCACTGGAGTGGCTTAAATTGGGCTGTGGGTGAGTTAGAGGAACCTGAGTTGTGTGCCCCAGACTGGTTTGATGGGCACAGAGAGAATTTTCATATCCAAACATTTCGTTTTGCACCTTCAATCACAAGTTGGAAAAAACAAAACCAGGCAAAAACTTAATTAAATTGGGTTTTCTCACTCAAAGGGTCGAACACTTGGAGATCGTTAAAAAATTGAAGGCCAAGCCCTGCAGATGTTTCCTCTGGTATTTATTTGATATCTAATCTTTCTAAAGAAATGGGGTTTTGCTGTGTGTCCTTTAAGATAAAAGATCTCAGACAGATTTTTAGCTCTTCCTAACAAGAGGGCCCCTGCAGCAGGAATTGGTGCCTGGGAATTGGCACAGCCTGGGGAAGGCTTTGGCCAGACCAAGCTGCAGTTCTGTGATGAAATCACCCACCCAGGAATTCCCTGGTGCCCGTTCCAGGCTGTGAGCTCGTGCCATGGCAAAGTGAGGAGCAGATAATTCCATGTCATGGAGGTGTCCAGGGAGCAGCCTGGGATGGGGGAAGGTGTCTGTGCCCACTGGCTGGGCTTTGATGCCCCTTCCCACCCAAACCACTCCAAGATTTGCTGGGTTTGCCCTCTCCTACCACTTTGCTTTTAATTCACCAACTCTGATTGCAGCAAAGCCTTTGTTTGGATATTTCCCCCAATCTGTGGCTCAAACCCCACTTTTTGCAAGCCTGAGCTCTTTGGCTGCTCCACCTTCCTGCTGCTGGGAACTGGATGGGAAAACACCAATGTGCAAAGATGGATTTCCTCCTGCTTCCTTTCTCAGCCATTTTTTCAGTGCAGAACAAACTTTTTCAAAGTGATTACACCAGATGATTTAATAGCATGGCCAAATAGTCCCTGTTGATTAAGATGGATGGGAGCTGTATTTGGAGCAATTGTAATTAAGACTCCCGTGGCAAGCAAGGAAAAATAACAAATTAATCTAATAAGAGCTTATGGGGGAACTCTGAAATTGGGAAGTGTTCTGAAAATCCAAAATTCTGTAATGCTGGTAATATTTTAGTATATTAAGGCTTTCAAAATTATTAAAAACTCAGGCTTGGAGTTTATATTTTGATATTTGTTACCTTTAAACTTTTTTTAAAAAAATTATAGCATGAAGATCTGAATTTTTCAGCACAGAATAAACACTTTTAGTTAAATTACTATAAGATGGGCTATGTTTGTGATCTGGTTCTAATCATCTTTTGACCCATTCTATGTGACAGAAAGCCTTTCTATCATGAAAACATTTGATCCCTGGATTGCATTTTCTATCTGGGTCAGGATGCAGTGAAATAAACACAAAATTTAGATTTTTCTCTCTCAAAATACACTGCAAACAGAGTCTGCATGGTCTGAGGGGCATCACAAGGACTCCTTGTCCTGCTCACACCATTCCAGAGCCCCCTTGACTTTGCACAACTAATTTCTCCATCAGTGCCTCACTTTCTCCACGGGTAAAATGAGGTGTCTCCCCTTGCAGGCAGTAGAAATTATGTTTAGCTTGTGCAAACCCTCTTTTAGTGCCACTCTCTGAACCATTTCTGTCTCTGGGGGCAGAGCTGGAGTCCCAGCCCTGCTGCTCAGGTGCAATCACAGCAAAAACCCCGACAATTTAAGGGCTACTTTTAGGAGAGAGGAGGCTCGTTCAGGTTTGGTGAGTCCTTAAGATAATGTCTTTTGGAGCCGTGATTGATTTATTTGATATTTATGCAGTTGGCAGGGGGATTTGAAATATAACATAAGCACTTCCTGAGATGTCAGGGCCACGATGTTCGTGGTCTGAACAAGGATGTAATTCATATCTGCAGGTGCTTACTCTGGTATCAAACACTCCAATAACATCATGCCTGTGGAATCTGCAGCTCCCCAGCGTCCCATTTGTATCCTGATATGCCCACGTCTTTCCTATGTGTGTTTTTCTTTCTTAAGGAGCTCTCATTTCCTTCAATAGGATATGTTTTATTTCATCCTTTTTCCTGCATTTACTCATATTAATGTCACCGCGTGCACTGGTAATGGCTGGGCTTGGAAATAACCCGTGTATCCCTGAAAACATGGGCCTGAAACCCAATGCCTGGGATACTTTATTAGCAAAGAGTTGATGTGGAAGTGAAGGGAGGGGATCATTCCTTGCTGGACTCTGATCTAACCCCGCTGAAGGAGAGTCCAGCACATTCTCCAGGGCAGGGTTGGAGTCCTGGCATTGAAGGGTTTTTTGGTTTTTTTTTTCCTGCTAAATGGCTGTGAAATTTGGAACTGGGGTGCTGCCAGTTTCCTGTGGAGCAGTAGGGTTGGAAGGGATCTTAAAGTCCATCCAGTCCCACCCCTTGGGACACTTTCCACCATCCCAGGCTGCTCCAAGCCCTGCCCAGCCTGGCCTTGGGCACTGCCAGGGATCCAGGGCAGCCCCAGCTCCTCTGGGAATTCCAGCCCAGCCTGGCTTTGGGCACTCCAGGGATCCAGGGCAGCCCCAGCTCCTCTGGGAATTCCAGCCCAGCCTGGCTTTGGGCACTCCAGGGATCCAGGGCAGCCCCAGCTCCTCTGGGAATTCCAGCCCAGCCTGGCTTTGGGCACTCCAGGGATCCAGGGCAGCCCCAGCTCCTCTGGGAATTCCAGCCCAGCCTGGCTTTGGGCACTGCCAGGGATCCAGGGCAGCCCCAGCTCCTCTGGGAATTCCAGCCCAGCCTGGCCTTGGGCACTGCCAGGGATCCAGGGCAGCCCCAGCTCCTCTGGGAATTCCAGCCCAGCCTGGCTTTGGGCACTGCCAGGGATCCAGGGCAGCCCCAGCTCCTCTGGGAATTCCAGCCCAGCCTGGCTTTGGGCACTCCAGGGATCCAGGGCAGCCCCAGCTCCTCTGGGAATTCCAGCCCAGCCTGGCTTTGGGCACTCCAGGGATCCAGGGCAGCCCCAGCTCCTCTGGGAATTTCCAGCCCAGCCTGGCTTGGGCACTCAGGGATCCAGGGCAGCCCCAGCTCCTCTGGGAATTCCAGCCCAGCCTGGCTTTGGGCACTGCCAGGGATCCAGGGCAGCCCCAGCTCCTCTGGGAATTCCAGCCCAGCCTGGCTTTGGGCACTCCAGGGATCCAGGGCAGCCCCAGCTCCTCTGGGAATTCCAGCCCAGCCCCTCCCCACCTCTCAGGAAAGCATTTCTCCACAATATCCAGTCTAGAGAATTTCCACCTTCCTAAGTGGGAGAGGCTGCAGGTACCTCTGTGTTTCTCTTTGGGAATTCCTGCAGGGTGAAAGGACAGAGGGCAGGTGAGGGGCTCAGCTGCTCAGGGATTTCTGGGCACTCTCAGGGCTGGATTTTCAGCCCTAAAGCTGACAAGGAGTTCTCCTCACGCTTTGTGTGCCAAGAGATGCCTTTTTGTACTCCATTCCTTCAAGCCTTCCTCCCATCTCCCTGCCCTTATGAACACCAAGCTCAGCTCCCCAATTCTTGGAGCCCCAGCAATCCCTGCACTCGCTTTGCAGGACCCATGTGCACGTCTGGGGAGATTTGCTGGGAACAGAAATGCTGTCAGCATTGCCCTGGACCTGCAGTGCCCATTTCCAGCTCTCCTTATGAGCCTTAATGAGCCACCTTAATGAGGAAATGGTCTGAGCCTTCCCTGTGAGAACCCAGGAGGGTCTGTGCCAGCCTGAGTGATCCCAGCTCCAGCCTGGGGCTCCAAACCCTGGCAGGGGGGGCACAGCCCTGGCAGGGGGGCACAGACCTGGCTTTGGGGGCACAGACCTGCATGGGGCACAGACCTGGCATTGGGGCACAGACCCTGGCTTGGGGCACAGACCCTGGCATTGGGCACAGACCCTGGCAGGGGGCACAGACCCTGGCATTGGGGTCACAGACCCTGGCATTGGGGGCACAGACCCTGGCATTGGGGGCACAGACCTGCAGGGGGCACAGACCCTGGCAGGGGGGCACAGACCCTGGCAGGGGGGGCACAGACCCTGGCATTGGGGGCACAGACCCTGGCAGGGAGCACAGACCTGGCATTGGGGTCACAGACCCTGGCATTGGGGTCACAGACCCTGGCAGGGGGGGCACAGACCCTGGCAGGGGGGCACAGACCCTGGCAGGGGGGCACAGACCCTGGCATTGGGTCACAGACCCTGGCATTGGGGCACAGACCCTGGCATTGGGGGCACAGACCCTGGCAGGGGGGGCACAGACCCTGGCATTGGGGGCACAGACCCTGGCAGGGGGGGCACAGACCCTGGCAGCAGCCAGAGACCCCTGGGGCTTTGAGTTTCACCCCTGGAACAAATTACCACCTGGGAATGAAGAACTAAAAGTCACCAAATTCTAGACAGCATGAGAGTAGGAGTTGTAGAGTGAGAAGGGAATTTTGGGGATTTTCCCATGGGGGCTCAGGGGGTGAGATGGAGGGACTGGGGTGCTGTCCTGTGCTCCTCCCTTCTTCTCCCTGAGCCCATCTCCTTGGGGATGGTGGCACTTGGGGATGGGATTGGAGCAGAATGGAACTGTCTGACACAGGTGCTGGGCATTGGCTCATCCCTGTCAATAACTCCCAGGGAATTTGGAGTATAAAAAGCAGTGCCTGCCCCAGGGGAGGGCAGAGTGCCTGGGGCTGCCCTGCTGAACAGACCTGGGCAGCCCAGACAGAAAATATCTGAGATCAGAAACAAGAAAGCAACCTGGAGAGCATCAGCTGGAGAGTTCTGACTCCTTCTTCAGCAGCTGGGTTGGGAAACAGAGACTTTTACACATCTGGGGGTCATCCTGACCAAAGCAACCCCGAGATTCCCAGGTGAGGGAGCTGATTCCTGGCAGGAGCCAGGGAAGAGCTGGGGCTGAGTCAGGGGCTCGGGTGGGGATCAGGGCAAGGCTCTTCCCCCGAGGGTGCTGGCACTGCCCAGCTCCCCAGGGAATGGGCACATTCCCAGATCTGCCAGAGCTCCAGGAGAGTTTGGACACCACTGCAGGGATGCCCAGGGTGGGGGTTTGTGCAGGATCAGTGATCCTGTCCCTTCCATGATCCTACAGCAGGGATCCCATCCCTGCAGCTCCAAAATGCCACAGTTTTTTCTCACTCTGGAGGCCCCTTTGGAGCAGCGTTTTGATTAAATATTCTGGAGTGTTCAGTGCACGAAATCTTTTTATTTCCTGTCATTATCTCGGTACAATCATGAGCGCCTCTTTTATTATTTTTATGGATGTGCTCATCAGCTGTAGCTTTTCCCATCCCAGTGGGAATTTCCCTGCCCTGAAAAGCTGAACCTCACAGTATCTGGTAGAAACTGAATTTTTTTCCCAGCTGGTGAGTGCAGCACCAGCATCTCCCATTAACAGAGCTCTGCTGGGGAAAATATTACAAACCATAATCTGCTGGAACAACCCACTGGGGTGAGTTTGTGCTTTCCTGGAAACTCTCACAGGTGCCTCAGCTGGGACATGGCAATGAACAGAAATAAAGGAATAAATACACAATGTAAGAGTCTTGCTTGTAACTTGAACTTGTGCTTTACAAGGCATAAAATCTCTCTTTATACATTTTGCTATAAAACTGGCCTAAGTTTAATGTTTGTTTGTAGCACGAAGGGATTTTTGTTATCAGTCTTTGGCTGGAGGAGAAACCCCACAGTCACAGTGGAAGCAGCCTCTTTTTTTCTCCTTTTTATTTCCAAATCAGGTGGATTTCTTTTCCTGAGATATTTTTTGCATTAGACTCTGTATGAGCTGGATTAATTTGGAATCAATCCTTGCCGTGCTAGGCTGACTTCACCTGAGGTTGTTTGCTTTGTTCTTATCTGGTAATGTTATATACAGGCAGGTCCAAAGTGTGAATAACCACACAAAATAAAACCTGCAAAGAAGGTGTGGCTCTGTCTGGGCTCTGAGACAAAGTCAGTGCAGATAAACCACCTTCTTCCAAGAAATTGAATTAAAGAGAGGCACTTTGGAGCTGAACCCCAAAATGTCCTTTCTCCAGCCTGGCATCACAGTGCAGTGACACTGGCACTGGGCTGGGAGCAGGGAAGTGCCCTGCTGGGAGGTGAGGAACACGAATTATTGGAATTGTAGGATACTGAAGCCCCTGCAGATGGAGTTGGGCAGAGGCAAACCCAGGGTCTCCGTGGTCTTTGCCTTGTTTTGGTTTATAAATAGCAGAACTGTGATTTGCTGCTGACTCAGGACTGAGCCACAGCCTCTTCTCACCTGGGCTTCTGCTCTGCCTTTCTCAAATCTCCCCCTGCCTCCATCACTACCCGAGTTTCCATTTTAAACCTTTTCTCCACCATCCAGCCTAGGAAATGGGCAAGTTTTGCTCTGGGCAGATGAGGACAGGGAGCCCAAGACCTGAACTGTGCTTTGAGGGGGGAGTGGAACATGAAGCCAAGAGGGTTTCATTTCATTTCCTCTCTTCAGCAGGTGGAACAAGGCTGCCTGCCTGCCTAAAACACACATTCCATCACTCCCCTCCATGGAGCCTCTTGTTCCTCTTCAGGTTTTCCCTTTATCTGGCAAGACTTCCTCTCTCCAGAGAAGTAAGCAAATGCAGGTTTGTATTTTGTCTTTATGAGTGTTTCAGAGGTCCTGGAGCTCCTCATTCTTCAGGACAAGCTCGCCCTTCACCATTATTGGATGTGCTGGAGGGAAGTGAAGGAATAAACAATAAATAATTTCCTTCTTGGGAGTTGTGGAGGATCTTGGATTCTCTCCAAAGCCTTGACTGCCCAGATTTTGCCCAGCTGCAGCCCCAGTTTACCCCCTTGGGTTCCCAGTCTCTCCAGAGCAAGCCAAAAATTCCATGCTCAGATCCCCCCAAATTCCAGCCTGAGCTCTCCTTTCAGCCTTCTGCAATTAGGACGGGGAGGATTGGGGAGTTTGGCCACCCAGGACATGAACCACGTGTGACTTTGGGCTTTGGATGGATTTCAGATGGGGATTTGAGCTTCAGAGGACAAAGATTTGCTTTTGTGTGCCTGGATGGAGCCAAACCCACCCAAACCAGGGGCAAGCCTCACACTGCCGAGCTGGAAATGATCTCTGAGCATGGAGGAGAAATGGAAAGTTATTAAAAGCAGGAGAGCTCTCCAGGCCCCCATCTTTTTTGCTTCATTCTTATGAAGAAGCTCTGAATCCAACAGGGGAAAAAGCCCTGGGAGTAATTATCCAAAATGGGTGGCATAAACCCGAGCAGAGTGTAATACATGAGTTTTAAAGCTGCTCATCTCAAACTGTGAGTTAGATTTATTTGACCTGCATTTGGGAGCAAATATTAATGAAGGGGCGAAGGCAGCTCCTGGCTCTTTCAGTTCTTTCATTTCCCACTAGATGTCTCTGGTGGAAAAACTAATTAGGAATGTTCTTGATTTAATTTGGGAAAAAAAATTGGATGAAGTTTTTTTTTTTTTTTTTGTGGTTTTTATTATTATTATTATTGTTGTTGTTGTTGTTGTTATTTCTTTTAAAGTCTTGCAGCTTAACCCTTGATCTTTCTTCAGTAACTACTTCAGCCTTGAGCATTAAGAGGGGATGCTTAGAAATGACTCAGTTATTGAATATTTGGAATTTTGTAAGTAATAAAGAGTTGTCCAAGTGTTAGAAGAAGGAAATCTTTATTCCCACCAATTTTTGGCTGGAATCTGTAACATCAGAGCTGGGAGAGAAGTTCAGGAATCAATGAAACCTCCCTGGGATATTTTTATTTATCCCTGTGTATGTGTTTGAGCTTGGATCCCTTTTTGGAGTTTCTCTTTCAAAAGCAGCTTTATAAATAATAAAAATCTCTGTGAATCTGCAGAAATGGTTTTTTTTTTGTCTGACTTGCTGTTTGTTTAAAATAATGAGGCTTTAAGCAGCTCTAAGGGTGCACCAGCATGGCTCTGGCTGCAGAACTGAGGCTTCATCCTGGGAGAGATTTCCCTGGATTCTCCTGGGGGACAGGGTGGAGTTTGGGGGCAGAGGTTTGATATTGAAGAGTCACTCACCTGCTCAGATTTCATTCCAAACAAGCTGGGTTGGGCTGTCCTGCTGGTTGAACCCTGGCTCCTGGTGTCACCTCAGTGATTTCCTCACCTGCTGAGGATTTCACTGAAAGAATTCCAGAGTTTATGTTTGGAACGAACAAAATCTCCACTCCTGGCCTTTTGGAGGGGAATTTTGGAATTCCAAACCTCAAGGTGGATGAAGGCACAGGGAGCTCCTTCAGAGCTGTGAATTTGCTTTTCCTTTGCTTTTCCCAGCCCCAGATTTGGATCTTGGGTGGATTTTGTCCCTGTGATGATGGTTTGGGGTTTTTGTTGAGACATTTCTTGGACAGACATCCCTGGAAACCCTGGAATCCCTGGCATGGCAGGAGTGTGGGCATACACACATGCAGAATGCTTTAAATAAAACCCATCAGTAATAATAATAATAATAATAATAATAATAATAATAAAATAATAATAATAATAATAATATAATATATAATCCCAACCTCCCACTGCCAGTCACCCCAAGAAAAGGTGTTGGGAAATTAATAATTTCCCTCTGTGGAATGCCCAGCACCTGCTGCCACTGCCACTTAAAAATTGTGACTTAAATTAGAGCATTATGAGGAAAAGCATCAAAAATTGGTACTTAAAGTGAAACAACCACCTAAACTGAAATGTCCTCGTGGCTGTTACCTAATTACAGCCTTAACCATGGATGGCAGAAAAAAGTGAACAAAAAATTCTTCTCCCAGAGAACCATAAATCTTTTTTTTTTTTTTTTCCCAATTAACAACAATGAACCACAAACGAATGTTTCAAAAGAGGTGATGACATTTGGCTTTATTTCACTCTGGAGTTCTTATTGCTGGGTGCTGGGCTGCAGTTTGTGGAGAATGAAAGTTCTGTGGTCAGTTCTGTGTTAAACATCTCAAAGATCCTTTCCCAGAATGGTCGGGGGGGAAAATTCTTGATGTTCCATTTAATTTAATACTCCTAAATTTCATCTCTCTGAGTTCAAGCTGTGTAATACTCTGAGTTTAAAGTGGGTAATGTTTCTGAGCAGTTGATTTCACTGAATGTGCTGGGGAAAATATTTCGGATTTTTAATGATTTTCTCCATTTGCGTCTGCTTGGGTTTTAAAGTCTGGCTGCTTGGATGGGAGCAGAGCTCCTAAAAAGTCTGGTCTTTCCCATCGAATGGCTTCAGTGCTGTTTGCTTGTGCAAAATCTGAGATGCAAGTAGAGATTCCTTCCAACCCACCTCAGGAAATCAAAGGCTCCCTAATTCAGTGAAGCACCAGGGCAGGTGTTGAGAACAATCTGATTTATTTTGCCTTTTGGCAGCGTTTCTTAGCTCTGCACTGGCAGTGCTTGGGTTGTTGGGGGCACAGGCAGAAGAGGATTTTACCTGCCTGGGAGCTGGGTGAGGTGTGTGGAATTCACCTGGACCAGAAGGAAAATCCCAGTGCTTTGCATGGGATGGACACTGGGAAATGAGGAGCCCCAGGTGGGACAGACCCAGAGCAGATCGTGGAGTCATGGAATGCTTGGGTTCAGAGGGAGCCTGAAAACTCATCTCACTCCACCCCCTGCCATGTCAGGGGCATTTTCCACTGTCCCAGGTGCTCCAAGCCCTGTCCAGCCTGGCCCTGGGCACTGCCAGGGATCCAGGAGGAGCCCCAGCTGCTCTGGGAATTCCATCCCAGCCCCTGCCCACCCTGCCAGGGAGGAATTTCTCCCCAGTGTCTACCCGAACCTGCCCTCTGGCAGTTTGGAACCACTGCCCCTGTCCTGTCCCTCCGTGTCCCTGCCACAACTCCCTGTCTCTGGTTTTTAGCAGATTTGTTCCCTGGGCAGTTTGGGGTTTTGTTTTGCTGATTAAACAGCACCAGCATCCAAAAATCGAGGCATGAGCCATCCTTTCGCTTCCCTTTCTTCAGCTTCCTCTCACTCCTCTCTCTCTTTTCTCAACTTATTGCCCTTCCAACTGGGCCCTGCCCTCCAGTTTGACCAGTCAGCCCCAGTGCCAGCACTGGTTCTGTGCTGCTGGGGAAGGGGAGAGCTCCAGGTGCACCCACAGCCCCTGCGAGCCCCAGCCTGGCACCATTCTAATTAGATAATAGAATAATTTCAGATGCAATTGGAAGTGCTGCAGGGGGAAGAGAGGAGAGGTGTTTGGGAAAGTGGATTGTAATTACTTGAGCTGGAATTTGGCCAGGACAAGGGGGTTGCTGTGGTGAAGAGCACTGGGGGAGCTCCAAGGAGCACGAGGAGTCAGGATCTCACTCAAATCCTGATTTAGGAGATGCAGCTCTGCCTGCCCAGGGCACCCACCCAGCACTGAGCAGAGCCACCAGGAAAACCACAAGCAATTTTCCGTGATAGAGGTGAAAAGGAAATAGAGGGGAACTGGGAATGGTTTTTATTCTGCCCCAAATTGTCCTTGACATTTTCTGCCATGCTTTCCCCATGAAACGAAAAAAAAAGAGTTGATGGGGTGGGAGCTGAAATTTGAAGTCTGGTGGCTAAAATCTGATGTAATGGTTCCATGAGAGACCTCAAAAATAGTGACTTTGGCACCACTTTCAGTGGAAGATGAGCTGTGTGACTTGAGAGAAACCCCCAGCCTAAACTGTGAGCCTCGAGCAGCCCAGAAATTTGAATTTTCAGAAGATGTCGGTGTCGCTCGGTGAGAGCCTGACTTTTCCTCTCCAAAAAAAGGACCTCTCTTATTTTCATCCTCACTGCTAGTCAGGAAGATATATGCTCCCCAAATAATGGCAGTTTCCTTGTGCTGGAGTTATAGTAGCTTTGTGATACAATAAACAGCACCCTGTCATAAGGCTGGGATAAAAAATGGCCTGACATTTCTTTATAAGTAAAGAGAAACACCACTGCAGCAATGACCTCTGGGCAAGGGCACAGATGTTTTGCATGGTGGGGGAAACTGTGGTTCCAGGCTTATCCACGAGGATATATTGCTCACTTTTCACAAAGAGTTTTCCTGAGAAATTACAGTACATTAAAAAAAAAAAAAAAAAAAGAGAGAGAGAGAGAGTTCAGCCCTTCAGTGCTCGTTTTTTTTTAAGTGATGCAAAGCAGAATAAACGGGGCAGGGGAGGTTGGTGACTTTTGTTCTCCCTTCTGTTCACTCGATTTGCACTTTAAAAAAAAAAATTCTCCGGTCCCTCCTGATCCAAACTGGATGGAATCGTGGAGGATAAAATGGAGAAGGTTTGTGATTCAGCAGGAGTTTGGAGAACTGCCTGAGTGTTTGGGTGTTTATCAGGACATCTGCAGGGAGAGACTGGGGATCCTGCCGTGGTTTGTTTGGTTTCTTGTGTCTCCAGCCCATGGGAATCAGCTGGTGGGGTTCAGTGTCCTGGCTGGAAGGCTGCAGGGGCTGGAAATGGATTCCCACCTCCTCATCTCTGTGCAGTTTCATTTCAGGCTGGTGGATCCAGAGGTGCCTTTGGCCCTGGATGCCCAGATATTGATAAGGGACTGGCTGGGCTCACCAAAACTCATTTTCCTGGGGATTTTCACTTCCCAGCTCCCTTCCCCTGAGGGAATCTATCACAGTGCCCTCCCTGGCAGCTAGAAAAGGTTCTTCCCCATTGCCCAGGGCCAGAAAATAATCCTTTATTCATCTTCCTGCTCCTTAAACGCTGTCCATGGACATGGATTGACTTTGTGGATGCCTTGTTTAAAGGATGAACAGTGTCAGACATCAGCGTGCTCATTCTGGAGATCCAGGGGCTCAGTGTGGGGTTAACAGGGGCTGATTGAGTAATTTCAAGTGAAGCTTCTTCTTTAAATGTTTCTTCTTTAAATGTTTCTTCTTTAAACTTTTCTTCTTTAAACTTTTTTTCTTAAAATATTTTTTTTAGCATTTTTTTCTTTACGTGTTTTTTCATTGAAATGTTTTCTCTAAACGTTTTCTTCTTTAAGCTTCTTTAAACGTTTGTTCCTTCAAAACATTTTTCTTTAAGTGTTTTTTTTTTTCTGCAAATGATTCTTCCTTCAAATGTTTGTTAGTGTTTATTATTTTAGTGGGTTTTTCACTAAATGTAGATTTTTCTATGGGTTTGGTTGGTTTCCTCCTATTTTGATTGACTGAACATGACTGAATCTCTCTGTTGGAATTTATATCAGTGGCATCATCCTTATATCTTCCTCAGGCCTTATTTTTCTATATGTGCCATCATTGATTTTGTGATCTTTTTTTACTTGTGCTGGCACCAGCATTCAGCAGATTTTTATTTTTTTTTAAATAGCATATTAATAATAGTTAAATTCTAGTAGGAGTGACCACTTTGGAAGTTCAAGGTGGGGTTAATAAATGAAGGGCCAAGGATGAGTTGCAATTTTTTTTCTGTGGGGAAACTGAGGCAGGGAGCTCTGGGTCACCTGGCAGGTGATGTGAAAGTCTGAGCTGTTTTTATTGGCAGCCACTGGGCCAATGTGGGATTTAACCCAATATCCATAAATCTCCAGGGGTGGGATGGAGAATAACAACTCCTCCAGGCCCAGCTCCTGCTGTTGTGAACTGGGGACTCCAAAAGGGGCACAAACCCTCCCGTTTTTCAGAATTAGCCCTGTCCCATGGCGTGGTACTGAATAAATGACATTAAACACTTCCATCCCTGGGTAAACTGGGAGAGGAAGGGAACTTGCATCACACCGTTTATGACAAAAGAAAACTTTTCTCTTTCCCAATGAATGTTAATTTGGTGCCCTTTCAAATGCTCAGCTCAGGTTTTCACCCCTTGACCACTGCTCGAGCCATGAAATTGCAGAGCAAACCCTTTGTTTGCCATTTGGCACAAGTTTCATTTGCTTTCCCCTTCTCTTTCATCTCCCAGCCAGTTCTTCAAACTAATTAAAGGAACTTAGACTTGACCCAGGCTGTCCTTTCACTGGATTTTTCAGTCAACAGGGAAACAAGAATCCCTTTATCTGATAAGCAAACAACGAGCAGCTGATAACACAGTGGAACAGGAGTTCAGGAGTTTTGGACCTGTGCTCGTCGCTGGGATTTTGGTGTCTTATTTTTTATCCACAAGATGGCAACAACCAGCCACCTACAGAACCCTCAGAGCGGGAGTTTGGGCTCCCCTCCTTCCTCTCGGGCACTTTCTGGGGAGGTTCAGCACCGAGTTGGGCTCCGTGCAGAAATGTCTGAGCCACGTCCAGCGTGCTGCCTTTGCCCAGAGACCCTGCCCGGGTGTTGGTGCTCACCCCGGGGAGCATCTCCAGCAGAACGGATTTTCTGAGAGGTGTTCTGTCCCCCTGCACGTGTAGGGTTCTTTGGGAAGGGCTGTTGTTCCACTCGCTGAGGAAAGGCTGCCCTGAGGATGAGGATTTGGGGGTGGAACTTTGCCCAGCCTCAACTGTAAAACCAGGAGCTCAAAATTCCCTTCTGGGAAATAGTGAGAAAGGCTTGAGTGTCCAGGGAAGGGAATGGAGCTGGGAAGGGGCTCAGCCTGGAGAAAAGGAGGCTCAGGGGGATCTTCTGGCTCTGCACAACTCCCTGACAAAATCTGGGATCTGATCCCAGGGAACAGGGACAGGAGGAGAGGGAACGGCCTCAGGCTGGGCAGCAGCAGGAATTTCCCCATGGAAAGGGTGGGCAGGCTTGGCAGGGGCTGAGGTTTGGAATTCCCATCCCTGGAGGTGTCCAAGGAGGTGACACAAGGTGGGCACTGGGCACAGCCAGGACTCCCTGGGCTGGGAGAGCTTTTCCAACCCAAACAATTCCATGAATCTGTGATTGCATAACGTTGCTCTCTGAAGAAGACTACTGAGATACTAAGAACACTACTGTGCTGGGGATGTTTGTTTTTTTTACTTTTGTGTTTTAGAAAGTCATGGGAAGGGAATTTAAAGGCCTGGTTTGCTGAAAGGCAAAATACTCAAGACTGTGAGCAGCACCTTCCCTGCAAGTGCCCCAGCAGTTTCCTCTGTTGGGGCACAAACACCTTCCAAGATGTTACCACAAGAGCTGAAGGGGCATTTTCAGTATTTTCTTCAGGTGGACTTGAGCATCTTCAGCATAGGTCTGACCCCATCATCTCTCTTCCCTTGATCTGTGGAAGGCCAGGCTAGAAATGGGAAATTCTGACTATTTCACAAACACCTTCCAAGATGTTGCCACAAGAGCCAAGGGGGCATTTTCAGTATTTTCTTCAGGTGGACTTGAGCATCTTCAGCATAGGTCTGACCCCATCATCTCTCATCCCTTGACCTGCACAAGGCCAGGCTAGAAATGGGAAATTCTGACTATTTCACAAGTGTTTTGCAGCTGAGGGAACCTCGTGCCTTTGCCCTGTGTGGACTGAGCTGTGTGCTATCACTTCCAAACATGCTCTGGGGTGAGGAGGGGAGCGTGGAGCCTTCAATAATTAGAGTGGAGAGTGCCCAGGGACACCACAAATGAATCTTCACTAAAAAGTGGGCTGAACACTAAAACTGAACTCAGCTGGTGAGCTTGCTCTCCACCACAAGGTCCCAAAGCTGCTCACTGGGCAGTTCCAGGTGTTGTTGGGATTTTAACCAATTTTGGAGGATCCTTATAACCAAACATGGGGTCTGGTGGAGGGGATGGGTTTTCAAACCACTTTAAATAATTTAAAAGTGCAAAAAAAGTAAGCAAAGGCATCAAACCAACCCATTCAGTGTGGTGAGCTCTGCAGTGTTTGGTGTGAACCCCATGGGCAGGGACCTTCCACTATCCCAGATTGCTCCCAGTCCCATCCAGCCTGGCCTTGGACACTTCCAGGGATCCAGGAGCAGCCACAGCTTCTCTGGGAATTCCATCCCAGCCCCTTCCCCTCCTCACATGCAGGAATTCCTTCCCAGTGCCCAATCTAAACCTACTCTCTTTCCTTTTAAAGCCTTTCCCCATGTCCTGTCCTCCATCCCTTGCAAATAATCTCTAGGAAAAGAAAAAAAAATACTACCAAAAACTAAGTACAGTTAAGCTCTATGCTTCTTTCTTATGTTTGACATCACTTATTTTTTTTCCCTTCTCATCTTGAGAACCTGCCGTGGTTTTGTTCTCCCTTCCCTTCAAAGTTCTCTGGGATTTGCTGGTGAAGAGACTGAAGTTGATCTCTGGTGATCTGAATGTTCCTTCTGGGAGAGAGGAAGCCCTTGACATCTGTCCTGAACCTCCCTGGCTCTGCAGAGGTGCAGGGATCCTCAATTCAAGCTGTCAGGCTCTTGCAGTCGTGCAGTAGAATCCGCCCCTCCCAGCCGCACTCCGCACGGGGATATTTTTTGTTTTTTGAATCCCGGGGAAGATTTGGATTGAGCATTTGTTCTTAGCCCCTAATTGCTAGAGCTCGAGGATGCTGTTGCAGGTTCAGCAGTTCAGGGGGGTTTTATTTGCTCAATAACGCAGCAGAGCAGCGCTCTGGCCGAGGCTCCGGTCGCGCACCTGGCGGTGCCAAAACCTGGCTGCCATTCCAGGCCTGGCACGGTGTTTTGGGGTGGGGAAAACCCGGGGAAAAGGTGCACAGAGCGCTGCCAGCTCTAGAGAGGAAGCTCTGGCAGTCGGGTGCGGATTTATCCCCCACCCATGGCTCAGCCTGCAGGCACAGACGGGGATTTGTTGGCATCGCCCAGGTAGCGCCGGGAAAGTGTGAGGTCGTGGAACATATGGGCTGCAATATCGCAGCACGGGGAGCCTGTGTGAGGCAGGCAGCAGCTCAGAAAATAGCCCTGCTTTTGTCAGCTTAAATACATGCTGTTGGAGGCTAAACATTTGGATTGGGGGGGAAAAAAAAATATATAAAAATATAGAACTGCTCCGCGGCGCGTGCGTTGAAGAGATTCCCCTCCCTCGCCCAGCTCGTGTCCTGTTCCTGTGGCTGCAATTAAAAACAAACAAAAAAAAACCCCAAGGGAAACCCAGAAAATTTGTGGGTCTGAAGAACAGCTCCTGTCCGAGAAAGTAACTTAAATAAGAAAGTAAATTTTGAGGAAGAAAAGTCAATGAGAGTCTTCATTGCCTGAATAAGTTGCAAGGAATAAATGAAGAGTCTGGTTTGTGAAGGATCACGAGCCCTTTCTGCACTGCCCATGGCACCAAAGGAGGGCATCTGAGGGCAAAAGCTCCTTGCAAATGCTAAAATATATTTATTTTATATATATATATATATAAAAAAAGTAATATATAATGTATAATATATAATATACAATATATAATATACAATATATAATATATAATATATAATATATAATATATAATATATAATATATAATATATAATGTATAATATATAATGTATAATGTATAATGTATAATGTATAATGTATAATATACACTATGGATAATATTAATATTAATATATAATGTGTAATATATAGCATGTAATATGTAATATATAATATAAAATATACAATATATAATATAGATAATATTACTATAGAATATAGAATCTATAATAGATAATATATAATGTATAATGTATAATATATATTATATAATGTATAATGTATAATTTATATTTTATAATTTATAATTTATAATTTATAATGTATATATATAATTCAGATAATCTAGATTACATATAGAGTTCTGATTAAAAATCCACTGATTTAGAGGCCACAGATTTTATGATTTTAAACACAATAACAGTATATAATTTTGCTGAAGGGGCTGGTTGTGGCCAGCAGCAGGAAGATGAAAATCCAGCCCTGTTTGTTCTCCCTGCTTTTTGCTGAACCCAAACTCCAGCTCTTGTCACTCTTTGGAGAATTTGGCTTCAAATGCCTTTTGCATTATTGTAACCGACAAGTCTAAGACACTGCCTAATGTTAATGCTGCTCATTGCTGCCAATTATAATCAGAGCTAGTCAAAATAAACAAATTAAACAAATAAACATGTCAAAACATCTCAGTCCTAGAGAAAATAAGCCAAGTCTGCGCCCTCTCAGCGCTGCAGCATAACTGATGGCTGCTGTGAAATGTTCCATCGGCTTTTCCACCTTTTTTTGAGGGGAAAAGGGAAGAAAAGTTGGGTCAGTTTAGAATTATGGCTGAGTTCTGCCCCGCTCAGGGGGCTGCAAATGAAACCCAAATGTTCCTTCAACGCCTTCACCCACCACAATGATCATCTGCTGTGTGGTTTAAATGGGTTTAAGGGTTTGGGAGGGGTTTTTTTTTGTTTGTTTTGTTTGAGTGATTCTTTGCTGTCAGAATGCCAAGATGCTGAATCTTTGTAAGGGCTGGACAAGATGCAGGTGAAAATATCCCAAATGTGGCTACAGAAAAGATGCTGCTGCTGGGACCATCCCAAATGGTAAACACAGTGCAATTTAAATTAAAAGCACTTGAGGCATAAAAGAAAAATACACAAAACATATTTTTGCTGCGCAGAGGGGACATCACAGCCTGGAGTTGCTGAGAATTGGTGGTAATGGGAGGAGAGGGCATATATATATATATAGATAGATAGATAGATAGATATATTTTATTTTTTTTTTAATGGTATGCTAACCTTAAAAATCTGTTGGGAGGTTAAAGGAAAAAGCTGTCGCTTCAGACAGGTGGTTCTTGTAAAGGGGTGATCTTTTAAAGTGCACTCTTAGCATGTCAGAGTCTGGGCAGAGATAAAGCTCTAACACAGGTGAGTGCTGGGACTCTTCTGGTGTCTGTCACAGGGCTTTAAAATCCCATTCCCAGCTTGCCTTGGGAGAGGCACTTGCTGATTTTAACACAAGACACATGCAGCAAATTACCTGTTTCAAACAGGAATGAACGCTGGAGATGTAAAGCCCAGAAACCACGGCCTTGCTTTCACACCCCTGGGGGGATCCCGGTGGGTGAGGGGGATCAAAGCACCAAATGTTGGGGGAAATTCCTGGGTTTCTTGGGAAGGAGCCTTTGTCTGTTGGAAATGGCTGTGAGCCCGCTGGGATCAGGTATTCCACCTTCTCCAAGGGGATGGAGAGAAGAGAGAAATGTCCTTGAGGAGCCACCACGGCTCAACAAATCCTCCTTCAATCCTGGAATATGTATATCCAGGAATGTAATCCTGGAATATGTATCCTGGAATGTAATCCTGGAATATGTATCCGGGAGTGTAATCCTGGAATATGTATCTGGGAGTGTAATCCTGGAATGTAATCCTGGAATATGTATCCAGGAATGTAATCCTGGAATATGTATCCTGGAATGTAATCCTGGAATATAATCCTGGAATATGTATCCGGGAGTGTAATCCTGGAATATGTATCCAGCAATGTAATCCTGGAATATGTATGCAGCAATGTAATCCTGGAATGTATATCCAGGAATGTAATCCTGGAATATATAACCAGGAACATGTATCCTGGAACATGTATCCTGGAATATGTATCCAGGAATGTAATCCTGGAATATGTATCCAGGAATGTAATCCTGGAATATGTATCCAGAAATATAATCCAGGAATGTAATCCAGGAATAGGTATCCAGGAATATAATCTTGGAATATGTATCCAGGAATATCATCCTGGAATAAAGCTGTTAAAGCAGCAGCGTCCCGCGGAAGGAGAACTCAATTTCTTTGAGGGGCAATTTGGACAGAGTGTGCATTCTCCACAAAAACACGCCGGATTCACAACTCTTCCTCCTCTCCCTCCTTTCCTTTTCTCCCCCCCCCCCCGATGTTTTCCAAGCATGCAGGGGCTGGGGGAGCAAAGGAGCCCCGTGCCTTTGAAATGCTGCTGGCTGCAGACAGTGCAGAGAATCTCGGTTATTAACAGCCTCTCACAAGACAGTTATTTTTGGAGTGGCCTCTGAGGAGGCAACCTCTTGGAATCGAGCTCATTTATTCTGCGTTTCACTGTCCTGCCATTTCCTGCAGAGAGAGGGGAAAAGTGAAACCACATGTTTGGAGGAGCGAGCGTAGGAAACCCCACTGAAGACAAATGACTGCTCCTCTCCCCTGGCAATTAGTCAGGGCCGGGCTGGGTGCCAGCCCAGGTGTTCCCGACTGTGTATAAATTTGCCAAAGAACAATGAAAATAGCAGCTGATTGTGCTGACAGATTCTTCTGGTAATTTCCTGTTGTTTGGCATCTTCAGGTTACTTTCCCACAATTATGGGTCCTGATGAAGTCCTGGGCCTTCAAATCCATTTTTTTTTTTTTTTTTTTTTTTTTTTTTTCCCCCTGGAAGCAAAGTGGTTGTGTGTGTGTAGACCAACTCTGCTCTGCTGTCCAGCCTCTACCTTTCCTCCACACTCCCAGATGTTTTAATTTAATTCATTTTGCAAAATACGTATTTTAGCAAGTCTGAATTTTAAAAAATAAAACAACCAAAAAAAAGAAAAAAACCAAAAAAAACCCCACAAAAAACAACAACTCTTTCCACCTGCATCATATAGAATTTCTTGGCAGTCCCACCGTGGGTTTTGCCAGGATTCCTGCTTGTTCTGTCACCTGAACCTGCCACCCGGGGGATTTTCCTCTTATCTTGGAAATCGGGGCTGCTCAAGGAGCACTCGTGGATGGAGCCGAGCCTGGGGCTGGGCACGGGCTGGGAGGGGGGATTTGGCAGCTGGAGGTGCTGGAAAGGCGGTGTTGAAAGCAAGAGAATCCTCAGGATTGGCTCTGTGTCTGGCTCACCCCCCAGAGCACGAGTTTGATCCGGGGAGAGAAAGGACAGGAGGCAGATTTTACAGGGGTCTCACAGCTCTGGGCAATCCAGCCTGTCAGGAAGTTATAAATACTTGTTTGGCTTTCCTGAACAACTCCACTGGGGTTGGTTTTTTGTTTTTTTTTTTGAGCTGGATGGGCACCAGGGAACATCAGCCCTGGGTCCACGGTCTTGTTCCTTCCCAGAGCATCCCAGGGAGAGGGAGAGGAGGACACAGGGTGTTGGAGCAGAGTCTGACACAGAGGGGGAGTCTGTCCAGCCTCTGCTCTGAGCATTCCCTCTAGCTCAGTTATTCCTGCAAGATCCATTCTAAGGGTGACCCTGAGTTCTGAATGGGTTTTTTTATATATATAGTTTAAATGTGTGTGCTGGCAAGGTCTGTCTTGTGTGTTTTTAAATGACTAAATGTCCTGCCTTGGCTAGAAAATTTCCTACCTTTTTGTTGTCCTTAAAGGCAGGAAATTTTGCATTACTTGGGGGACAGGTGAATTGGAACTGAGGTTGATTAAAATCACTCTGGTTTTAAACTCTTTCTCAGAAAATTGCTGCTTTCACTGAGCTAAGATCTCTGCTTTCCCTTAAAAACCCCAACAAAACTCCCCCAAAAGAGCCAGCTAGAAATCTCAGGTAGATTCTCCAAATCTGATTCCTTTGGAGGAAGGGAAGGACAACCATTTCTGCAGGTTGAGGAGCTTTTCTTTTTCCCTCTTTGCAACTCCAGGCACCAAAGGAATTGTTGAGGAGTTGTGTCCAGTGTCCCAAAGAGTTCCCTTCTTTGAGGCCACTCCTGTGAAGAGCTCACAAAGCATCCTCTGCCCCCCATCCCACTGTGCAATTCCTTGGGAGAGATCTCTGTTCCTTCCAGAAGCTCCCTGGCTGTGCTGGCAGCCTTTGCAGGGACCATCTCAGCTCTCTCAGTGATAATGGCTGTTACCAAGGAAGGTCCCAGGTGGATTCCACCCAGCAGATTTAGGAAAAGCAGGGAGATAATGCTGTGAAACTCCCCCCTCCCCATCACCCCCTGGTCTGCATCAAAAAACTGTTTTCAGAGGAAATCTTCTCCCAGCTGGAGCGTCGCCTTCTGTTCAGAGCCCTAAAATTAGACTGAGAATCTTCTCTCACTTCAACAAATCTGTGCTGTCTGCCTGACAGGAATTATCCTCCTGGAGCAGAGATGGGCAGCTTGGAGGGCTCCTCTCAAGATGGGAAGCCCAATGGTGGTGCTCAGGCTGCTGGAGGAGGAGGGAGAGCACGTGGGAAGTGCAAGAAGGTTGAAAATGCTTCTCCCACAGGCAGGATTTACAGCCCATGGTAGAAATCCTCCTTCCAGGACCCATTCCAGGGTTTGGGCTCTGGGGACCTGCTGGTGCTCAACCCACTCAGCCTGGTTCAGAAAACTTTTTGGGTTAGATTTTCTCTAAAGTACAGCATCCTAGCAGAAAGTCCACCTGTGTTTCTAGAAAAAAAAAAAAAATAGGGGAAATTCATGTTCTTGGTCTTAGCTAAGTAGGATAATAATTCTAATTCCTGAGTATCATGGAATCCTGGAATGGTTTGGGAGGGACCTTAAAGTTCATCCAGTGCCACCTCTGCCATGGGCAAGGCCCTTCCAGCCTGGCCTGGGACACTTGGAAAAAAAATATTTTTCCTGCTATTGCAAGAATTGCATGGAATTTTGATTCCATGTGGGGATAGGAGAACTTGCTGGGAGGTTACATGCCTGTGTTTGGGATAAGCCTATTAATGTCTTTCTGCCTTAGTAAATCAGACTGTTTAGAAAACAAACAGAACATGTTTTCAAATGGTGAACACAATCGTTTTTCCCTCTCAGACCAGTAGGAATTTCCATCCCAGATCAGCTTCTTTCAGCTGTTGAATTGATTACATGATTTTCTCTGGTGTCTTGGAAAAAAAAAAACCCAATGCAAACCCCCCCCAAAATTCATGTCCTGCAAATGAGAGGTTTTTCAAGGTGCGGTTGCAACTTCCAAATGTTTTGAAATGACTTTCCTGGAGACCTCCATGTTAAATATATTACATAATACAATTATGTTAAATTATCATAGGCATCCTTCTGAATTTGTCCCTGTAAGAAAGAGCAGGCTCTTCCTTCCCTGTGTGTGCATCAATGTTCTTCCAGTAACTTTCAGCCTCGGGCTTGTGACCTCGGAACACAAACTCAAAAATTAATGATTTTCTCCTCTTTTTTTCAAGCCAGTGCCTGTGTTTTTTCAAGTCACTTATCATGTGTCACATGACAAATGAGCGTCTGGAGCACTGAAACTTCTAAGAAGATTATTTTTCTTCTTTTTTTTTTTTTTTTTTTTGCTCTGCTCTTTCTGACAAACAACTCAGTGCCTCTCAGTCCTGGACAGAGAGCTGAGGTAGAGAAAATCCTTCAGGCTGCAGTGAATTTAGCTGTGCAGTGGCTTTAAGGTGTCGTTTCACCTCTGATGCTCCTTTTTAGCTGCTGGTTCTAAAGGTGAATATTTCATTGATTGGAAAAGACATCCAGCTTTATTCATTCTTTGACCAAAGCCCACTTTGGGAAGTGCCACATCCAGGCATTCCTTGGACACCCCCAGGGATGGGCACTCCAAACCTCCCTGCCAATGATTAACAAACTTTTTCCATGAAGAAATTCCTCCTGGTGTCCACCCTGAACCTCCCCTTGCTCAATTTGGGGTCGTTTCTCCTTG
The DNA here is from genome assembly GCA_032173965.1 of Sitta carolinensis. Taxonomy (NCBI): domain Eukaryota; kingdom Metazoa; phylum Chordata; class Aves; order Passeriformes; family Sittidae; genus Sitta; species Sitta carolinensis. Next base: position 1,998,056 of record CM063302.1, on the reverse strand, counting down.
TGCTGTCACAGCTGGCTGGAAACCCGAAGGGAAAAAGAAAATGCTTATCCAGCAGGCAAAGAGAGGAAAGACTTGAGCAAGTTCACACTTAAACCCTACAAAAAAAAAAAAAAAATGTGATCCAGAGCCCCTGAGTGCCCAGGACACACTCCTCTGACAGGCTGGGAACCCAAGGATGTGTTTTTCTCTGGAGCTACGAAAACATGTCATAAAATCCTCTACTTTTGCATTCCAAGTAATTTGACTTTTATGAAAAAAAAAATAAAAAATAAAAAAAAAATCGTGGATTTCCTGGGATGCCTCCCTCCCTGGGCAGGGCAGGTGGGAGGGCTCGGAGGGTGGGAGATGTCAGGCAGGGAGCAGTGGGGGGGTTTGCTGTTTGTCAGGAGCCAGCCCCTGCAGGGGCTGCACTGGGCGTCCCACGGGATTTGCGCCCTGGAGTTCATGGAATCACGGAGTGGTTTGGGTTGGAAGGGACCTGAAAACTCAGCCAGCACTTCCCATTATCCCAGCTCGCTCCAAATCCTGTCCAGCCTGGCCTTGGACAGGGATCCAGGGGCAGCCCCAGCTGCTCTGGGAATTCCAGCCCAGCCCCTCTCACCCTCCCAGGGAGGAATTTCTCCCTGTAAATTCAGCAATGCTTCGCTGTCATTCAGGAAAACATGAACCCCGTGGGCAGTGAAGAATTTCCGAACCTTTTCGTGGGTGTGGACTCTGGATCTGTCCTGCAGGGAAAGGATTCTGGCTTTTCCCTGCCCTTCCCCTTGGCTGGAATTCCCTGTCCTGCTCCGGGTTTGTGCAGTGTGGCTGTGGCTTCACCCGGGGCTGAACTTCAGCTGAGCACTGAAATCCCCTCTGAAACACTCTGTGACTCCATTAAGGAGAAAAAAAACCCCACGATTGATGTTATATTAATGGCAAATCTGGGAGCTGAGGTTGATTTCCAGAGTGAAAAATCTGAATGTGGGTGAGTCTGCTCCAGGGCTGTCCAGTTTGACTTCTCTGAAAGGGAATCACTTATCAGCAAGGCAGGTGTTCTTTGCTGGATTTCACTCTGGGTCCCCTGAAAATCATTACTTGTGACTGGAAATCTTGTTCCTGGGTTTTAAATTTTCCTTCCCCTTCTTTTTTTCTTTCTTTTCTTTTTTTTCCTTCCCCTCCCTCTCAATTTCTGAAGCTGAGCAGCCAAATGTTGGGAATTACTGGTCTCTCGGAGACACGGAAGATTTTCAAATGGTTTTCATGTTTTTTGGAACAGTTTACATTTGGCTGATGTCTTTTACTAGGAATTCTTGGATTTCTCTTCCCCCCCCCCCCCTTTTTTTTTTATATTTTCCCTCTTTGCAGTTATGAAAACCAGGTTTGCTGCCTTGGGGGAAGGGAGAGGAGCTGAGGAAAGCGAGGCTGGGAAGCAGAAGACGAATTTATTCTGACTTTATTTCATTCTCCCAAGTTAAATCCTCCACTGCTTCTCCATGGCCAGCTGGTTTTAATCATTCCAGGAGAACACTATTTATTAAGTGTCTGTTTCAGGCAGTGTCAAATCCTTCAGCTCCTGCTCTATTCTCCATTGTAAGCAGGAACATCAGTAGCCCAGGTGGGCTTTGAATAGCTTTGGAAAGTAGGGAGGTGAGAATCTATTTATTACTTACTGTGGATCTCAGTAGACACAGACTCCAATTAAGGCAGGAAGCTGACACACTTTGCCAACTCCTTCCAAGCACAGGATGCAAAAATGAGGGAATAAAAAATTAAATAAAATTCCCCAAACTTCTCCGCATTCTCTCCCGCAGCCTAGAACTGTAATTCCTCTGTGCTTTACTTTTTTTCTTGCTTTTTTTTTTTTTTTTTTTTTTTTTTTTTTTTTTTTTTTTTTTTTTTGGGGAACAATGAATGCAGGGAGCAGTGGGGGAGTTGATTTGGTTGGGTTTCCAGGGCACAGGTGATGCTCAGTGGTGGAAAAGTCCATGAGCCAGTGGATAACTGTCCAATTCTTTTACTACAGGACTCGAGCCCCCTTTAGCTCTGTGCCTGAAGTAAATTAATTTACACTTCTGAAAGTGATAATTGATATCCTTGTAAATCCATTGTAACTTAAGATCACAATCAGATTTACAGTATCTCATTTTTAGAGCATCAAATAACATTTGTGATCCTGCTTTGCCAATATCTGTATTCAAATATTCTCATTTTTAGAGCATCAAATAACATTTGTGATCCTGCTTTGCCAATATCTGTATTCAAATATTCTCATTTTTAGAGCATCAAATAACGGTTGTGATCCTGCTTTGCAATATCTGTATTCAAATATTCTCATTTTTAGAGCGTCAGATAACGTTTGTGATCCTGCTTTGCCAATATCTGTATTCAAATATTCTCATTTTTAGAGCATCAAATAACGGTTGGATCCTGCTTTGCCAATATCTGTATTCAAATATTCTCATTTTTAGAGCATCAAATAACGTTTGTGATCCTGCTTTGCCAATATCTGTATTCAAATATTCTCGTTTTTAGAGCGTCAGATAACGGTTGTGATCCTGCTTTGCCAATATCTGCCTTCAAACCCACGGAACAAGTCTGAGATATCAAAAGATTCTTAATTGTAGCAACAGATGTGTGGATTGTAAATCTGCTGAAGAGCAGGAGGAAAGTAAAAAAAATATAAATAAAAATGTGCTGATTTTCACGTGTGTCTGCTGCCATGGAATTCAGAGATCACAGGATGTGCAGCAGCTTTGGCAATTCCTGATTTCCTTCTCCCAAATCCCACTTCAGTTATGGGAGAATCAGCCCAAGGTCTTTCCTGTAATCTCGTTCAAAACAATTTGATTTGTAGAAATAAAGTTTTTTGAAATAAAATGTTTTGTGTAATGTAGCTATAACTGGAATTTCCACGTGTGACATATCAGCTTTCAGGCTAAGGTTGGTGAAATCTAAAAATTATTCACATGTTCATTTTTATTGCAACTTTGATTTTTCTGTAGCATTTCACTCTGTTAAAAATAAAATAAAAATTAAAATAAAATAAAATGAAATAAAATAAAATTAAAATAAAATAAAATAAAATAAAATAAAATAAAATAAAAATAAAAATAAAAATAAAAAAAAAAAAAAAAAAAAAAAAAAAAAAAAAAAAAAAAGAAGAAGAGAAAAAACCCCACCCATCCTCAAAATTTCCAACTCTGGATATTTTCCAGTAAACTATTCCTGAATAAAAGCAATTTCTGTCTTCAGTGTAGCCTTGGCTCTAATGGAGATAAATCAGAGCATTCCATTCCCCCACAGAAATCTGTAAAGGAGAGGGCAAAACCCAAAGAAAAGAATATTCCTGATCATTAGGATTTCTTTAGCAGGAGGCATTTGTGTCTGGTGAAGCACAAAGAGGAAAAACTCTCCATGTGCTTTTTTATTCTCTTTTTTTTTCTGGAGAACTTGCAGGGCTGTGGAGTTTTTGCATTAAGCCCTTACCCTGCATTCTGGTGCAACACAAAATAGTTTTTATTTCTTCTCCCTGCCTCCTTCCAGTGCCTCCCAAAAGCCTTTTCTCCAATCAAAAATAAATCCAAGATGTTGCATTCGGAGATTTTTTCAAAGCCTTTTCCACACTTACACCTGGCTACTTCCTTTGTGCACCTGTTGCTCAAACATTATTTTAAATCCTTGGCTCAGGATTTGAAGTTTTCCCAAGCTTTGAAATGCTTCAAATTCAGCTGCTTTTATTTTTTTTTTTCCTGCCGTTGGTGTCAATCTGTGAAATAAAAACATAAAAATATTGAAAGCTGCAGAAAGAGTGGCACGGAAAGAAAAGAATCAGGGAATGGTGGGATGGGTTGGGTTGGGAGGAACCTCAAAGTCCATCCAGCTCCAGCACCTCCCTCTGCCCTCGGATATTCCCAGGGATCCAGGGGCACCCACAGCTGCCCTGGCAATTCCATCGACTGACCAAAATTTCCAAATTCACACAAGCAGTTATACTGGCCAGGCTGATTTTTGAATTTTTTTTATTTTTTTATGTCATTTAAATAACTTTTGCTGCTTCACGTTGTTACTGATAATAATAATAATAATAGATAATAATAATAGATAATAAATACTGATATAAATAATACAAATATAATACTTAAAAATAAAAATACTGATAATAAATAAATACTAAATACTATAATAAAATAATAATAAATAATATAAATACTGATAATAAATAATAAATACTTAGATATATAATAATAATAATAAAAAATACTGATAATAAGAATAAATACTAAATACTGATAATAAATAATAAATACTTATAACAATAAATAATAACTAAATACTGATAATAAATAATAAATACTAAATACTGATAATAAGAATAAATACTAAATACTGATAATAAATAATAAATACATAACAATAAATAATACTAAATACTGATAATAATAATAAATAGTAAATACTGATAATAGGAATAAATACTAAATACTGATAATAATAAGAAATAATAAATAATTATAATAAATATGATAATAATAAATAATAAATATTGATAAATAATAAATACTTATAAATAATAATATAAACACTTATAATAAGAATAAACAATAAATACTGATAATAAGAATAAATACTAAATACTGATAATAAGAATAAATACTAATACTGATAATAAGAATCAATAATTTAATAAATGCTGATAATAATAATAAATAATTAAGCAGGTTGGGGACCTTTTCCATGAGTTTGTGGCTGCCCTGAAGTGGTTGGAGCTGCAGCCCCTGGGTGCAGACTGGGGGTAACTTTGCTCTGCAGAGTCAGGGCTTGGGGCACTTCAAGGGCTCCTGGCTCCCAGAAACTCCTGTAAAATGAAAAATAAATTTTTTTTTTAAGCTGCAATTTTCCTCCTGGAGACGATCCCAGTGGTTTTGCTGGGAGTTCTCCCCTGGGACAGATCCCCAGCTGGAGCTGCCTGGGCATCTCCAGAGGGCCAAACGTTCCCATGCAACATTTTTGGGGTGTCCTGCTAAGGGTGAGCTGATGCACCACGACAACTCATTCATGATTGCAGGCCAGCAGCACGTGGAGAGGACTTCATTGCTCACACACATCTCCTGCACTTGGCAATCTGCACCCTCGTGTCACCCTGCAGCCTGTCCTCTCCACATTAACACAATTCATCATTAAGCCATTTGAATAGGACCTTATTTTTTTTTTCCCCCTTTTTTTTTTTTTTTTTCCTTCCAACGGAAAGAGACAGAAAACATCTGCATATTGAGTAATATTAGCTGCAGTTTGTGTCTCAAGTGAGCCTTACTGACAACCCTCATTTGTTATGACTGTGGAGCCTTAATTGGGTTGACGTAGGATTTGGACTCTGTGAAAGGAGGAACAGTTTGAAAATCTTTTTTTCCCCCCTCCCAGAAAATAAACCCCACAACAAACCACTTTTAGAGAGGGAAAGAGCAAGGGAGGAGAGAAAAAAAAAAAAAAAAAAAAAAAAAAGACTGAATATATAAAGTGACAATTCTGAGATGTCCTGGTAAGTCCCAAACATTCAGGAGGTGCTTTAATAATGATGCTTAAATGAGAGATTAGTTATTAAGCCATATGGTTTGGATTACAGCTCTCATCTTTTGTTTCCTGCTTATGCTGTCAGGCATTAATGTGATTGTTTTGATTCTTTAATGCCTTAATGCATCATTCCTCCCTGTGCATTAGGATAATAACTTTGGTCCTCCAAAGGGCAGTGCTGCCATTCATTACTCTCCTGGTTTTTCGCTGACCAGGGACGTGGAAATGACTTGGAAAATATTCCACGTTCCAGAATTTCTGGAGCCAGCACAGGGAGATCACCCAGACAAACCTGAAGGGCATCAAAATCTCCTTTGTCATTGTGCTGTCCCTACCCAGGCTGGGTAAAGCCCTTCCTGCTCCAAGGGAATTGGATCTGGGCTCAGCTCTGCACCAGCTTCCAGGAACTTCAGGAAAATATTGAAGTGTTCAGCTGGAATTTCTTACAGCTTGGGCACGGGACTGCATCTCTGTGTGTGAGAGGGTGGGTTTACACCAAAACACAGCTTTTATTCATTAACAGAAGTTGCTTCTTGGGTGAATCACAGCAGTGAGCACCCACCAGCCAGGCTGGTTCTGCCCTGCTCTTGTTCAGAAGTCAAAGTGCTCCACGAGGCTGGATGTTACAGAGAATAATTGACACAGCTCTGCTTCCCAGCCCTTTCCCCAGGTGAGAGCTGGGATTTCCAGGAAAATGGTCACCCCTGAGGCTGGGAATTACCCATACTGGTCACTCCTCACAGCAGAAGATTTTCAGTGCATCCAAGCAGAGTCAATTGATTTCATAAAGAAGAGTTTTTTATTTTTTTTTATATTCTAATAAATCAGAGTGAAACAGGCAGCTTTATTTTGCAGGGTCTGCTGTGAAGGCTTGACCTTGAAATGATAAAGCTTTGATAAATTATAAGAGTTTTGATTAAATTATTAATTTTGAGTGCCTGTGTGCGTGGACAGAGCAAACGGGCAGAGCAGACACATAAAAATATCATTCCCCACGTCACTGGAACACTCCTGCGATGGGGCTGGGTCACTGGGAAAGACAAGGCAAAGATTTGGGTACAGGAAATACCCAGCAGGATTGTCACACAGCCTGGAATTTAAACACACAACAGCTCTAGGGCTGGGAAGGGCCAGGATTGGAGTTTTAGGGAGGTGGCAGAGGTGTTTTCCCCCCGGTATTATCCCATTGCTTGTTGGCTCGGGGGATTTGAAGGTATGGAGGATTTTTGCTGTTTTGTCTCCTCACAGGACGTTTCTGGGGTATCTGTAAGCAAATTGGGTGTGTTGTGTGCAGGAATGCAGCAAACCTGGAGACACTGGCAGGAACTGAAGCTGCAGAATTCAGCCTGAGGAAGAGAAATGAGCCTGAGGCAGAAAATACAACTGGGTTGTTGTGCCCAGCAATTGTATGTGCTCACTTTAAAGGAAAAATAGTGGATTCCTGTATTTGGCTGTATCAGAGTTGATATTTCCTGTTGCTTGGCAGAACAACATCCTTTCATACAAAGCAGCAAGGGTGAAAATGATTTTAGGAAGAGAACTTGTTGAGGATAATCTTGAGCCTGAGTTAGAACCCAGCAGTTCCTCCCCAGGAGGAACAAGGGCTCCTTCCTTGGAGTGCTTGTGCAAAATCCGTGGTGTATGAGGGGGAAAAACCCACCATAACTGAAAAAAACATCTCTTTTTTTAATAATGGAAATAATTCAGCAAATCCTGGTGTGATACGAGAGTGTTATCACCAAAGCAAGGGTGTTGTCCCTGAAAATCAGCCTTCTGCTGTGTTTGGGTGTGATGGAGTCAGTGCTCAGGAATTGGGAGATAACCAAGGATCATGGTTGCACTCCTGGATGAACAGATCTCACCTGATGGACTTCTCCAGTGAGCAGTGGGGATGGAGAGGTGGGAACTGCTCTGTGCAATCTCTGGGCACTGTCCACAAACTGAGAGATACAAAATTAGCAATAAACTGGGGAGTTCTTCTCTTCTCCTCTCCCTGGACCCTGCTGTGTGTGTTCTGTGTTCCCTCTGTGCATCACAGTGACACAAGGGGAGGGAGGAAGGTCAATCTCAGAGAGGGTGATTTCAATTCTTTCCAGGATTTCAGGAGGTGGGAGATGAGAGGGTTAAGGCATCCCCAGAAGCACGAGCTGCAGGATGGTTTTCCAGCTGGGAATAAGGACTTGCTGCCCTCCCCAGCCCTTTTCCCACAGCCCTGCAGAGCGTGTGACTCCCCCAAAACTCCTCATCCTTCCCACCCCAAAATCCAACCGAGCACAGGGGTGAGGATTAAAGGCTCCTTCCCCCAAGCCCCCAGCCCTGGCTGTGTACAGGAACCCCTCAGCCCGTGGGATGTGGGATGTGGGATGAGTTTGGGGCTGTTTGCCCTGAGCATTGTACCTGGCTGAGCTCCCCCAGAGGAGCACTCAGGCTCTGGTGGCTGCTGAATTAAACAGTGAGAAATAGATGCCAGCTCTTCCCATTTGCTTATTAATAGGTTCTGTGCCTCCTGCTCCGAGGGGAGTGTTCCTGCTCTGGAATTGCTGGTGGGGAAGCATTCAAGCATTCAGTGCCCCTAAATGGAGAAAAACGGAGGAGGAGAGGAGAGGGTGTCAGGGAAGGTTGGAGTGTGGCTTCACAAATGTCAGACTTTGCAGAAGTTGAGACACTCAGGCTCCAGGAGCTCGGGTGAAATGCTCAGGGTGTCTGTAAATCAAGCACTCTCTGTAAATCCGGTGATTCCCTGACACCACGAGCAATTCCTTGGGCTGGAGCATCTGTGCATTCATGGGATGCTCCACCGTGAAATTCTCTGTTTAGATGAGCAGGTTCACTGTGATATTGTAAGAAGACAGGACTACAGGACTAAATCTTTTCTCCTCTTCCCAAATTTCCAGTGATTTGTGAATATGGGTAATACCTGTGAAGGCAGGCATGAGTTTTGAGCTCCTCATCCCCTTTAAATCACTGGTTTCCAGTTTCCCTTTAGGGTTTGAAAATCTCAGCTTGGTGGTGGTAGTTTCCCTAGAAATTCCCGGTGGTTTAACAAATAATTATATGTTCCTGTTCAGATCACTGCAGTTTCAGTGTTTAGAAGGCTGATTTCAGTCCATCCTTAACCTTTTCTAATGGAGTTGTAGGATAATTTGAGGTGAAAATACATGTGGAGGTCAGTGCTCCAACCCCACGCTCCAAGCTGGGCCACTTTCAAGTTAGATCATGTTGTTCACAGCTAATAAACAGATTTAGACCGAAGGAAAATAAATCAGGCACAAACCTCAAATGGGTGGAAGTTTGGAAGTGCTCATGTGCTCCTTTTCCAGCAGAGATTGTGTAGATTAAATTCCATTGTCTCTCACTGTTTGGGTGGGGGATTCTGCCCCAGTTTTTTGAATTAATGAGGTGATTTCCTTCAATTCAATTGTTGAAACCCCTCACAAGAGCATGGCCACGATCTCTGGATGATGGTTCTAAATTATCAGATAAATAAACTTTGAGCTGGTGAGTTTTAAGTGCCAAACACTGGTTTTAAATCTTGAATGAAGACTCATAATGGGTGAAGGGATGCAGGACTGGCTCGATGATTTTTCCAACATGTTCTTGCACAATTTTCTCATGGAAAAATCCGTGCAGGAAACCCTGGGCAGGTGTATCAGTAATTTCATTTACTCTGGTGTTGTGTAAATGGCTCAGGGATGTTTTCATGCACGGGATTTATGTGAATACATGAAGTTTTTATGGATGGAGGGGTTGATTTGCACTGGAAACCCAAACACTTGGGCTTGGTGATTCTTGTGGATCCCTCCCAGCTGAGCAGGTTCTGTGCTTTGGCACCCAGGCCATTGCTCACATTCCCCTAAATCTGCTTTGCTGGGCACCCACGGGCTAAATGACACAAACTGGACAAACCGAGCACCTTATTTCTGATCTTCCCTGAGAAAACCCAGTGACACCTCCCAGACCAGGCAGTGCAACGAGTTAATTAAGGAAGAATTGTCCCTGATTCCATCTCCCCTTCTATTTCCCCCCCCCCAGCCCTGTGCAGTGCAGCTGCCTCTTGCCCCCCATGCCAGGATGATTAATGGGGGGAGCACCACGAGGTCAATTAGCTGGGTCAGTTTGGAGCTGAGAGGTGCAGAGTGTTTCTTTATTGAACGCTGCATTCACACTCCAGCCCTGACCTGGGCTCCAGTGATTTATTACAGGGGCAGTGTTTTGATCACTTACCTTCAGTACCTCAGGTTGGCTCCAGAAATCAGCTTTACACTGTCAATTAGAGGCTGGGAAAAGAGATCCGCTCAAAACCCGAAATGTGAGCCCTGAGAAAAGGGATGGGGAGCCCGAGGATGCTTTTCCAAAACTGCCTTTGTGAGTAACAAGGAAATTAGATTGGGTTCTCTCTATCTCACAGAGAAAAAACAAAACCCATCCAAAGCTGAAATTTTACAGCATTTTTCCCCACCGAGCTGAAACAGAGGAACCAAATGTGTCCTGACAAATTTGGATGAAAAAAACCCCCTGCACTTAAGATTTGTATAGATTTGGGGTGGAAGGCACAGGAGGACAACCTCCTGCTATTTCTGAAGGGTTAAAAAGCTCCCATATGTGTAGAGAAGGAGTTTATTGATGAATTTTAGCAGTTAGGAGGCATCTCCCACCCGAGGATACTGAACTGAAGCTTTTGTGGATGGAGCTGGGGAAATAAATCCCTCCTGGTTCTCCTTGGAGAAGTGAGCCTGGGATGTAGGCTGGGAGAAAAGAGGAGCTGAAGCACCAGGCAAAGTGTTTCTGTTTTGTGGGGGGATTTTTAGGGGTTTTTTGGGGGGTGTTGATTTGTTTTGAGGTTTTTTTGCAGTTGTAGGGTGGGGTTTTTTTATGGTGGGTTTTTTTTTTTGGGAGGGGGGGATTGGGGGTTTTGGTTTGTGGGTTTTTTTTTGGTTGGTTTGTTATTGGTTGGTTGGTTGGTTTGGGGGTTTTAGGTGTTTCTTTTGTAACCCAAATTTCTGTTTTTATTTCCTTATTACAGCAATCCCTTTGCCTCAATCCTTGATTTAGGTCTCATCCCTTGATTTATGAAGGATTTGCTTTTTCCTGATGTGAGGCACCTGCTGCTAAGAGCCTTTCCTGTGTCCCAGAACAAAATAAACCAAATGACACTAAAAACACAGACCAAAGGTGCCATTCACAGGAAACCTCAAAAACATTTCTCAAGCACAGTAAAACCCACTCAGATTCACCTGAGATGTAACACAGGAGTAAAATTCTCTCAGCTCTGGACAAGCAGCTTTATATTTCAAGATACAATAGTGTGTTTCCTCCCCTGTATCTTCATGGCATGTAATGGTGAATTATTCCCTCCTCTAGACTTCTTCTAAGCTTTTATTGCAGTTGCAGGATTTCAAATGTGAGTTTATGAGAAAACAAAACATTGAAAACTTCACCTGTCCTTGTAGATTTTGGAGTAAATTCCATGACCCCCTGTTTTATTCCTATAGACTGATGTTGACTCAGTGCCCATTAATTTTTACAAGCCTCTCTCCATCAGGCTCTGTGAGAGAGAGGCAGATATTTAGTCCCTGGCCTGGTAAATTTTAATGACAATTTTGCATGCTTGATTTAATTCCTCTTTCTTGTGCCTCTCCCTCACCTTGTTCTCTTATTTGTTCTTGAGTTTTGTCTCTGGAGGCTGATCCAAGAGCATCCCTCAAGCATCTCCACCCTCAGATTTAACAGAGGATTTTTCCAAGGTGAGTTGGTCCCCAGATCTCTCTGGATTCCAGGGGCAGCTGGGTCCCCACTGCCCTCCTTGCCTTCCACATCAGAGCAGGGACACGGGGGCTGAAAAGCTGTAAAACAGGATGAGGAAATGTCTCAGCACTGCTGGGAACCTCTTGGATCTTGTATTAAATCCCCCACACTGAAAGAGTGGAAAAGGAGATGATATCTCACGATTTTCTGTTAAATAAAAATATAATGAAGCACGACAGGTATTTTTTCTCCTGCTCATTCCCTGTCTGGGGAGGATGAGGAGGGAAGAACTGGTCTTCCCTTGCAGCAGCCAGCAGAAATGAGATTTCTGGTGCTGGGTAAGCACTGCCACAGCATTACACATTACACACATCCCATCAGTGCAGCTCCTGGGCTGTGGCTGCTGAGTTACACAAACCCACAACAGGTTTAATGCAGGTTTGGAGAGGCAGGGTCTGGTCACAAATTGATCCTAAATTCAATGAATTGGCCTCATCTCTTAAACTCTCTCTGCCTCAGAGGTGATCTGGAACAATATAAAAATTACAAATATTTTCTAACACCCCAAGTGCCTCTGGCTGTTTGTCCAGGCAGGTTTGTCCTTCCATGAGCTAGAAAACCTGGGACAGCCCAATCCCTCCATGGGCTCCTGGCTGGGAGCTGGGAATCTGGAATTCCAGGGCACACCCAATTCCCTGATGACTCTGGGAATTTCCCCTCTCTGCACTGAATTCCCCTCACTTGCTCTTTGTTTAATTCCAGAATCCCAGAACGATTTGGGGAGGGACCTTAAAGCCCAGCTCATTCCAAGCCTGGGATGTTGTCTGGTCAGAGCCTCTGAATTTGGCTGCAGTGGGAGAATTGATTCCTAGCAGGAGATATATATATATATATAAATATATATAAATATATATATATATATTCCTAGCAGGATATCAGGAATGGAGTAGGAGTAAAGTCCAAGTTGTTTCCATCCCTTTAGAATTATTTACTGCCCACAGTCCTGGGCTTCCAGATAATCTCATGTGATTTCTCTGCAAATAAATCTACTGGTTCTCCTTTGCAGAGAGCAGCTTGCAAGCCAAAATCCCAAATTATTAATCTGTTTGTCCCCATTGTAGGCAAGATTCACTTGATAGAATGCTCCCTAAGCCCTTGGGTGCCCTCAGGACCTGACCCTACCTGGTTTTCTCCTGTGAATATTTACTTGGGAGTGGTGCTGCAGTTACAGCTTCACATATTGGGAATGAAAGCTGCTGGAAATTAAAAAAAAAAAAAAAAACAAAACAAAAAAACAAAAACCCAATTAGTAAATAATGCCATAATGAATTTTCCATTTCATGACATTCCTACAGAATTTCATTGAGGATTGGAGCCAAACCATTGCATTCCCCAGGACCCCATCCTTGAAATAACCCGTGGAAATGATCTGATTTAAATCCTGGAGCTTTTTGAGGTGTATTTATAGAGGTCCCTTTTGGCTTTCTCCCCAGTAATCACTCTAAAACTTTCCCTGAAGGGAACATGAATATGTGTAAACCTTGGTGGGAGCAGGAAAACAAAAATAGAGCCATGAACCAAATTTGCAGCAAATATCAACTCTTTTAATTCTCTTGCAGATGAAGAGAGCAGCTGAAGAGCTGCTGCTCAGGCCAGGAACAGAAATGCTTCTCTCCTTTTCTGAGCTGCAAACCATCTTGGGGTTTAGCCCTTCTTTTCTGGGCAGCCCCAATAAATTCATCTCCTTGGGCAGGGCTGCAGTGGCTCCCAGCAAAGCCGGAATATTCATCACTGATCGTGACCTTGTTTTAGCACGGAGCTCTAACTGGGAGGACTGGGAAAGCCAAACTGGGGAGCCCTGAGCCAGCCAGCGAGGGGTTAATCCTGCCTGCTCCCCTGGGATAAATCCCCATTTAGGGCTGGGGAATGGGGATTTCCCTTCCTGGGCACACCCAGTAACAGCAGGGCAGGTTCCAGGGGATGCACAGAGGGAATTCCACGCCTGCTCCTGCTTCCTCCCAAGGTTTTTTCTGGGCTTTTATTCACTCCCTTTCTCCCCACATTAACCTGCTCCTGGATTTTTCAGCAAAAAAAAAAAAAAAAAATTTCCCTTTCAGCCTCAAAATAATTCCACAAGCAAACACACAAACTGCTGGTGCTACCAGAGAAGAAGGTTTTCTTTCTTTTCCTTATGACGTTGATAATGATGATGATTATTATTTGGAAGAAGGTGGTGAAAAAGGGAGAATTTGTCATTACTGTATAATTTAAAATTGCACAGCCTACAGCCCACAAAACAGAGCATGTAATTACACACTTACTAGAGGTAACAGCAGTGCTGATAATTATTCTTTACACAGGAGAATCTTGCTGATATCCCAGAGTCGGAAAGTGGGAACTACAATATCTTTAATACCATCCTTGGAGACCCTCATAAGCAGAAGAGAAGTATGAGGAGGCACACAGGGTCCAGAGCAATATCTTCATCGTGCTGGAATGTCAGGGGCTTTGCTACAGCACAAATCAATAGATCCAAGTAGTTCTATTTTTTTTTTTTATTTTTTTTAAGGTACAATATTTTATTTTTTTTTTTTTTTTTTTTATGACCCAACCTTGGGAAAGTGCAGTGAAGGCAGAGCAGCAGCCCCGGGATGGAAGAAAGAGTTTGAGCAGGAGCCATGGTGGTTTAGGCGAAGAGGGAGCTGAGATTTGTTCATTTATTAATTTATTTATTTTTAAGGCACGTTCTGCTGAAGGAATTTTTAACAATTTTGGGGCTGTAACCTTAATATTTCTCAGACATTAACCCCCCCGATTTTTTCTTAACCAATTTTTTTTACTATTATTTTATATTCCTCTCTCTCACTGTTCTCTCTTAGCCATTTTTTAGCATTTTTTTTCCCCTTGGTTTAAATAATTCAGATTTCATCTTACCTTTGGCATTTCTCTTGGTGCTCACCAAGCTGAGCTAGAAAACAACCTGCTGGAGAATTCTCCCCATCCCCAATATTTTTTTTTTTTTCAGTAATTCATTGAAATCAGAGTGTGGCAAAACATCCCCCCCTTTATTTCCGAGCAGCACTTCATTTTGCAAGCAATACATTTGATTTTTAAGGAGTGGAACTCTATTTACTGCCCAACTTTCCCACCTTTTACCAGTTTGCTTTACCCCAGCTGGTGCAAAGCGATGGGAATTTACCTGACAATGGTGAATATTAATGAGGGGAGATTCTAAATTAATGTGTTTCCGTAGAGATGTGGGTTATAAAACAGACCAAAAAACTGGTTGGCACCTGATTTTCCCCTGCTGTGGGGTCCAGTCAGACTGGAGGTGCCTCAGAGGAACCTCTGGGCTGCTCCAACTGGAGCCACCAAGGCAGGGCTGGTGTGGCTGCCCAAGGTGAGCTGATCCTGCTGCTCCTGGATGCTCCCAGCTCCAATCTGGGTCACGGTCACAAGGAGGAATAATGATGTGCACAGAGCACCTGGGAGGAGCCGGGGGACAGAAAGTTAATTAAGGAAAAAACAAATCCCCTCCTCTTCGTGTGCCTGGTAAGGAATGTGAAGTGACACCAAGGTGTCAGCAGTTGGTGTGAAGGGGAGCTGGAAGCGGTCCCGCTTCGCCTCCGGCGTGGGGAGAGAGCTGGGGGTGGAACCAGGGGCTTCCCTCTGAAAGGGACTTTGCAACAGCCTCTGTGAGGGCCTGGCCAACACCCTGGGCATCCCTGAATGTGTGGCTGTGGCTCTGGAGGACGTGGTTCCATGGGTGGTGGCAGTGCTGGGTTGGGCTTGGTGGACTGAAGGGTCTTCTCAAACCTTAATTATCCCCTGATTCCACAGAAAAGAGGGAGAACCAAGGGGAAAACTCAGTGTGTTCCTCTACTTTGGGGTGCTGATGGAGCCCCAAGGAGTGGTGGGAAGGTGTCAAGTGCTGGAATGTAGGAATTCTCCATTCCAGCTGGGTTGGGCTTGGTGGACTGAAGGGTCTTCTCAATTATCCCCTGATTCCACAGCAGGGAGAGAGAACCAAGGGGAAAACCCTGTGTGTTCCTCTGCTCTGGGGTGCTGATGGAGACCCAAGAGGTGGTGGGAAGGTCTCAAGTGCTGGAATGCAGGAATTCTCCATTCCAGCCTGTGATGGCCTTTCCAATATCCTGGGCATCCCTAAATGTGTGGCTGTGGCTCTGGAGGACGTGGTCTAGGGGCAGTGCTGGGTTGGGCTTGATGGACTGAAGGGTCTTCTCAATTATCCCCTGATTCCATAGCAGGGAGAGAGAACCAAGGGTAAAATCCCTGTGTGTTCCTCTATTTTGGGGTGCTGATGGAGTCCCAAGGGGTTGTGGGAAGGTGTCAAGTGCTGGAATGCAGGAATTCTCCATTCCAGCCTGTGATGGCCTTTCCAACACCCTGGGCATCCCTGAATGTGTGGCTGTGGCTCTGGAGGACGTGGTTCCATGGGTGGTGGCGGTGCTGGGTTGGGCTTGGTGGACTGAAGGGTCTTCTCAAACCTTAATTATCCCTGATTCCACAGAAAAGAGAGAGAACCAAGGGGAAAAACCCTGTGTGTTCCTCTATTTTGGGGTGCTGATGGAGCCCCAAGGAGTGGTGGGAAGGTGTCAAGTGCTGGAATGCAGGAATTCTCCATTCCAGCTGGGTTGAGCTTGGTGGACTGAAGGGTCTTCTCAATTATCCCCTGATTCCACAGCAGGGAGAGAGAACCAAGGGGAAAACCCTGTGTGTTCCTCTATTTTGGGGTCCTGATGGAGCCCCAAGGGGTGGTGGGAAGGTGTCAAGTGCTGGAATGCAGGATTTCTCCATTCCAGCCTGTGATGGCCTTTCCAATACCCTGGGCATCCCTAAATGTGTGGCTGTGGCTCTGGAGGACGTGGTGTAGGGGCAGTGCTGGGTTGAGCTTGATGGACTGAAGGGTCTTCTCAATTATCCCCTGATTCCATAGCAGGGAGAGAGAACCAAGGGGAAAATCCCTGTGTGTTCC
Organism: Sitta carolinensis; assembly: GCA_032173965.1. NCBI lineage: Eukaryota > Metazoa > Chordata > Aves > Passeriformes > Sittidae > Sitta > Sitta carolinensis. The sequence goes on along the minus strand of CM063302.1, from coordinate 1,981,765 downwards.
TCTATTTTGGGGTGCTGATGGAGTCCCAAGGAGTGGTGGGAAGGTGTCAAGTGCTGGAATGCAGGAATTCTCCATTCCAGCTGGGTTGAGCTTGATGGACTGAAGGGTCTTCTCAAACCTTAATTATCCCCTGATTCCACAGAAAAGAGAGAGAACCAAGGGTAAAAACCCTGTGTGTTCCTCTATTTTGGGGTGCTGATGGAGAGCCAAGGGGTGGTGGGAAGGTCCCAAGTGCTGGAATGCAGGAATTCTCCATCCCAGCCCTGGAGTGGAAGGTGGTGGGGAGGTCCCAGGTGCTGGAATGCAGGAATTCTCCATCCCAGCCCTGGAGTGGAAGGTGGTGGGAAGGTCCCAGGTGCTGGAATGCAGGAATTCTCCATCCCAGCCCTGGAGTGGAAGGTGGTGGGAAGGTCCCAAATGCTGGAATGCAGGAATTCTCCATCCCAGCCATTCCAGCCAGCTCAGGGTGCTCCCAGCACCAGTCCCCCACCTGCAGCTGCCTCAGGGTCAGTATTTCAGGTGATGTTCAGCACAAAGTGTTGATTTCTTCCCTTGAAGTCTGGTGCCAAAAGTGAGGTGCCACTTCCCTGTTAAAGCCTGCAGACAGCAGTGCTGGTGGCTGAGCTGATATCTCTCTTCCCTTTTGCAGCTGGATTTGTGATTCCCATGCCATACCCCTAATTATTATTATTTCACACTTCATAACATTTTGGTAACCAAAACGCTCTGGGGCTCCAAACTTATCTATTCCATTTTAGCCCAGAGGAAACTTCGCAGCCAGCTCCAACTTCTAACCCCCCAAATATGAATTTAGATTGGAAATTCTGATGGATCCTGCCTGGGATTGGCACAGCCCTGATAGAATATTGTAAAACATCGACTTTGCTGCACGTTGAGAGGGGGGTATTTTCTCCCCCCTTTCCTTTCTTTTGTGTAAATCTGTTTTCACCACAGGAGCACATGCTGTCTCTTCTGGCTACAACACTACTTACTAATTCATCGATTCATCTTTAATGAGGCCCCCTGCCAATGTTTAAATAGCATTCGGAACAAAGAAAAAGGCAACATTTCCAAAACAGCTGCTTCTCCCCAGTCTTGACATCTCAGCCTTTCAGAATTTTTAAGTCCTTTTTTTTTTTTTTTTCTTTTCGTGCCCCCCAAAAGTTGGTAATTTATAATTTAGGTGCAGCGTTATAATTAATTGTTGGCGAGATGAGGGGAAATAGGAAGAGATAGGAATGGGATTAGAGAAAAAAAAAAAAAAAGAAAGGAGGAAAGTTTCCCCCCAAGGCTGTTGTGAGACATGAAACCAACGCTGTGGTTTCTGTGGGTTGCTTGGCATTGCAGATGGAGCAGTGGCAGAATTCTCCTTGGCAGCCAAAATCATTTGGTGTCCACGGCAAGCTGGGCCAAGGACACGAGAAAGCAAAGTTCCCTCTGTTCCTACAGCTTCTCTTTTCCTGGAAGTGTTCCAGAAATATGGGCATGTGGCACTGTCAGGTGTGGCTAAGTGGTGTTTTGGGGTTGAAAGGTGGATTTGATGCTCTTAGAGGTCGTTTCCAACCTTAACAATTCCAGGATTCCAAGAGTCCAACCCTTCCTTCTCAGTTGAGATGGCTTCACAAACTTCTCCCACAGGAGTTTGGTCACTCCCATCCTTACCCTGGTTTCTCTTTTCCCCAGGGATTGGAGGGTGGTCAGAGGGATGGAGCAGCTCTGCAGGGAGGGAAGGCTCAGGGGATTAGGATTGTCCAGCCTGGAGAAGAGAAGCTTTGGGGTGGCCCAGCTGTGGCCTTCCAGGACCTGAAGGAGCCAACAGGGAGGATGGAGAGAGTTTTTCCAGGGGTGTAAAGAGCCAGGACAAGGGGCAATGGCTTCCCACAGCCAGAGGGCAGGGTTAGGTGGGATATTGGGAAGAAATCCTTCCCTGGGAGGGTGGGGAGGGGTTGGGATGGAATTCCCAGAGCAGCTGTGGCTGCCCCTGGATCCCTGGCAGTGTCCAAGGCCAGGCTGGATTCCCTGGGACAGTGGGAGGTGTCCCTGACAGGGCAGGGATGACTGAGAGGAGCTTTAAGGAGCTTCCCAACCCAAACCATTCCAGGATTCCATGAAAACTTTGTGTAATGACTTCAGACCAGGAGCCTGCTCTCCTGAGCACTTGTATCACACTGGGTTTTGAAATTCTGCTAAATCCTTGTACCTCTTTCTAGGATTAACTTGAAACTTCTGGAAGCTTTCCAAAGCAGGAGCACAGTCAGGTGCTGCCTGTCCTTGGTTCCTCCTCTGGACTCCCTCCAGCAGCTCCAGAGCCTCCCAGTCCAACCTCCAGCACTTCACAAGGCCATGGAAAATCATCCTCACATTGACACAGGCTTGAGGGTGAACTGCAGGGTTGTACCTGGACCTGCCGTGGGAGAGATCCCTGGGATTGGCCCTGAGGCTGCCAGAGCTCCAGGAGCCTTTGGACTCCACTCCCAGGGATGCCCAGGGTGGGATTTGGGGGTGTGTGCAGAGCCAGACCATCCCAGTGGTTCCCTTCCAGCTCAGGATATTCCATAATCCTGTGATTCTCTTTGCTCTTGACCATGACAGATGCAGGGAAATCAGTGAATATTTTAATACTCACATGCCATCCAAGCTGCAAGGCCAATGTTGGCAAAGAAGACCCAGACAGAAGAGGGGAAATCCTTGAGGGGAAAAAAGGGTATTTTTCACCCAAATCGATGTTGCACCGAATTTGCTTCCCCAAAAGGACATTTTTACATTAAACAACAGCAGAAGTCCTACGTGAACACACAACAGACTTGTCTAGAAAGAACAACAAAACAAAAAGAAGGCAGTTTGGAGGTATTTCCTGGGAAAAGGATTCGTGATTCTGTTTCCATGGAAGCGACAGCACATCCCAAGTGGCAGAGGGAGCTGACAGAGCGCGGCTGGGAGAGGGGAAGTGCCATCTCCTCCCTCCCAGCAGAGCAGGGGGGCAGAGCTGGGGGGAAACGGCTGCTGAAAACCAGGCAGGGAAATCTGAAAGGACACATGGACATATGGTTCCACGGGAGGCCTGGGGAGCTGGGCTGATCCTCAGCTCTGCCTTCAGCTCCCTGCATCCCCTTGGGCCACTCACAGGAGACGTCTTCCAGTTCCTGTGGCCATCAATAATTGATTTCATTGGGCACTAAAGCAGAGCCTTAAACACCCTGGGCTGGGGTCGGCCTGGGTCCTTCAGCTCCCAGGGGCTCAGGTCCAAGTCCAGCTTGGTTTTCCTGTTGTTCTTCTGCTCTCCTTAGGAATGACACACTCCCCCTTTCCCATGGTTTCTGACCTCCTCAAGGTGAGGAGGTTTAATATCTGCCCCTCCAGAGCTTTACACTAAACCTGTTAAATCCTGTGCTGGTGACCCCACAAGACTAAAGGAACCTCCAGGGAAGCCTTTGGATCAGACCCTTACATTTGTCACCACGCATTAGTTTTATTTCTTTTTTAAATTTTAGCTATGACATAATGAATAGAAGAGTTAAAGAATGAGGAGAGTGAGAAAGGGGAAGAAAATAACTTGAGTGTGTGCAAATATTGCACTGAAAATTCCTTCTCAGCCCCTGTACCCAGCCACATCCAGGGATAGAAGGACCCTGCTGTGCTCATGGGATTTGTTCCCTTCAGAAATGAAAGCCCCATGTAAAAGGACAGGAGAACCTCAAACTGGAGCTTATTACAAGAATCTCATTTATTTTTGTTCCACATATATCCCACGTTCGGCTTTCTTCACTTCTTTTAACCTGAAAAAGAATAGTTGGGCTCAGGGGGATTTTTTTGGGAATGCTGTAGGGGCATAGAGAGCTGATGGAAAAAAAAAAAATCCTTTTTTTGGGCAGAATTATTTTGGCTGAAGTTTAGTTTGTCTCTTATCTAAACTTATCCTTTGCCCCTGGGACAATGACTGTGAGGGAATCTCAGCCTCTCCTCTTTTCCACTGTTGGTCTGAGTGACTTTTGGAAAAGCAGCAGGAGCTACTGAGCTCAGGGTGCTGGGAGAATTCTCCAGCCTGTGCTGCACATGGGAGGGAGTTGTGTAATCCAGCACATCATCCCACAGCCCCCTGGGCCCACGGGAGGAATTCTGCACATCCCAAATAATATTAGTGAGCTTGCACAAGGCCTGGCCACAAAATGCCAGGTTTGGCTACTAGAAATCCCTCCCCAGCCAGAATCCACCCTGCCCTTGGCCCTGCACTGGCCAATGCATTCATTGACAACTTCTGAATTTCCATCCTCTTTCCAAGAGCTCTACCTGAGCTGGAAGGGCTTTAACTGGAGCTGCCAGAGCAGGAACTGGGATGCAGGCAGGGCAAGGAGCTGCAGTGCCTGGGCTGCTGGATGCTGGTAGGTTTTTATTTTTAATGGTTTCTGGCACTGCATTACACTGAGGTAAGTGCTTTGTTTCTCCCTCAAGTGGCACTCAGCTCCCTGGGGTTTGCTTATGAATGCTGAAGGAGAATGTCCACTCGCTTTACTTCTGTTGTGTTTGTACTGTACAAGCTTTTGGCTGTCTTTGCCAAAGGAAAAGACAGGTTGCTGCTACTTAGAAGAAATATTTTTAATTGCATAGTATTGATTTTCTCTTTTCCTTGGTGGAGCGTGTGCTCTGCTGCTGATGGATGCAGAAGAACGTGGGGCTGGTTTGTGTGGATGAAATAATAATGCTCTGAAATAAAAAAAAATAAAATAAAATAAAATTGTATTGGGGTTTAAACCCATCCAGTTTTTTGGGGGGAAAATTTCCCTGCCTTTGAGCCAGGCAGAATTTGTCTTTCCATGATGGATTTAATGAAACACACACAGCTGAGCATCTCCCTCTTTCTGCATGAATACAAACCCTAGCAGCACCTCACACCGATGTTCTGTCCACACTTGTGGCTGCTGTAATTCACATTTGGGTCCCTCCTGCTGCTCCCCTCCACAGCTTTGGGGTGGATCATGGCATGGGGAGATAACCCCAGGTTTTTGTGTGTCGTTACCCCTCCCCACATGGAACAAACTGCAGAGCCCTCAGCATCCCCAGCAACACCTCCAGGGGAAAAGGGTAATTCTGCAAATGCTTGGAAGTAAACAGGTTAACTCAGAGCTGCAGAACCATTTCCTTTATCATCGCTCTAAAGTTAGGATAATACCCAGTTCAGAGATGGTAAAAGGCACATGAATGTTGATGCAGGGCCAGGGAGTTCTAAAATTGTTTTCACATTTATATGTAAAGCAATTACTGATGATTTTTTTTTTTCTCTGCCTCATAACCTGAGAAGTGGAGCAGACATGCAGGAAGTCTTACTTTTTATTTCTCTCTGGTAGACTTGTAAAGCAGGCAGCCCCAGTGTACAGAGCAACAGGAGTCAAATGAAACTGGAATTCTCTTTTTATGGCATTACTGGCAGTCCCATAATGCAGGCAGATACCTTTGCACTGGGGAAGGGGCTGACTGAAGCCCAGCCTGTTCTGAGAGCCCACAATCATTTCCAAGAGATTCCTGGAGACCAGACCATCATCCAGCACCCTTCCCTTTGCCCTGGCTGCTCTGATCTGTCCTGTGCAGGGTGCTGGCGAATGCGATTGAATTTTTTTCACCCATTATTACTTTGCAAACTGCTCCTTCAGACCCTCCTCCAAGCCCACACATTCTTTCCTGAGGTCTAATTAATTCATTTGCATAACGTGCACTGCTCTCCCTGCTCGTTCTGCAGAGGTGCTAAGTCTTGCAATCGGGGAGAAGGAACCTGAACAGATTTGTTTTTACATCCTACGTTTCTAGGCTGATGGAATCAGACCCGGTGCTGGAAAAAAAAAAGACATCTTGGAGAACAACAGCAGAGTTTGGGCCAGGATTACCCCGAGCTGAGCCCCATTTCCCCAGCACCCAGCCCCTGGAGCTTGTGCTCTGCACTGAGAAGAAAACCTGGCCCTGTTGGTGCTCAGCCTTTTGCTGCAGCCCCGGCTGGAGCAGGGAAAAATGCCTCATTTTCCACCCTGCAGTGGGCACTGAGGGGAGTGCAGCACCAGTAATTATTAAAATAACCCCTCCCCAGGGCCAGGCTGGGCTCCTGCCCCTGGCAGGGGAGCTGGAACTGCTGCCTGCAGCTCCCATCCACCCTGGGGTCCTGCAGCCCCTCCTGGCAATATTCCCTACAGACCAGGAGCAGTGAGGCTCCTCCATGGCTCTATGGAGCCTCTGGAACATCTGCTTTCCACAGAATTACAGAATCCTGGGATGGTTTGGGTTGGAAGGGACCTTAAATTCCATCCAGAGCCACCCCCTGCCATGGGCTGGGACCCTTCCCACTATCCCAGGTTGCTCCAAGCCCTGTCCAGCCCTTTATCCAATCTTACCTGTCCAGCCTTTATCCACATCCTTTACCCTGTCCAGCCCTTTATCCACATCCTTACCCTGTCCAGCCCTTTATCCACATCCTTCACCTGTCCAGCCCTTTATCCACATCCTTCACCCTGTCCAGCCCTTTATCCACATCCTTCACCCTGTCCAGCCCTTTATCCACATCCTTCACCCTGTCCAGCCCTTTATCCACATCCTTCACCCTGTCCAGCCCTTTATCCACATCCTTCACCCTGTCCAGCCCTTTATCCTGCCTTCATTTGGGAACAGCAGCTCAATTTAAGATGTTCCAGTTACAAACCCAGCTCTACTAAAGAGCCAGAGCTGCTGATGTGGGGTTTATTGTGGGGTCAGGGCCTGGGGTGTTTGTTTTCTGCAGAATCTGGATGTGCTGAACCCTAAAGCACTTTGGTTTCCTCTGTGAGCTTCATGACATCCTAAATAAATGCACTTTAATGTGCTGAGAGGCATCTAATCAAACAAATCAGATAGCAAAACGCCTCTGAGTGTTTCAACTTTCAGGCATCTCCTGACACATGGACATGAGGAGTTTGAATTTGACTTTATGTGCTTTTTCCATCCTTGTAATGATGCCTGGACACATACTAAATACACAATTTAAGCTCCTTTTCTGGGGGACAAGGGGCTGTACAGTAGCACTAGAAAAAGAGACTCCACAGCATCAGGGTTATGTTTTTCAAAGGTCTCCCTGACCAGGCAATTTTGAAACCTCAAGAAGCTCAAAGCTTAAAAAAGAAAAAAAAAATAGCAAAAGCAGTTACTAACAATAATTTATTGTGTAAAAATATTTACATAGATAAAAATATTGCACTTGGCATGTTAGGACCAGGAATAAACCCGTCTCTTGTCCTGTAGCTCTCATCTATTATTCATTCTTGCTGTTTGGCTCTTTTCATGTTGAGATCTCAAAGCATTTTGCAAATGAAGATGTAAATTTTTCTCCTTGTTTTATAGCAGAGTGGCTGAGAGAGGGAAAGGACTGCACTGCAGCACCACTGGGAGACCTGGAATTAAGGGCCCTCCACCATCCCAGCTTTATCCCCTGGATTCTGGAGATGCCATTTCTTCCAAGGGTTGAAAACATGATGGCATTAATTAGCTGAGGGGAAAAATCCAGGTGGAGAGGAGAGCAGCAAGGGAAGAGAAGGGAAGCCCAGAAGGCTGAGGGCTGTAGTCTGGGTTTCCTTCTTGAGTTTCTAATTCAGTTTCTTCGTGATGTTTTGGTTTAGGAAGGTTTTGTTCTCACAAGATTTGACATAAACAGTGTCGGTGTTTTTTATCACGAGTTTAATGGTTTGGGTTCTTTTCTGTGGGATGGATTTTCTCTGATGTCTTTTGGTTTTGGCCTTGGGGAGAAGAGTTCTGTTACTCTTCCTCCCAAAGAGACTGGCCTGTTCAAAAGGGTGTAAAAGGGGGATCAGTTGTTGGAATAAACGTGGAGTCAGATTGATGAGGAGCTGTGTCACTCCCACAGTGACGCCTGCCTGGCACGGTTCATGTCAAACCTTGTGAGAACAAAACCTTCCTAAACCAAAACATCACAAAGGAACTGACTCAGAAACTCAGAGGCAACAGGTCTGGGAAACCCAGACCGGAGAGGGGATTTAGGAGAGGTGGCAAAGCAGGTGCAGGGTGAGGAGATCTGGTGTGGGCACAGTGGGCTGGAATGTCAGGGGCTCACAGGCAGGTGTGCTCTGCATCTCAGGGGGTGTCCAGGGAACTGGAAAGAACTTCCAGGAGCTACAGGGCTTTTCCAGCAGCTTTAGGGAATCACAGAAGAAGCTGAGCTGGAGGGGACCCACAGGGTCACTGAGTCCATGGTGGGCATTGACTGGCAGCCCAGCAAAGGCTCCTAAACTCCTTTGTGTACCTTTGTAATTGATAACAAAAATCTATCTGACTTTGCCAATGGGAGGATTCACAGCTCAGTGGCTCAGGAGTCTGTTAAAAAGTGACCCCTTGTCTTTGTTCCTGATGCTGACTCTGTGTCCAAACGATGCCGATGGCTCTGCCTCGAAATATCCATAATGTGCCCGTCCAGGTGACGACTTCCTAAATTTCTGAGACTGGAAACATCACTCTGGGCCTGGAAGGATGTTTGATTTCATTCCAGCCATCGAGTAACAAATTGCCTTTAACGGCAGCATCACCAGAAATAGGCCTCCCTTGCTTTTTCATGTCGCTTCCAAGTGTCTTGTTTATATTTTTATGGATTTTTATTATCCAGCTCGTTATGCAGCAGCCAGAGCCGTGCCAGGTTCTTGGGGATCAGCAGGCAGGGGAGGGGGGGGCTAAGCTAGAATAAGGACTCCTGCCCTCGTGGTTTTAATATCTTTTACTTCAAAGCAAGGAGCTGATGTGATCTTTCATCATCTCAGCTGTTGTTTACCAGCTCCCTACAGATGCTGTTTGAACTAACAAACCCCACATTTCCTGGCTGGAGTGCGGAATTCCCTGGGTGGCTGCAATCCCTTCACTCGGAGGCTGAGCCGTCCTGATTGAATGATGCCACTAATGAGAAGGGGATAAACGCTCAGGATCGCCTTTCAGGCAAAGGATAAGTGCCCAAATTACTGGGGCTCAGCTCCCCCGCCCCGCTCCCTGTTTGCTGCTTCCAGGGGAACCCTCCAGCAGCTCCAGGGCTGGGATGGGGTCAAACTCCTCCGTGTCTCAGGGACACAGGGACGTGTCCGTGCTGCAGGGGCTCCTCTTTGCCTCTGAGCTCCGAGCAGGGGTCGTTCTGCAGCAGTCTCTGAAATTAGCTGAGAGCCAGGAATTACAGGTGAGGAAAGAGCTGCGAGGTCACCTGTGCTGAGAGGATCAGAGCAGGGCTTCTGCGATTAAAGTGTGTGAGAGAAAATAGCAGCAGCTGCAGGCAGGTTCCTTTTTTCTCCCCCCTGCTCCTCCTTTTTATCCCCTCTTTTTCCAAGCCCCATCAGCATCGCGCTCCTGCTACTTTTCTGCCTTTTCCTGGAAGTTCGGTCCTGCTGCAGAAGCTGATGAAGCTTTCAAACGCACTGAAATAAATGTGGTACAATAAAAAATGGGCTGAAGATTTTGTGTGCCAGACCGACCTTCAAACGGGTGCTGATTTTCCCGTTAGGATAACAGGATAGCAGCCAACCAAGACTCTTTTTTTTCCTGTTATTTATATCATAAATCATGGCATGATTTGGGTTGGAAGACACCCTAAAGATCTCTTCCACCTTCCAGCATCCCATGCTGCTCCAAGCCCTGTCCAGCCTGGCCTTGGACACCCACAGGGATGGGGCACATGGCAGTCACTTTGTGTATTTGTATTTTTATAAGAACATTTGTATTTTTATAAGAATATTGTTCAGCTGCAGGGCCATCACGACATTCAACCTGCTCACCTCTCACCTCTCTGCTCCCTGTTCCGAGGAGCTGCCGGCCTGAGCAGGGAGGGGTTGGGAATATAAAAAGGATTTGGGAAGTGATTTTCAAGGTGATTCAGTGGCAGGGATGGGAAACAGAAGGTGATTTTATGGGCCGCTCTTCGTTGTGTTCTCTAATTGTTTTACTGGCGTAGAAATGCTCTTTAAAGTCGAGATTTGTTCTAGAGCTGAACGGTGAAAATTGCAGGGGAAATTGGCTGCTTCTGGTCTGGCTATAATGAATTTCTCAGTTCCAAAGAGCAGGGTGGACAGTAATCATCATTGTAGAATATAGGCAATGGTATAAAAACGTATAAATTTGTGGATATTTCTGAGTTCAGGTCTGAATCCCACGAAGCTGCCAGTCAGGAGCCGTGTTCCCGTCCATGGAATATGTGGAATATCTATGGAAACTGTGCTGAGCAGCCATAATTCCCTTTCCTTCCCATCACATTCCTTTCTCCTCATCCCAGCATTTATGTGGAAAACTGTCCCCTCAGAATCCACTTCTGCCCAGCCAGCTGAAAATCCCTCTGTTTTGGGTGCCAGTCAATACCTCCTGTTGGTAGACTCTTGTCTCCAGTGCAATTTTCGTGAACAAAAGTGTTATTGACCTGAAAGAGAAACTAAACTGCTTTTCAAAGCCACCAGTGCACCTAAGCAAAATAAACAATCTGCAGGGCAACTTCCCTGTTATTTCTCTGTTGACTTTCTGGGGGTTTTCCCTGCCAAAGAGCCACCTCTCAGAGCAAAAAGCAAAAACTACCACGCTGGAGCCTCCTCTGCTCTTAATATTTCCTAATAAAACAGCATTTTAAAATGAAAAGGAATTTTTCTAAGGAGCAAGTGTGGGAAAAATGGATGGAGAACCTCATTTCATACAGATCCAAGAATAATTTTTCCCCTGTTCAGGATGCTTGGCTATTTAGTCTGCATCAGAAGCATGGGGCTTTTATCAATCAAAGAGCTACTTTGTCATTAAATGGAATCTGGGAATCGCTCTGAGATTCAACTCCACGTAGAAATTGGGAAATAAGGGTCTGCTTCTTAGGCACACTGAGGCTCCTTTGTGCACCTACAGTGCCAAAAAAAGGCCCCCAAGACTTCATTTCGCATCAGATCTTTCATAAAATCTATTCACCCAAAGTGCTCTAGGGTTAAAATTAATTCAGTTAATGAGTTAAATAACTGCCAAGGGAGAGAGAAATTAAGAGTCATGGGCAAGGGGGAAAAGAAATGCTTCCAGCTGAGTTTAGAAGAGAGTGTGAATGAGTTGAAGGGAAAAGAGATGCAAAGGAGATGCACTGATGGGCAAGAGCTGCAGAGGAGAAAGCTCTGATGCCCCGGGGTCAAATTATATGAAGAGGGAGGAAGGGCCTCTTTTTGCAGGAGAGTTGTACCAGTGGCAGCTGATTTAACACCCAGCACAGAAGCAGCAAGAGAAGCTGAAGGTTTGGACCAGGGTAGCTCTGAATCTGCCCAGGCTGTACAAACACTCATTATTGTTTATAATGCAGTGGAAATTACCATGGAGTAGGTTCCTGCTGCACCAGCATTTCAGGAAAGGAAAGGCAGACTCTGACTTGGTCTTTTGACTCCCAGAGTCATTTTAGAGAGTCGTGGAAAAAAATTATCAAGGTCATTGATCTGTGCTGATCCCTCCCAGATCTGTGAGGGATCAGCACAGATCAATGACCTTGATAATTTTTTGGACCCAGGGTAGTTCTGAATTCTGCCCAGGCTGTACAAACACTCATCTCTTATTGTTTATAATGCAGTGGAAATTACCATGGAGTAGGTTCCTGTTGCACCAGGCATTTCAGGAAAGGAAAGGCAGACTCTGACTTGGTCTTTTGACTCCCAGAGTCATTTTAGAGAGTCGTGGAAAAAAAATTATCAAGGTCACTGATCTGTGCCTGATCCCTCCCTTGTCCTCAGCCCAGAGCACTGAGCACCACCAGGCTCTCCTTGGGATGCTGACCCCAAACCTCCTCGGGCACCTCATTCCAACCTTTAACAACCTTTTCTGTGAAGAAATTCTCCCAGAATTTGGGCCAGACAGAGCTGTAGCTGGTGAATAACAACTTCCACACCTCCCTTCTCCCAGCCCTCAGCAAGCCTTCCATCAGAGGTGGTTGGACTCCTCTGGATCTGAGGCTGTCCCTGGTCTAGACGACAAAGAACATTTGAACAGATGTTTTCCAAGTGAGCCATTCTCTCCCAGTTTTTATAGAACCTCTCACTTCACATGAGGCAGGGCTTAAGTGGGTCTGAACCTCAAAGAAACTGTTCTACCCCGAGCTTTAAACGCCCCCCAGCCCCAGCACGGGCAGACTGATGACGTTGCCCACACTTTAAGAAGCCTCTGAGGCTCACAAACAGGAGTTTTACATTTTCTAGTAAAGGGGTATGACCAGCCCTGTTTCATTTCCTCCCTTTTTCCCCCTCACTGCTCCGTGACGCTGCATTTATTGTGCAAGGAAGGTGCCTTGGAAGCTGGAGAATAATAAATGCAGGCCTGGATTTGCTCAGCAGAACTTGTGCAGGGCTTTACAAGAAATTTTCAGACAAACTCATCCGACAAAAGTTGGTTTGAAACAAAAAGAAAGGAAAAAAAAAAAATGAACAAAAACACAAACCCCCGAAAGCCCCAAGTGCCTTATTTGAGGAATGTAAATAAAACATGTCCTGGATGTTCTCTTCACTTTGGTTTGTGTAAGAGGGAGTTTGTCCTTGCCTGATGTTCACTTTGTGAGGAGTTTGCTGCTCTGTCCCAGGTTACTGGGAGCTCTTTGAGGCAAGGCAGGGAGCAGGGATGGGGAGGGAGGGAATTGTGAGGGTTTTGGGCTGTACCCACCCAGCCCAGGGGCTGAAAAATCCCTCCCTCCACTGGGTGGGTTCAGTGTAAAACAGGAGAAGGATCCTCAGGAGATGCATTTCTCCCCAAGTTCCACTCAGAAACTGGAGGGAAGGATTCCCAGGACACCGTGTGTTGCTTGAGAAGGTCCTGTAGAGCAGCTCTGGGAAAGACACACATCCATGAGGCTTTTCCTGCTGGCTCTAGAGCTCGAACAGGCTCCGATTGCCATAAATCCTTCTGTGAACCCAGAGGCAAGGGTTGAATTTCAGCTGTTGGGTTAGAGCCGGTCTGCCGGGTCTGAAGCAAGAACTGGGTGCCCGTTCTGAGGGAAAAGAGCAATTACTGTAATTTCTCCAGACTCTTCCTACCCAGTGCCCATGGACTCATCCCTCCTCTCTGCTCTGGTCTCTCCTCCTCAGTCTGCTCTCCGTGGCTCAGCAAGGAGCACATCAAACCCTTTAAAGCAGGGGCTGCCTCCAGTCTGTTGTTTTTGGATCCTCCTGCAGCCCCGTGTTTGATTTGGACATACCTTGAATCACTGAGTGTAGGTCTGAGGGAGTTTCTTTGCAAGCCTCATTTCCTCTCCTCTGTGAACCAGGATAGATAATTCCTGCCTTGTGGCCATGTAAATTTTAATAGTTTAGTCCCCCAGTTCAGCAAAGCACTTGAGTACATTCTGCTGGAGTAAATGGGATTTTAATTCTGTGATTACATTTTTTTTTTTTTTTGGTGAACCAGGGCCACAGTAAAACACTGGGAGATGGTTGGAATTAGAGGTGTTAGAGAGCTGCGATGTCATTATCAGTGTTTTGCAGTTAAAAAAAAAACAAACAACCCACGGTGATATTTATTCCCTGCCTCCAACCAGGAATAAATGGGGTTTGGTCATCTTAAACCAATACAATATAATAATATATATATCATATAATTTAGATGTGGCAAATAGCCTGAGATGCTTGGGAATAACAGTTCGGTTATTTTGGGTTGGTTTTGTTATTTAAAAAGCAGTAAAGTGCTTTCCTGGGCTCTGGGAATGCAGTTTCAGCTCCTTTCTGCTGTGACTGGGGTGTGTGTGTGTGTCTGCCAGGGAATGGGTGTTAGTTTAGGATTAGGACTTCTGGATTTGCATAAATAGCATCATAATGTTATATATATTGGAATAATTCGTGCTTATGTAAAATATACGTGAGATAAAAATTGTACCTGTGAGTGAAATTCTTAAGGTTTTAAAAACATCACCAGCCCGAACCAGGGAACGGATTGTGAAACAGAGGCCAGCTGAAAGAAAGAGGGGATTAACAAAGGAAAAGCTGTGGCTCCTATGGAGATGGGTCCTTCCAGGCAGTGCAGGAAACACCCAAGCCATGAATCCTCCATCGCTAATCAATACAGAGTGATCAGGAGCCTGCATTCCAATACCAGGTTCCCTGACAGCATTCGCTGCTTCCAGAAACGTTTGTCCAGCCCAACACGGAAAAAAGGAGACGACATGAATATGTGAAATCACGAAAGAATAGGAGAAACTCTGCCCCGGGCAAGAAAAACTGTATAAAACCACTCCGGCAGAGAAGATCTTGGTGAACAGGGGAGATTCTGTGCGGACAGAGCTGGAATCTTGGTTCACCCAGTTACAATCCCGTGGCTCTCTTTGCTGGTGGCTACCAAGCCACCAAATTTCGGTCTTGAAATAAAAAATCCATTTTCATTTCCATGAATTCGGCTTTATCGTTTTATTATCTATAACAACAATGTTATAAATGCATTTTTTTTTTTTTTTTTTTTTTAGTATTAGCTTTTCGCAAATGTTGAAATTAATGTTATAAACATGGTGGGTTTTCTATAGTTTTTAGAAAGTTTTTACTGTCTGAATAGGTGTATAAGGTTTTTCTTTGCTGTAGTTAGAATTTAGGTGTAGTGTGTTTCAGCTGCCTGAGTAGATAACTTCCAAAAGAGACCCAAGTGACTCTCAGCATTCACCACTTGTGAAAGAAAGGACCAAACCCAAATCCAAAAGATGATAACCCAATAAAAGTGGGATTACTCTTGAGGGACCCAAGGAGTGCCCATACAGAGCAGCTCCTGGAAAAATGAATATGCATAAGTGCATGCATGAAGAGCAAACCCAAGGAGGGACTATGCAGTTCCTGGAAAAGTGAATATTCTTAAGTCCATGCATGAAGAACAATATAAAAAAGAGTGGTTCCAAGACACCGGTGTGCTTCTAGCAGCGGGCCAGGACACCCGGCCAGCTGTACTTTTTTGCTCTATTATTTCTCTTATTGTCTTTATTAAACATTTTTAAACTTTACCAGGAGAGTGAACCTCGTTTTTCAGGAATAACAAGGATAAACACTCCCTGCCAGCGGCCCGAGCCCGCTCTCGGGCTGCGGGGCGCTGAAGGATGCTTTCTCTGGATGCTCTCAGCAGATGCAGGGGGAACCAGAAAAGGAGCAGGAGGCTGCGAAGGGAAGCCCGGGGGCTCGGCAGCTTGTTCTTCTCACCTCCCCGGGCTGATTGCAGCTTATCACACCCTGCCCGCCGCTCCCTGGCCCGCACAATACCGCGATTGTCTGTGCCCGTTGAGCAGCAGCTCCGGTGACATTCCAGACCTTGACCTCTGCCCTGTCCAGCGCCACGGAAAGTGCCATTAGGAATCATGTATCGCCGGGAATTAGGGATTGCTGCCAGGGGCCAGGGGGTCAAACCTACTGTGGAGCTGCAGCAACAATGCCAGAGCCAGCTGGCTCCCCCCTTCCCAGCGCTGGGAAAACGGGATGTGACTCAGGGAAGGACGAGCCCAGGACTGCTGAGGAATTTTATCTGTTTGATGGAAGTCTGGGCTGTCCTTTGTCAAGAAATGTGTATAAATATTTTATATTTAGGTGTTCTTGGACACTGGGGCTTGGAGAAGGAGTGAGCAAAGGTCCTGCCAGCCATCACAACAGGTTGTGTGTGAAAGCACCATGAACTCCAGCCGAGATCCAGGGATTTGGGAGCTGGGAATCAGAGCACCAGCCACTGCTGAAACTCTCCAAGAACCTGCTGAAGGAAAAGGCTACAGAAGTTTGGGATTGACTAGGAAAGATCAGCCTTCCAGAACATTTTGTCGATTCAAATCCCTCCTCTCCCAAGGGAACCCTGGGTGTAACTTCTCCAAATGAGGCTCCTCCTGGCTGTGGCTGTCAAAGTCCTGCCTTCTGCACATCCCAGCCACTGGAAATGGGGGGTTTGGTTGGAAGATGAGGCACTGAACTCCTGAACTGAGGGTCCAGTTCAAGGACATAATTGAGGATATTGATAGATTCAATAGACCTCCCATTAGCCATGTCCTGAAATACAGTCCCCACTTAGCCTGGAAATCTCTCTTTTAAAAACAGCTGCTCTTATCACTTGAGTTTGATTTTCTACCCAGTATTTAAGCTGAGCCTTTTAAATAATGAGAAATGAGCTTGTAAATGTGCAAAAATTCTCAGTGAAGGCTCCAAGTGGTGCAAACCAAGGTAACCATTAAAATCGGTGGAGCTCTGCCAGTTTACATCCGTTAAAGACCTGCCTCTATTCCCAGGCATGTTAGAGGTGTTACTGCGTAAATGACTGCAAAAATTATTGCTGAAAGGTTTTTATATGCTCCAAAGGCAGATCAGGTATCTGATCCAGGGAGGGCACAGCCATTGCTGCAGAAGGAAATAAAAGGAGAGAAAACTGGGAAGAGTTAACAGAGATTTTTTAGAAGCTCTATAACGACAGGTCACATTCCCAAGGACTACAAAATGGCAAATCTAACACCAATTATTCAAGAGGGGCAAAAAGATGCAGCAGGCAATTACAGCTTAACACTAGTTGTGGGAAAAATATCAGAAAGCATTTGAAGGGGTTTGGGGAGCGAACAGCTTGAGAAGAGCAATTTGATTAGAGATGGCCAATGTGGGTTACAACTGACTGAGGATTCTTCCCAGGTATTGCTGCCAGGGGAGGGCTGGCATGATGTGAACTTGCATTTTTTGAAGTGCCAGCCTGGGATGCAGCAGCAGGGTTTTCCCCAGGCTGGGCTGCAGAACCCTTTGGAAGGGGTTTAGATGAGGGGGGATGGAGGATTCCCCTTGCCAGGAAAGGGTGGGGGGAAAGCCAGGTTTGGTTTGAAGAAGTGAAATGAAGGGCTTGGGGGTGTTGTGTTTGGCTTCCTGAAAATCATAAACGACCATCTCGCAGGGGAAAAGTGGGAAGTGGGAGAGCTGGACTCCCATGCCAAGCTCTCCTGGGGAAGGGGCTCTAAAGAGCTTTCCTGGGGTCCCAGGGCAATCCAGGAGCTCTCCCCAGGTCAGGCACACATCAGGGCACTGAAACTGCCAGCAGCTCTTAGCACACACACACAAATTCTCTTTTTTTTGGAATCACTTGGAAAATGTCCTTTCTGTTGCCTTTTTTAGTTAAAGGCTGCAGCTCCGGGAGTGTCTCTCAGGGCAGTGGCCTGTGATCTGTCTGGACAGGTCTCTTTTTTCTGTTATTTATTCCCCTGAAGCTTTCTCTGTAACTGGCAGGGGCTGTCTGGGACATTGTCCTGCCACCTGATGGACAGCAGGGAGCACAGGGTGTCCCTGGCCCTTGGAGCTCCTTGGTGCTTCTGGGTATTAAAAAAAAACTAACATTAATAATAATCAAAACAGCTTTAAACAAAGAAACAGAGAGGAATCTTCTTCTGAACTATCAAAAAGCCACTTAAGCTCCATAATTCACATACACCAGGTCTCTGGGTGGGGCCAGCAAATGACCTCAGTCCCTGACTGACTCTCTTGGACTGTGGGAACCCACTGGATTAAAAAGGTAATTTTTGGTTATGCAGAGAGACCCATTTTGGGGGGGAATAACTGGAATATTGCAAGCAGCATCCACGGATTCTCTCTTCTCTCTCAAAACGCTTTTCCAGCTCAGCTTTAAGATCTTTGGGACCAGCTCTATCTGGGTTTTGGGATTATAAACACCTCACAGCCACAGTCCAGCCCAGCATTCCCTGGGTGCTGCTCCAGGACAAATAAAAATTGCACTGAACTGCAAGGAAATGGTTGGGAAATGGTGAGTGACCGTGTGCTTCTGTTATTGTAAACCCAGAAATGTTTACTCATTATATTGAAATAGGTTTGGATCATTGTGGATGAAAGTGAAACAAGATATAAGCCTGCAATGACATGCATAAATACATAATTAAGTGTATTTCCTTCCCATATGGAGAGGATTAACTCCCTTGCCTCAGCAGGGAGTTGCTTTATTTGGTGTCTGCTTTGGTGTCCCTTTCTCTCTGACAGCTTACAGGGGACGCTGAAAGGGAATTTCACTCGCTGCCTAATGAATCTTGGAATCAGGACTTGGAGGGGAAAGAATAAGTGGTTACTTCAGAAAACAGAAATTTGGCGACCTGAAGGACCGCCCTGATTTCTCTTTTTTGACTCTAAGTGGGCCCTGTGGGATGGCAGTGCCCACCTTTCCAGTATTTATTGCTTAGTCATAAATCCACATGGAGGGCAGAGGGATGTGTCTGGTAAATGCTGAGGTGGCAGCAAAAGCTCCCGAGCTCAGATTTCATAACTCGAGAAATATTTTATCACCCCCTGTGAGCCATACCTCTGAAAAAATCAATAGAACTTGAGAGTTGCCTGTATTGATCTGAAGGGCTGAGTTGTGCTGAAATATTCATGGCCCTGTGTGTTTGTCTCTGTGTGGTTTGGGGACCAAGGCGTGGGCAGATTTCAGAGGGAAATATTCTCATTTTTTCCCTTTAGCTGCATTAAGGTGCCTGGCAAAGCTCACCCTTAAGAGGCACTGAATTTGTCTCACAACCACGTTCCTGCCAGCCAGCCAGAAATGCATTCTCATTATTATTATTATTGTTATTATTTTTCTTAAATGACAAACTGTTGGGAGGAAGGAGTCAGGGAGATCTGATAAAATTAGCACCACATCCTCCTGGGGATGCCCGGGCTTGCTTTGTTTGCAAAGCCAATTTGGACACTGCGTCTTTGATCTTCACTTTCAGTATTTGAGCAGGCATGTTTAGTATCACTCATTTCACTGGAGATTTGGGATTCAAGTTTCCTCAACAAGCTCCAAAGCAGTACATTAGAAGGGGAATTGTCTGCCAGGCATCTCAGAATCTCAATACCCTTGATACTAATTTGATGTGATGCATTTCACCAGATGTGTCTACCTGAGCACTGCTTTATGCCCAGGGGGGTTGTGCTACTGTAGAGTATTAAAGTTGCTGCTTCCCCCTCCCACCCCCTCTTTCCTTGCCTCCCTTTTTCTTCCAAAAGCAGCTGAATTAAAAGCATCCATGATTTTAATCTGCATAGAGGTGGATATTTGGAAGTGCGTGTGCGTGAGGATTTATGCAAAAAACCCCACTGATAATAAAGCTTCGAAAATATTTTAAGGAACTGGTGCTTAGATATAGGCTAAGTGATTAATTTATCCCATGAACTCCAAAACCTGCCTTTTTACATTTTCTATAATCATGGATATAAAGGGCATGACTGAGAAGGAGAAATGGAGAAAAAAAGGAGGAGAATTAGTCTTTAAGAAAAAAATATTGGCTAAACAAGCTGCCAGGGGGCTGAAAATTCTGTTATGGGATTAAGAAGCTCCATAACCTTTCTGATAAAAAAAGAGTGGGGTTCAGGCTATGGAGGGTTTGTGGGTGGTGTTGGATGGAAGGAGAAGTAATGACAATTAGAACTGCTCTCCTGCTTAACTCCCCACCCCGTGCAAATTCAGCCATGGTTAAAAATAGTCCTATGGAATAAAAACAAACACCCTAGAGAGGCACTGCTCCAATCAGTGCCTCCAACTAAGCAGCAAACCAGGCTTTGGGCACCTGAGATTTGCTGGTGTTGCTGCAGAGAGCAGGCACAGCTCGTTCCCTGCACCCAGGGAAGTGTCTGCTCCCCTGGGAATGGGCTCCGAACGTTCCTGCTGCTTTGGGATCTGGATCATCGCTCTTGCTTCCCCCACCCCCTCTAAAATCTGAATTTTTGCTGCTGTGTGGGGCTTCCCAGAAGAGGGAAGGTCCAAATTCGGTGGGAACAGAATCCCAGTGACACTGGGAGTGACCAGAGCTGGTCCTTGTGACCAGGGTTTCACTCACTTTAACTGGGAGGGCATTTTTTCCTTGCATGAATCCCATTTTTATCCATGTGACTGTTACAAACCTTCCCTGTAGAAAGCAGTGGGGGGGACAGAAAAAGCATCCTCTGCATTCTTTATTTATTTCCATCCCTCAATGGCAAAGTAAACGGAATGTTTAAGCGACTGACATCAAAGATGTGATTTCTCTGAAGCTAAAAAGCCCATTAATCACGATTTTAAAGTGTTCTTTAATTACCCTGTAATAAAAAGACATGCACAGAGCGGGAGGAAAAATTGTGTACTTTAGAGTTCCTCATGCTTGTTTGTGTTCCAAATCTCCCTGGAAATCCTTGTTGATCCCTCTTGCTCCTGCTGCTTTAATTCCACCCTGCCACAGCTCCTGTGCTGTGTGAACTGTGTCTAAAGCACAAGGAAAGTGGGTAGGGAGAGCAGGGATGGCATCTGCAGGATTGGGAATTCCATCCTGTGCAGGGACGAGGTGGAGCACTGAGCTTATCCTGGATTGCAGGCTCAGCAAATGTGGTGTTGAGGGCACAGGGACCATTCCCACCTGGAAATCTGAGGGGACACAGGGGCTCCAAGTCTGTAGCTATGTCCTGGGAGAGCTGGAATCCCTCCCTAAACAGCAACTGAGAGGTGCAGGAGCAGAGGGAAAGCTGGAATCCCTCCCTAAACAGCAACTGAGAGGTGCAGGAGCAGAGGGAGAGCTGGAATCCCTCCCTAAACAGCAACTGAGAGGTGCAGGAGCACTGGGAGAGCTGGAATCCCTCTTGGAGGGATGTGAGCTCTCCAAAAAGAGCTGTGAGGAAAAGGACAAGGAGAAAACCTGGTTAAAAAGCTCTTTGTAAAACTCAAATTCATAAAGGAAGGAGAGTGGAAATTCCAGCCTCTCCTGTCCCTTGGAGGGAGGTGCTCAGGATCCTGGTTGGAGAGAAAACCTTGGGAATACAAAGTAAATTCTGAGGTCAGCAAAATCACGGGCCTCACCTCACCAAAATTCCAAGTCCTGCAATCCAATAAAATCTTGCAGTCCTAGAAACCCTCAGCGGTTTTTTAAAAACCTGAGATTATCCATAAAACTGGGACCTCCAGCCGTGATCCCTGTCCCTGTGGACAGTGAATCCTCATCTTACTGGGGAGGAATAGCTGTGAGCTGGAGGTGGGAATGGCACAATCCCCTTTTCCCGGTGTGTTTTGGGCTGGAATTCACTGCTCTTGCCAAACTCAGCCAAGTGGGTACGTTCTGAGTGGATCTGTTTTCAAACCCAGACAGTTGTTAATGAAACAGTTGCTGTTTTGTTGACAGAACATTAATTACTTGATCTTAGGACATGGTAATTGCACGGGCCCCCTCTGTATACATCACTAATTACATTAGCAATTATATGGCATTTTAAAGACAAAGAAATGACTGCAGCAGTTGCAGTGTCAGAGGGACCCTGCTGGTAAATTCCAATCAAGTCCCTGCCATGGCAGGGAGGTGTTAGAAGTCTTTCTCCATCCCAGCCCTGCACAAACCCCACTCAACACTCAAACCAGGCAGTCTGGAGAAGAGAAGGGTGCTTGGATTTCCCATCCGGGTTACTGACACTCTTAAAATTGATCCAAAGCATTCTCAAAAGCCTGCTTGCTGTTGGAAATAGCTTTTTTTCCTCTATTACTCTTACAAATAGCTGAGCCATATCATAAGTCACAACTTAAATTAGGAGTAACCAGCATTGTGAAAGCAGTGTAAAATGCCTCTCTCAAAAGCTGCACTGTGTTTCCAAGGATCTTCCCTTGGCTGTGAATAAGCCAGCTAGTGACAGAAGAAGGTGCAATCCCTGTGCACGTGCCTGTAGTCTGGTTTTCCAGGCCTGCAGTTTCTGAGCTTCTAAAGATCTGGTTTTTCCTGATGTTTTGGGGTTTTGAAGCTTGTTCTCACAGCTTGAACACAAGCAGCAGGGTTTTTTCCTCTAACAATACTTATGTTTTGGATTCTTTCTGTGGGTGGACTTTGCTGTCCCTCTGGTTTGGCCAGTGTGGGTGCAGAGCTCTGTGCTCTCTCACCAATCACACTGGCCTGTCCAGAATCTATAAAAAGGGATCATTTTGTTTGAATAAATCCGAGCCAGATCTCATCTCTCCACGCTTGGTGGAGAAACCTGTGTCCTGTTGTGATTCCCCACGGTGGCACTGTGGGAAAGGTCCTGCCAAGGGCCAGGCTTCTGTTTCCTCCTGTGGTCCTTGGCCCAAGACCCAGCACAACAAATCCCATTTTCCTTCCCCTCTGTGCTTCCCCCAGAGCTCTTCCATTGCCTCCATTTGGTGCCTTCCCTCTCAGGATGGAGAAGGGTTGGGTTTCATTGTCTGCACTGGTGCTGGTTCTCCTGCTCTGCTGGCACCCTCAGCTCCATCCCCAGCTCTGGTTCAGCCAGTCCTGCACACGGAATTAATGAGACATCCCTGCCCCAAGAACCTGGGGCCATTAAAGCCTCAGCTCCCTGCACCTCAGCAGCTGTGTGCTGGCACAGACAGAAATATTTTAACGGGGCTGGCAATCCCCTGCACGAGAGGATGAGGGAATGGCTTTGCTTTCACCATTCGTTGAAGGGAAATTCAGATTTTTTTTTCTGTCTAGAAAATACCTGGAAAGAAAGAAACAAACAAAAGGATAGAAAGGGAGAGGATGTGCTGTTCTAGAAACCTTTCTGAGCCAAGGCTGAGCAGCATGGCCCTGCCCAGGTGTGACTGTCACCTGCCTGGGGAGGGACAACCTGGCCAGCACTGGCCACTCATGGAATTCCCATTATCACTGCTCTTGGGAGGAATATTCCTTTGCTCTTCCTGATACTCTACACATTCACAGCCACCCAAACCCCAAGACACTTGCTGTGTCTGATGGGACCAAAGTCATCCAGCTCCTCCCAGAGGGTGGCAGCAGCCTTGGAGGGAAGGAACAGGACCTGATTGTCCTGTAAAACCTGCTGAGCCAAGGATTTTACAGGGGAGAGGTTTCAAGCCTTTATTGGTCTTAACATTGACCAAAACCCCTCTTTTCACAATGTTTTTTTTTTTTAAAAATGGAGTAAGACTGATAATGAAATACGTTCATGGCAAAGATCCTAGAGATTTTATTTTCATTTTGAAGACATTTCTGTGAAGATAATTCTTGATAATCTGAGCTATTTAGGCTTGGAGGAGTTGTTCACGTGCTTATTTGAGTTAAGAACTTGATTTTTTTTTGGTGTGAAACCCTCATACCTCTCCTTCTTGCTTCCCTCAGCCTTTTGTGTGGCTCCAGCTCAGGGGGTGACCCATCCCAGGCTCATGTTTGTCTCTGTCCATCACCAAGTCCTTAAGAGCTGGAAGGAAAGCAGGAGTGGAGCAGCAGATCTGCAGCTTTCATCTGCCCCACACACTTCCTCTCTGGAGCACAAGCAGGGCCCTGTTGGGGACTGAGGATCTCTTTCACAGGAACTGGGAGTTTTATCACCAAAATCATCGCTGGCAACACGGCTGGGGTTGCTTGGCGGGGGGAAAAAAGAGCTGAATCAGATTTTCAGGAGAATGGGCCTCTGTTCAAGGAGGGTTTTCCAGCAGGACAGAGGAAAAGCTGGGTATCAGTGCTGGGATGAAGGTCAGCTGCTGATTGCAGGTTATCCTGACAGTAGGAATTGATGCTGGCTACCAAACCCCTCTGTTTTCTCCTCACTTTGGGGCTGACACGTTTTCAGATGCTCTCACTGACATCTGGCAATAATTTAAACACTGACTCACACTCTTTCAAAAATGTCAGCAAAAGTGACCTTCATCGTTAAAATTTTCATTTGTTAGGACCTTTCCAGTAATTTTCCCTTGAAGAAAATGGAATATTCCTGGATCAAACGGCCAATTACCCTTTCCCAAGCCGTTTTCAGCACTCTGCTTTGTCCATCCCTGGGCTGAGATGTGCACTCTGCACAAGAGGGAGGAAATTTATCCAGATTATTTTTTTGGGGAGCCAATGGATTCCCCCCTGCAGCATCAGTTCATTGTTTGCTCAGAGTTTTGCACAAAGGCAGTGCCTAAAACAGGACCAGCCCCAAATACAGTCCAGGGAAAGGCCAGCATCAGCCAGTCCCAGTTTTTAATTTTGATTTTGTTCTTTGTCCAGCTGTATACTCATAAGAAAAAAGGGAGGTGTCCAAAAAGGACAGGGCCTGTCCTACCTTTCAAATCCTTTCTGCCCCCCAAAAGGACTGAACTCTCACACTGCTTGTTGTCCTTTTGTAATAAAAGAATGGTCAGAAAAAATCATTAATTGTCCTCTTATTAATCTCAACCCAGCTCTCTCAAAATTGTGGTTGGATGTTTTACAGGCAAATCTTCAAATCTTGCTTTGAAAGCTCTCACATAACATTTTATACCATTTATAAGTGTTCTTGTTACCCTGAGCAAGCCATAAAGAAGATAAAGAAGCAGATGGAACGATCTGAAATTAAGATAATCTCCCCCTTATTTACAGTACAAAAATTTTATTTTTTTTTTTTGTTAGGATAATTTAAAGTTTAAAACTGAAGTAGACATATTCATTTTACAAACAAGATATTCTTCCATAAGTAGGACCATTAAAAACAGTAAACAAAACAAAAAAAAAAAAAAAAACCAAAACAAAATGCTGTCTTTACAAAAGCTCTGTGCATAGCAACTTCATAGTGTATATAACGGACAAAGCAAAAATAAAAACAACCCAAAAACCAAAATAAAAACCAACCAGATAACCCCAAAACTATACAGGAGGGAGAAATGAGGCTTTAATTTACAGGAGGGAGGGAAGGGTTTGGAGAAACCATGCATATTGGAAGTGTGCAAAGAAAGAGGGGAGAGAAAGATGCTCTGCTGAGATCAGTTAGGTGAAACCAACCCTTCCAAAGTCAGGATGAAATTTGTCATTTCATCTTCCCAAGGGCAAAGAGGAAAACTCTCAGGGAATCATCAACAGCAACCACTCAAAGAGGAGAGGTTTGCTCGTTACACTGAAAAAAAAACCCTCACCCATAATTCTGAAATCCTCTTTTTTTTGCTGAGTGTTTGGCCACTGTGCGAGTCCTTTCTCCTGGCCAAGGATCTCTGAGGGTGTTTATTTACAGGTGGTTTTGCTCTGGAAACCTCAATTAATTCTGCACTCATCTCCAGTAGCATGATTTCCCTGCACGAGCAAAATCCATGTTCTAAATAATTCCTAGGTTTAATTTCTTTTTTTTTTTTTTTTTTTTTTTTATTTGGCTCAAAGCAAACCAGATTTTTCATATTTGCATCAACACAAGCAGTTCCTCTTGTGCAAGTGCTTGGAGCAGCTTTTTTAGGGAGGTTTCTCTTTTTCACTTGGACTCGTGGCAAATGGGCAGCTGGACAGAGCTGACAAAAACAACTGAAGGGTGAAAGGAATGTTCAGTGTTCCATAAACTTCCTTTTTTATTTTATTTTATTTTTTTTATTTCCAGACTGTCATTTTTCCCCCTGAATCTTCCCAAGATTTCAGTGATGTGATAGATCCCGTTTTCACCTGCCTGTTCTGACTAAACAAAAATAAAAACAGAAGCATGGACAAAACCCAGCTCCTTCTATGAAATACCTCAACTTTTAATTTCTTTTTTTTATTTAAATTGGAAACTTCCCTGACTGAGATTTTTGTCATGAAAATCACATTTGTTAGAAAAATTGAGAGGATTTAAGGGAGCCAACTGCTGCTCTCCAGCAGGTGGTCTGGAGATTCCAATTGCTCTGGAATATTGCCAAAGAGAATGCTGGGTCTATTTGATGTTCCATTTCAGAAGTCACCTGTCCAGAGAAGTGCAGGGGGAATATTCCTCATCTTGAGCAGGTGGGAATGGAGGAAGAGATGTGCTAGAACGAGCCTGGGCCACCAAGATAATTTTTGGAATTAGGATTCAAGGTGGTTTCTATTTTTATCCCTGGAGAAATGCATAATTCCCAGAATTTGAGCCTCCTGCTTGGCCTTGCTGGGCTATTTGGGGGTTTTGCTGTTTGGCTCGTCCAGCTCAGACTCTGAGCCCTGTTGTGTTACCAGAGCTGCCCTGACAACTCCAGCCTTTTTCACATCTCTGATTCTTTGCTGTTTCACAGTTCCCTTGGTTTCAGAGCTGCTGGTTGACCTCCAGTGGCTGCCACACCCTTGGTGGCACAAGGGGCACGCAGAGAACCCGTAAGCAAAATCAACCTGCAGCTGTAATTAACAGGGATTTCGTTTATTCCTTTTATTTTTTAATATTTTTTTAAATTTTTTTTTATTATTATTTTTTGGAACTCAGACAGTTTCATTAGCCTGACTGTGAAACATGAATTATATCCACGTTTCTTCAACCTGCATTACTCTCACCAAACCTTCCTTTAAATTGCCATTTTTGCTGATATAAGCTGGGCCCTGGGTTTTAGAAGAGATCTTCCCCCTTTTTAGAACCAGTCTCGCTGGCACTGAGAAGGAGCCAGAGGAAGACCCTGCCAAACCCCACAGCACAGTCAGGAGGGCAAAACCCCTTCCCAAAGAGTGGGGCTTGCTTTAGGGGTGGCCAGAGCAGCCCAGTGGGTTTCTCCAGCCCCTCTGAGAGATCCTGTTATTTATCCCATAAATCCCCTTTGTCCCGGGCACGCCAGGAAAGGGCACCTGGAGGGCATTGTGCCATCCTGGGAGGTGCTGCCCAACCCCTGGCAGTGCCCAAGGCCAGGCTGGAGCCCCCTGGGATGGTGGCAGGGGTCCCTGCCAGGATGGCTCTGGGTGGGTTTATGCTCCCTTCCCACCCAAACCCTTCCAGGATTTTGTGATTCCTGCACGGGCTGCCCCGTGCCCAAACCCTGCCCTTCAGCTGAGCCTGCTCATCCCCCCTCTGCCCCCCAGCCCCATGGAGCTGGGGATCTGCAGGGAGGATTTGTGGCTCTTCCTAATCCCACTGAGCTCCTCCACAGCTCCAGACGAGCTCAGCCATGCCAGCTGTCCCAGTTCCACCAGCTCGGCTTCTGCCATCCCCAAACACCACAGGAGCACGAGTTTCCTTACCCATCCATAAAACTGCTGGGCAAATGGGTAAGTTCAGATCCTGGGGCCTTTTTTAGGGTTTATTGGTTAACATCAGGGTGTTTCCATAGGAGCAGCTCTGTGTGCAGCCATTAATTGTGTGGGTTTTAGAGGGTCTCTGCAGTGTAGCTGATTTTTGGGGGTTTTTTCCCAGCTAAAAATGGCTTTCCAACAACCAAATTCTTGTGAGTGTTCCCTGGTTTAGTTGGATAATTGGTGATTTAATTTATCAGACTTCCAATTCCAGGAGAGGAGATGCAAAGGAGAACTAAACTCCATTTTTAGGCTAAAATGCAGAAAAACTCAAAGCAATTGATTACCTCTATGAGCTTCAACATATTAACTGGCAAATACTTACCATTTTTAATAACTCGGGGTAAAAGTGCATAAATCATTCCAAGACATCTTCACCCCTTATAAATGCACCCTTAACATGAAGCATAACTGAACTTCAGGTGTTCTAACTACATGGAAAACCCCAGAGAACCCTTCCCCTCCTAATTCATACCTGGAATCTATAAAATCAACTCAGTACCTCGTCAAAAATCCGATTCACTCAAATCCCTAAGTGCCACTCGCTCGTCAGCTGGCTCTTTGAGACTTAGCAGTTAATCTTAGTACCTGAATATTTTAATTGAAGCGAAGAATGGAAAGGGTGGAAAGATGAGGAGGGTGAAAAAAATTCCCACGTGACCTGTTCACCCACGATGGAGGTAAAATTTCAGAGGGTTTTGTTAATCAGAAAGAATCCTACACATCCTTGCACATGAATTCAGCAAGAGGGGGCAAAAGGTGAGGAGCAATTGCAGCAGTAATAATATATCTCAAACTTATCACTACATTTTTGCATCATCTTTCTTCATTGTACAACTGGAGGGGAAAAAAATCCAAAAAAAGGGTTTAATTTCTACCTCTACGTACAATAAGTTACAAGTTTATTTATTTAAATAATTGTAAAACATCTTACATTTTTTTAAAGAGGTTAAACTATAAGCAAATACACACATACACCAAAGTTCCATCATTCATGTCAGTTTGTCCTAGAAATTCTTTCATGCTGGTACCCTGTTTTGTTGAATTGTTTTTTTTCTGCATAAACTAAATCGATATCTGAAAGGCTCCATAGAAAATAGAAACTTCAACTTTTTTTACCCCTACAAAGTAAAACAAATTGTATCCAAAATATCAAGCTTGAATCATTTTGCCAATTTTTTTTTTTTTCCTTTGAATATTTTACAACTCTCAGGAAGGATTTTTTGTGTCTTCCAGGAAAGACTTTGCATTTCTAATTCCATTCTGCCAACTCTTGTTCATCCTGGCTCTCGCTGATTCTTCGTTCCCAATGTTTGAGGAGTTGATGTGGTTGTGTCAGAAATATGAAACAGGTAAATGATGCAGACTTCTATTTCATCCAATCCATAAAAAATGTTCCTTTTCTTTTTCCTGGGCCTGGCTTTCCCCCAAAAAAGAGCTCGTAGTGCTATTTTTTTTTTTTTTTCTTTTTAGTGGTCCATCACAATAAGTAGTTTTGTGCTGTAAAAGAAAAATGGAAAAAAAAAAAAAAAAAAAGAGGAAAAAAAGGGAAGAGGGAGAGCAGCAAAGCTGCCCCTTCCTTACATCGGGGGAACGACAAGACCAGTCATGGCTGAAAAAGAAAAGGGAAAAAGATGAAATTGTGGCAAAATGTTAAGGAACAAAATATCTTTGAGCCCTTCACCCTCCTGTGAGCGGTCAGGAATCACAGGAAGGGCCTGATCTGAGCTTAAATGAGAGTTTTAGTGCCTTTAAATCCTTTGGTGCCTTGGTGAGAGCTGTGAGGACTAAACTGACACAGCAATGGCAAAGGGTAAAAATTAATAAATCTCTTCCCGTGGGGGTAGGGAGGGAATTCCCAGAGAAGCTGTGGCTGCCCCTGGAATGCCCAGCCTGGGACAGTGGGAGGTGTCCCTGCCCATGGGCTTTAAGGTCCCTTCCCAAACCACTCCAGGGTTTTCTGATTCTGGGAAAAGCCAAGACCCACCAGGGTTATTAAATGGATAAAAAACCCACAGAGGATTAATCCAATTCACGTGCATTTGCAGGAAAACCTTCTCATTTTTGAGTGCTTCTCTCTGGAGAGAAGTCCTTGGAGAGGGACACTGCTCAGGGCTGTCCCCAGATTCAAACTCCTCAAGCTGAACACCCAAAATCATCCTCAAAAACCCAAACTGGGCAAGGTGTCTGCTCCATCCCCACCCTGCCCTGGAAGGACTGGGAGCAAGGAAAGGTGTGGGAGCAGAGGGAACTCCCTTCTGAGCTGCTGACAGGAGCAAGCCAGGAAATTCCAATTTCTGACTCAGGGGCCAAGGCTCAGGGCTGGGTTTTGCCAGTTTGGTTCCAGCAGAAACAGCCTCACCCCACCTCTGAGTCAGTGCAGCCCTTCCTGGCACACTCCCAGAACACTGGGCTTATGTAAATTATTGATTAGTCACTCTCCTGCCTTTAATTGCAGCTCTGCTCCCGGTAAGCGACAGCAGCACCGTTTGGAGCTGCCTGGATCCGGTGCTGCTCCCCGGGGCTTTGAGGGGTAAGCTGAGTTTAGAGGTATTTATATAATAAATGAGTCACCTTTGCAAAGAGGCCTCCATGCAGTGCGAGGTCCTAATCCGGCAAAGATTTATGGTCACCAAAATTTGTGGGATTATTGGTGTGTTTAAAGCCCAGTCCCCCTGAGAATTCATTTCACCCCTGCCTTGAGAAGGTTTAGAAAAGTGCTTTGGGCAAGTTCACACAAGAAGCTGTGTTTCTAACCAACTGTGGATATGGTCTGTGACTTAATACAATGGGAAAATAAATATTTTCATATTTTCTTACTGACTGGGGTTAAAGTCCCTGCCAATTTTAGCAGATAGCTGAAAGAGAAAGTGAAACCCAACAGCCCCAAGTCAGACAGATACTTTTGTCATTGCTTTGGAATTTGCTGTTGTCCCTCCTATTTTCAACACTAAATAAAGCAGGTAAACACGTTTCATGCCTGGTTTTGGGATATGTGTGAGTGCATCAGAAGATTTTCTGATGACACCAAGGATGCTACTCCATTCCTTCTCCTTACCCCCAAATCCCCAAAATATTCCTAACAGTGGTGTCCAGAGTGACGTGGAGAGCTGGGGATTGACCCCACGCCTGCCTTCCTGTCCTCAGAAAGGAAAAACTTGATTCAGCCTTGGATTTGTGCCCTGCTCTGGGATCTGCTGGGCTGAGGGAAGAGGTGAGTGCTGGCTCCATCCCACATAATCCCAAGGGAGCAGATCTCCTGCTCTGCTCTGGGCAAAATCTGCCAGGCTGCCTCCAGGAGCTCAAACTCTCTAAACTCCAGGAGTTCAAACACTCTAAACTCCAGAGTTAACTCTCTAAACTCCAGGAGTTTAAACTCTCTAACTCCAGGAGTTCAGACTCTCTAAACTCCAGAAGTTTAAACTCTCTAAACTCCAGGAGTTTCAAACTCTCTAAACTCCAGGAGTTCAGACTCTCTAAACTCCAGGAGTTTAAACTCTCTAAACTCCAGGAGTTTGAACTCTCTAAACTCCAGGAGTTTCAACACTCTGAACTCCAGGAGTTTAAACCTCTGAACTCCAGGAGTTTAAACTCTTAATCCAGGAGGTTCAGCTCTCTAACTAGGAGTTTAAACTCTCTGCCAGGATTCACCTCTTAATCCAGGTCAAACTCCCACTTTTTGGAACTCCTCTAAATCAGGGTCAAACCAACTCCGGACAACTCTCTCACTCAGTTTCTCTCATCCCAGATTTTCAGGACTCATCCAACGTTTAATCTGGTCATCCACTGCTTTCTGGCTGCATCCCCACTTTTCTGGCTCATCCCACTTTTCTGGCTGTTGGGTGTCTGGGCTCAGCTTAGCACCGTTTATTTTCAGCCATGCAAGGGCTGGGGCTGGTGTAGTTTGAGCTCTGTTTCCCCAGTCAGTCCATAATGGCATAAATGCTTTTTTATGATACTGTTTTTACTAACAGTGTTTTCACTTTTTTTTACATCAAGGAAAACTTCCAGCAGAGTAAAGCAAAGTTTAAACCTGAGATTCTGCCATGTCCCTTCAAAAATACTTTGAGAAAACTTGTAGATGCATCATTTTGGGACGTTTAACTTTTGATGAAATGCACATTTTTTTTTACTGTAGGATTAGAGCTGTTAATAATAAAATAATAAATGCATTGGGATGGAGCAGGTTTCGAGAGAAGCTGTGGCTGCTCCATCCCTGGAAGTGTCCAAGGCCAGGTTGAACAGGGCTTGGAGCAAATCTGGGATAAGTGGGAATTATGGCAGGTGGTGGGGCTGGATGGGTTTTAATGTCCCTCCCAATCCAAACGATCCTGGGATTTTGTGATTCCATGACCCGATATAGCAAGTTCCATACCACAGGAAACACAAGCAAAGCCGAATTTGTGTTACTGGCATTTCATTCTCACCTCCTCCTGCAACAAAGGATGAGCCAGCCGTGGAATATTGGCTGGAATTCTCACCTGGCTTTCCCCAGCTCATCTCCAGGCTTCTCTCTCTTTTCACACACCCTGCTCTGCCCATTTCCACCCCACCTCCACTCCCCGTTGGGGCCGCACTGTCAAAAGCCTATTCCCAGCCCGGATCGCTTTTTATTGAATGTTTGGGAGGTTTGGATTAAGGTCTTACACTGCTAGCAAAGCTGTAATTATTTTTGCCTGTATTACTATATATTGAATCGATGTAACTTTTCAATAAAGGTGGTTCAATGCAGGACACTCCCTGATGAGTTGGGAATATAGCAACCCCCAGTCATTATCCCAGAGGGTCTTTCTTTTTCTTTTTTTTTCTCTTGGAGGGAAATGGAAAAAGAATTAGAGATGAGCCTTATTGTATTAACCTTGACAGCTTGCAATTATCAACTGAAACACTTGATTAAAATTGTCACAAGGTTGGCGAATTTTTTTATAAATAAATAATCAAAGATGGGGAGCACCCAGCTGATCTGGTGATAGGCACCTTTAATGGGTGTAATTAATAATCATAAGCCTGGTGCGTACAAGTGGCCTTTGGAAAACTGCTTTGGAGGAGAAAAGGACTAGCAGCAATTCAACCGTGGGAATGGGGAGGGGATTAGTGCTGAGCTCCGGGATCCTGGCGTGGTTTGGGGCTGGAGGGACATCACAGCTCGGCTCAGGGACCCCTCCCACTGCCCCAGGGACACCCCCGGGGCTGGGGCAGCCACGGCTCCCCTGGGAATTCCATCCCAGCAAATCCTCCTAAAATACACTGCTGGGGAAAAGAACCCTCCCTGTAAACTGCTGGAGAAAGGGGAATGCAAATCTGGGAATTCCATCCCAGCAAATCCTCCACAGATACATTGCTGGGAAAAAAAAACCTCCCTGTAAACTGCTGGAGAAAGGGGAATGCAAATCTGGGAATTCCATCCCAACAAATCCTCCTAAAATACATTGCTGGGAAAAAAAAAAACCCTCCCTGTAAAACTGCTGGAGAAAGGGGAATGCAAAACTGGGAATTCCATCCCAGCAAATCCTCCTAAAATACATTGCTGGGAAAAAAAAACCCTCCCTGTAAACTGCTGGAGAAAGGGGAATGCAAATCTGGGAATTCCATCCCAGCAAATCCTCCTAAAATACATTGCTGGGAAAAAAAAAAACCCTCCCTGTAAACTGCTGGAGAAAGGGAATGCAAATCTGGGAATTCCCTCCAGCAATCCTCCTAAATACATTGCTGGGGAAAAAAAAAAAAAAAACCTCCTGTAAAACTGCTGGAGAAAAGGGAATGCAAATCTTAGGAGGAAGATTGCACAGCTGCTCCTGTTTAGGCTGGGCTTAATCCAGGCTTTAATACTGCTCTGGTTTACGTATATGCAAGCTAGAAAATCTAATTGAAGATTAGAAAAGCTATGGAAAATTATAATCTAGATTTTCATGGCTGCCTGTAAGGAAAGCTGCTTTGAGGGCTGGTAAATATTTATTAATATTATTATTATTATTATTATTATTATTAATTATTATATTATTATTATTATTATTATTATTATTATTATTATTATTTATTATTCACAATAGTAATAATAATATACTATAATCATAATAATAATACTAACAATATTACCTTAATGTAGATATATAATTCTTTATTTAAATTATTATCATTAATATTATACTATATGTATTATGTTAATTTATTTTATTTATTTTATTTATTTATTTTATATTATTATTATTATTATTTTATATATTGAGAGATTTCCAGTTAGAGTGGAAATTCAGAGTTAATGGCCTTTGGAAAGGTGCCTGCACACGCTCACTGCTTGCCCTGTGCTTTTACTCTTCTCCCTCCAGCAGCATTTCCCGTTTCCCAAATTTGATAAACCCCAAATTCCATGCCCAGCACAGCTCTCCTGGCGTGGCACGGGGGATTTTCCCTCTGCCCCTGCCTCCCTGCAGGCAGGAAACCTCTTTGGGAGCCTCCCGGTGACTTTTTGGCCACATCTGTCTGTCAGCACTGTGGGAACGTTAATTTGGATATCAGGCTGCGTGTACCTGGATCCTTTCCAAAGCATGTGCTCCCCAGCTTGCATCAATTTAAATATTTCAGCTGGAATTTGCATCCATGGCTGGGAGAGTTCAATAGTTACCAAGACCTGGCGTTATCAAATCTTGTTTCTTCTTGTTGTGTCACTGACCGGCCCTGCTTTACTGGAGGCTTAAATTGAACAGTTGGAGGATGTGAATATATTTATTTTTGTGTTGATGTGCAGGTAGAAATCACACAAAGGAAGGGACGTGGTTAATAAATTCTGTGTCCATTGAGCTCTGATTTTGCTAATTCAGCAATTATTCTTAACTCATAGATTAATCATGACCAGCTCAGGACTCAGCTTTGGTCAGTAGAAATGGATGGGTGTCAGCTTTTAGCCTTGAGATTTTGTTATATTTAATATTACAGGTCAATTTTTAGGATGTCTCATTGATTACTGATTTACAGACTGGATAAGATAATGTTGTAAACAGCAAATGGCACAGATGGCACAAACTGGTCTCTAATACTTTATTTCTTTATAGGTTGAAAGAGAGACAAACTCTTTCTAAGCAGAGCCTTAAGTGTCACCTTAAGGAAAAGTACAAATTAAAATATTTTATAATTTATGTAAATTTATACTAATTTATATAGTTTAATACTTTTTTAATCTGTCCTTTTTCTGTATCCCAGGAGCAGCCTGAGTGGTTTTCTCTCTGATTTGTGTTTAGCACCACCTCACTTAACTCCTTAATATTAAGGCTTAACATTTTGGCCTTCTCTACATAACAATCAGACAAGTTTAACTTTAAAGTTTAACTTTAAAACAGGCTTAAATCTGTGCGTTCACATGGTGAGATCAATAGATCTGCCCATTCCCGGGAAGAAAAGGATCTTAGGAAAATGTGGATTTTCTTGTGACTGGGGCAGGGGAAGAAGCTGTTGCAGAATTCTCTGCGTTAGCTTTTAAAAATGTTACTGGTTTTGTTCAGCACACTTAGAATTTCCTTCTTACATAAAATAATCACACTTTCTGCAAGTCCCCGTGGCCCAGCTAAGGGTTTATATCACCCCCGGCCCAGCAGATGCTGTTTGTGGGGCTCCTTTGGAATTTCCACTGGCTCTTGGCACGGCTCAATTCCCAGACTTCTTTCCTAGGCTATCTCCTGTGAAGTCTGAAGGAGCCAGGTGACTTCCCAGCCCCTGTAAAGGCATTTTTTATGGAGACTTGGAGCATATTTATGTGCTGCACACACACACACCCCCAGCCTGTTAAAAGCAAGAGCTCGGTGCGGGTTTCCATTCTTATCTCACTGCTCACATTTGTTTCACAGATCACCTTTTAAAGGGCTGTAAATGGGCTGTGGGGCTCAATTCCCGGGCTGAGCCTAAACCTCGCAGCAGGTTTGTGTTCTGCACAGAGCTGGGCATTAACTCTGCTCCCTTTAACGAGTCCCCCAAGCCTGAGGAGAAGCCGTTCCCCACAAAGGAATTGCTATTCCACTCTATCCCAGGGAAAGGAGGAGAAGCCATTCCCCACAGAAGAATTGCTGTTCCACTCTATCCCAGGGAAAGGAGGAGAAGCCATTCCTCACAGAAGAATTGCTGTTCCACTCTATCCCAGGGAAAGGAGGAGAAGCCATTCCACACAGAAGGAATTGCTTCTCCACTCTATTCCAGGGAAAGGAGGAGAAGCCATTCCCCACAAAGGAATTGCTGCTCCAATCTATTCCAGGGAAAAGAGGAGAAGCCATTCCTCACAGAAGGAATTGCTGTTCCACTCTATTCCAGGGAAAAGAGGAGAAGCCATTCCCCACAGAAGAATTGCTGTTCCACTCTATCCCAGGGAAAGGAGGAGAAGCCATTCCTCACAGAAGAATTGCTGTTCCACTCTATCCCAGGGAAAGGAGGAGAAGCCATTCCCCAGAGAAGGAATTGCTGTTCCACTCTATCCCAGGGAAAGGAGGAGAAGCCATTCCCCACAGAAGGACTGCTATTCCACTCTATCCCAGGGAAAGGGCTCCCTTTCTGCTGGGAGTGGATCTTTAAGGTCCTTTCCCAGCCCATTCCGGGGTTGAAATGCATCGGGTCAGAACCTTCCTGTGGAAATCAGTGCCTGGCCCCTGCCTTAAAGCCAAAATCTTGGATCAATCCTCTAACCGGGCTGCTCCTCCTGCGCTCGTGACGCTCATCACCTCCCCTGCGATGCCGCTCGAGGTGACAATGGGCGGCACTCGGGCGGTGGCTGCGCTTCCCCAAATCCAGGACTCAGTGCGAATTACCAGGGGCTCGTTCCTCACCTCTGAACCCATTGCCGTTGCCGCTGGAGCAGGCAGGAGAGGGGGACCCTTGGGGTCTGATGACAGGAGCAAAGGCACTCTTCTGTTTGACAGCAGGGAACACCGAGGAGGAGAACGGGAGGATGGAAGAAGTGCTGGAGGAGCCGACTGTTGGACTTGAGGACATCACTGCCAAAGGAAAAGAAGGGATTTCTCAGCGGGAATTTGGTGAAGCTGCTTCGAGAACCCACTGTCTGATTTCTTCCCTCTCAAAGGAGGTCCCGTTCTCTCAGGGAGTATAATTAGTGTGAAGTAGAGAGGGAGCTAAACTGAATAGTTCAGAAAATAAGGGCGCTTAATTCTCTCAAAATTAAGGGTGAGGGTGCCAGAAGATTGAAAGTCATCAAGGGGAAAAAAAAGAGAGTCAATAGCAACAGTAATGGCCTGTCCACTCAATGTCCTTGGAATCTGGGAAGGTTGGAAAATCCTGTGTCTTCTCCCGTTTTGAAAAATTAAATTTCCTTGGTTTCAAGCTGCTGCTAAGATTTTACTCTAAAGTGGTTACTTTTTAAAGAAGTGCCTTGCAAGAAAAAAGCCCCTTTCTATGTCCAATAACTTGTCCAGGAACTGTTTGCTGAGCTTCCAGAACAATATCAGCCATTCCTCAGCAAAAAGAGGAACAAATAACAATATTTCATGCGAATTCCCAGGTCTCTTGGAAATATTAGTTTGAAATCACAGTAACATGATGCTGGAGACCTAGTTTTTTTCCTTTTAGAAAGCTCCAGAAGAGGGGAAAAAATTAAAAATATTATTATTAATAATAATAATAATAATAATAATAATATAATAATAGTAATAGAATTCAGCTTGTGTTTGGGTGCTTTTGAAGCCCAAACACAAAGAGAGCCTTTGAGGAAATGTGCATTAAATCCATTTTTGCTGGCTGCTGAGGTAGGGGAGTGAGGGTGGGGAGGAGGAGGAGGGTCCCTGTGGGAACCAGGATCCTTCTGACTGTCCTGGAGAAGATTTATAAGTCACAAGAATTTAGATAGAATGATAATTAACATATCACAGGGTGAAAAAGTAAAATTTTGGGGGTTTTAGAATGTGAGATCAGGGGGCAAAGATTAAGGAAATGGGGTGTGTCCCTGAGCTGCTTCATCTCTTGTTCTCCATCTTCTGTGGTTTTGTGGCACATTTGGGTTGGTCTGGAATAAAAGTGCACTGTTCAATGGAGTTAATAGGTATTGGAGAATTGTTGTAAATAAAGCCTATGTAATTTTTAGCATAAAATTATAAATTTTCATCAATCATATAAAATCTGTCCCAAAGGGCAGAGAGCTCAACACAACCTGGCCCGCAGGGAAGACCGTGGCAGGTTAGAGCCACAAATATGAGCTAACAAAGAACAACCAAATTCCAGAACCCGAGAAAAAAAACCATCTCAACCTCTTCTTCAGACGCTGGGCTGGGTGAAAACAAAAAAACCTTCACACATCCAGAGCCAAGCCAGGTGGAAACCAAGCTTAAAAACTGAACCCCAGAGAAACCCAAGCAGCCAAGAGCGTTTCTTCTCCCTTTGCATTTTAAAAACCTGGCGGGTGCGTACGGCCGTAGGGGGATCCCGTGGGCGAGCCGTTGATGAAGCCGGGCGAGCCGGGCACGCCCAGGTTGCCCATGGGCACGTTGCTGTAGCCATTCATGCTGTTGCTGGAGGTGCTGTAGTTGGACTGCTGCGGGGTGGAACTGGACGAGTAACCCCGCGGGGAGATGCTGCTGGTGTTACGGATGTAACCTGCGAAGGAAACACAGCTCACTGCGGGGGATTTTCCAGGTCTAGGACTTGGGAGTTTCTAAAACCCGTTTGTCGAGTTTGGAAAGTAATAGGAGTTGTTTCAGGTAAGACACGGGGGCAGCACTGCCCTGTGGGGTGCCCAGAGTTGAAGGCAGCACTGGGCACGTGGAGAGGCTGCAGGACCAATGCAGGGGAGAAATTGTGGTCTGGGTTTTCAGGCCTGAAGCTTCTGAGTTTCTAAAGCTCAGTTTTTCTGATGTTTGGGGTTTCTGAAGCTTGTTCCCAGAGCTTGAACATAAGCAACATGATTGTTTTTGTAACAATATTCATGTTTGGGATTCTTTCTGTGGGAGGGATTTTCTTTTGTTTTTGTAACAATATTCATGATTGTTTGTTACTGTGACACAGATAGAAACTCACAGCAACACACAGAGCAGGGGTTCAGGCAGAGAAGAAGAAAGGAACTCTCCAGTTTATTGCTGCCCTTGTATCTCTCAGTTTCTGGACAGTGCCCAGAGATTGCACAGAGAAATTCCCACCTCTCTATTTTCACTGGTCACTTGAGAAGTCCATCAGGTGAGATCTTTTACAAAGGAATGCAAACATGATTCATGTTTATCTTACAATTCATGAGAACTGACTCTACTATACTAAAACAAATCAGAAGGCTGATTTTCAGGGACAACAATTGTTTTTGTAACAATATTCATGTTTGGAATTATTTCTGTGGGAGGGATTTTCTTTGGCTGTCCCTCTATTTTGGCCAGCATGGGTGAAGAGTTTTGTCTCTCATTCACCAACCACAGAGGTCTGAGGAAAGAGTATATAAAAGAACAAGGTTCTACTTCATGCAACCTTTGAAGGAATTTCACAGGAGTCTATGTGTGTTGTCCCTGAAAATCAGCCTTCTGCTGTGTTTGGGTGTGATGGAGTCAGTGCTCAGGAATTGGGAGATAAGCAAGGATCATGGTTGCACTCCTGGATGAACAGATCTCACCTGATGGACTTCTCCAGTGAGCAGTGGGGATGGAGAGGTGGGAACTGCTCTGTGCAATCTCTGGGCACTGTCCACAAACTGAGAGATACAAAATCAACAATAAACTGGGGAGTTCTTCTCTTCTCCTCTCCTGAACCCTGCTGTGTGTGCTGCTGTGCTCCCTCAGCGTGTCACAGCGACAGGCGTTGTGCGAGCTGTCACGACAGCGCCAAGCAGCGTTTGGGGTGTGATGGGTTTGGTGTTTCAGGGTCTGGGACGCTCTGGGCTCACCCTGGTTGTTGCCCTGCGCAGAGTCGGCGATGCTGACGCCCAGCTGGCCGCCGTAGGAGTTGATGCCCATCATGGAGCTGTGGGCAGGGGAGCTGGAGAGCGCCGGGAGCTGCGCGGGGTTGCGCGGCACGCTGTACAGAGCCTCGGCAATGTCGGCAGCACGCTTCAGGATCAGGTCCTGCGGGCAGGGGAGAGCTCAGGGGGAATGGGATGGGATGGGATGGGATGGGTGGATGGGATGGGATGGGATGGGATGGGATGGGATGGGATGGGATGGGATGGGATGGGATGGGAATGGGGGGGGGGAAATGGGGATGAGGGGAATGGGGATGGGGATGGGAATGGGATGGGAATGGGATGGGGATGGGGATGGGGATAGGGATGGGGATGGGATGGGGATGGGAATGGAGATGGGGATGGGATGGGGATGGGGATGGGGATGGGGATGGGATGGGAATGGGGATGGGATGGAGGGGATGGGGATGGGATGGGGATGGGGATGGGTGGATGGGGATGGGGATGGGAATGGGATGGGATGGGGATGGTGGATGGGATGGAGGAGGATGGGGATGGGATGGGGATGGGGATGGGGATGGGATGGTGGGGATGGGATGGGGATGGGAATGGGGGTATGGGGATGGGAATGGGATGGTGGGATGGGATGGGAATGGGGATGGGGAAATGGGAATGGGTAATGGGAATGGGGAATGGGAATGGGGATGGGGATGGGAGATGGGGATGGGGATGGATGGGATTGGGATGGATGGGATGATGGGAATGGGGATGGGATGGGATGGGGATGGGGATGGGAATGGGGATGGGGAGAAGGGGATGGGGATGGGGAATGGGGCAGGGAATGGGGGAACAGGAATGGGAACAGGAGAACAGGGAACAGGAACCTTCCCAGGGTCTGGCCCTGCACTGTCCCACCCCCAGCAGCCTGACCTGGTTGTTGTGGGGGGTCCCATACAGAGCCTCCACCAGGTCAGCAGCTCTTTTCAGCAGCATTTCCTGTGGGGCAGAGGGAAAGAGGCATTTTAATGGGGAAAAATCGCTCCAGTCAATAAAACGAAGTGAAATAAATATGTAATAAAGAAGAAAAATAAATAATAAAATAGAATAAAATAAAATAAACACAAAAATATATAATAAATAAAAATAATTACAAAAATACTATTAATTATATAAATATGTAATAAAATACAAATAAATAAATACCGTTAACAGAATAGAATAACAAAATAAAATAGAACAGAAGAAAATAAATCAAATAAAATAATAAATTGAATAAGACAGAATAGACTAGAGTAGCCTAATGTAAAATAAAAAATAAATACAAGGAATGGGATGGGATGGGATGGGATGGATGGGATGGGATGGGATGGGATGGATGGGATGGAT
This sequence comes from Sitta carolinensis, assembly GCA_032173965.1. NCBI lineage: Eukaryota > Metazoa > Chordata > Aves > Passeriformes > Sittidae > Sitta > Sitta carolinensis. The sequence goes on along the minus strand of CM063302.1, from coordinate 1,941,638 downwards.
GATGAGAATAAATAGAATAGAATAGAATTAGAATAGAATAGAATAGAATAGAAAGAATAGAATAGAATAGAATAGAATAGAATAGAATAGAATAGAATAGAATAGAATAAGAATAGAATAGAATAGTTAAATAAACAGAAATAAACGCATGAGCTGGTATTCTCTCAAGTGATTCCAGGGTTTGTAGGCGGTCATTCCCAAGCCCGGCCGCGTTTCCCAGGAGGTCTTTGCCGGGTAACTGAGGGATTTAAGCCCTGCCAGGGGTCAGAGCAGCGCGCCCAGACCTCGCGTCCCTCCGGAGGCGGCGGGGCTGAGCCCGGCTCGGCCGCGCCGCTCCCGGGGCTCCTCGGTGACCCGGAGCTCTCCAGAGTCCTGAACCTGCTCGGAGCGCCCAGAGAAATCCCCGCTGTCCCCGCTCCCCCGGGGCTTTCCGTGGATTGCTCTGCACGGGCACACGGAGCGGGGTAGGATTAAACACATTCCTCTGCACAGACACGGGGATCTGCCACCACGCCAGGGCAGAGCGCAGGACAGTGAACTGGGAACCTGCACTGCACTCGATTCAGCAGCAAAATTGCACACAGGCTGTTTGAACCCTAACACACACAAATCACTGTGTGCTCCACATAATCCCGTTCTTGCCAGACTTACAACGAATTGGTGAATTCAGATGTGATTGCCATTTAAAATATAACTGCGTCTCTTTTATTAATTAGGAGTGAAAGAACGTATTTGGTGGGCTGGGTGAGATGATTAAAATTATTTTACCTTAGCTAATCTTTCGGGGTCCCCAGGATGCCTTGGGATGACCTTCTGCAGTCTTTGGAAGCCATAATCTATGGTAGGTTCATTTAAAGCTGGAAGGAAAACATCAAACCCCCCCACATTATATGAGTGTATCTAAACATGCATTTTTACATGGCTCTGTCTCAATAGGGCAACAAAGACATCATGACTTCTGCACTTAAAACTACTCCAGCTTCCCTGTCTTCTCTCCCTCTGTCAAAGGCTGAATGAATAATTTGCAAGATGCAGCAGCACTGTCACAAAATACTCCTTTAAGGATGAATGTTTCACTCTGGACAAAACCATGACAGCAATAAAGCAAATTATGAGACGAGCGCACACCAGAACAGGTCTTCTCCTGCTGGTTACACAGGCAGAAATCAGACAGCCGTGTTTGCTCCTCTAATAAACACATCCCACCCACGCCCCCAACGTTTTGCAGTCCCAAAGTAGGGCACAGCTCCTCGTCAGACACATTCCCTTCCCCAGTTGTGTGTTCTGCATACGCCGCCACTTCCCTGTAATGATCTGAATCTCTGGTGGATAAACCAGGAGATTTTGACCCAGATCCTCAGTTAGCAATAGCTGGCAGAGCCCTACTGGCGTTGCTGATGATTTCAGAAAACTTCAGACCCTTTCTTAGTCTCTGCTAGGCAATGGCGGCAATGATAATCGAATTTCTGATTATTCAAACTCCGATTTAAATTGGTGTAGAAGCCAAAAGTCAGCTTGCAGCATCCTGTGTGCTCGGGCTCTGCCTGCCTCCAACACCTCAGCAGTGCCACTGTGCACCAGCAGAGTTACAGGGATGTTTTTCTTTGAATTCCCTTATTCTTCAGAATGCACATTTTAACACAAAAGACACATTCATGCTGAGGATTCTGCGAAGAATTTCATGACACATTTAATAAGTAACACATGTAAGTCCTTTAACACTACCCCCAGTCAGTGCTGACTTAGACCTTCTTGTACCATTTGTGGCTCTTTTTTGGGGGGAAAACAAAATCTTTATTTTTTTAAAATAACTAGCACTGGCACAGCTGAACCCCCCTGATTACAAGAGATGCTGATGGTTCTTATTGAGTTATCTAAAATATCCTGAGCACCTCACAGAGGAGCCATCTCCTGCACCAGGAGATGAACCCATCAAGTGAGACAGACTTTTACAGGTTCCCTGTTTATCCCTGTTTATCCCTGTCTGCCTTTAGTATAACAACACGAGGTAAAAGGTCACATTCCCCACTGAGACACATTTTATATTTACCTTTTATTAAATAATTATGGCATGGCACGAAGTTTAAATATTACAGGAGATAATCGAGTGGGAATTGAGCAGAGAAAGCCCAGACCTGAGAATTTAGTCTTGGCTATACTTAGAATGTCTTTGCTCTCCACTGGGAGCCATTCTGGTTTGCTGAAGGAGTTTAATAACACACATTTCAACTGCCACAGAATCTACATCCTGTTTGGGAAGAGGAGTTTTTTGGGGGGTGGGTTATTTTGCCAATAATCATGAGAATTAGAGGCCAGTTGCCTCAAGAGCCTAAACATCATTATGTGCCATTTCTCTTCTTGATCACAAATCTATTCGTTTAAGTTATGCTTCTAAAGATAAAGAAATGTGAAATATATAGGAATTCAAACATGTGAAAGATACAGGAATTCAAATATATACATATATAAAGTTCCTAAAAATAGCTAGTGGGAATATGCAGAACGCTAATTCAGGAAGAAGAAGCTGGCTATTATTCAACAATCATTTTTCCAATGGATTGACATGGACAGTTTCAGCCTGATAGATCAACAGCAGCAAATCATTTCCCAACAATGCTGAATTGTTCTCAGGGCTCAGCCATCCTGAATCAATGTGTACATTATGTCTTTCAGCACAAAGGTTTTCTGTACAGCCTGCAACAGAATTGCCCACTACTGGTTTTACTCATTAATGGAACAAAAATATCTCTGTTGTGAAATCCTGTGAAAAAACCAACCCCAAGTATTTGGAGGAGTAAATGACACCTTCCCAAGTGGAGGCAAAGATGAAGAATCCACCAGCAAGTTTAAACAGCTTCCCCACACTCCACTTCCACTGAGGAAAGAGCTGCTGGGTCAGGAGTGATTTATCTAGAAATATGCCAGAATTATAGCCAAATGTTTTGGGGTTCATGGATTCAGAGACCATAAAGGGGTCTGACACACAAGCAGGCTGTTCATTATTTCCTACAAATCAGATACCTGAAATGAAACCCCTCAGCAAATGGACTCAGGTACAAAATCCCTTTGGCAAACCTCAAACCCAGAGTTTCAGGCTCAAGAACCTCCCCAAACAGTTTAAAAAACTGGGCATGACATGATACAATTTACACACAAAAAGTGAAGCCACCTAGGGAATAAACTAAATTATCAGTGAGCCTGTCAAACCTCTCCCTAGCATGACTGTTTTAACATCAGATTTATCATATAAGAGTAGGGAGGGACCTCAATGTGTCACCAACTACCTGACTTCATTTCTGTGAGGCTCTGAGTCTGGACACTGCTTCCTCTCTGCTGTTCTTCACCCTTCAAAACCTGTGTTTTCACCTCGAACCCAGCTATCCCTGCTGGAACAGGAGGGGAAGGAGAATCCTCCCAGCTGAGCAAGTTCTTGCAGAACACTTGGCTGCATCTGCCAGAGCTGCAGCTCCCAGCCTCTCTGCAGCACCCACCCAGCAGAGTGCTGACACTGAGAGGATTCATTAGCTCACATCAAAGCACATCTGACTGCTGCAGCAGGAGGAGGAGGAGGAGGCACCCTTTACCCTGGCTGGTGCTGATTTCACCCTGGGAGAGGAGGGAAAGGTCCTACAGCCTCAGCACAGCCCTGCAGCTCACCTTGGGCTTACCCCACAAAGCACAGCACAGGCAAAACAGGAGAATCAAAGCCTGGATGGCTCTAGAAACACCCTGGACCCATAAAGATACAGCAGAGGGAGAGCAGATTTTGCAGTGGGATGCCCAAGCTTTAAGGGGTTAGCAGAGAAAAGGAACCTGTGGCATCGAAGTTTGGATCATGGAATGGTTTGGGTTGGAAGGGACATTAAAAATTATCTTGTTCTACCCTGCTGCTGTGGGCAGGGACAATTTCCACCAGTCTTGGATGCTCCAGACCCTGTCCAGGCTGGCCTTGGACACTCCCAGGGATGGATGGGGCAGGCACAGCTTCTCTGGGCAACCTCAGCACCCCCACTGGGAGGAATTTCTTCTGTAAGTCTCACCTAAATTTCCCCTCTTTCAGTTCAAACCCATTACTCCTTGTCCTATCACTACAGTTCTTGTAAAATATCCCTGTCTGGATTTCCTGTCGGCCCCCTCAGATCCTGGAATTCTCTTTTTCCCCATGTCTCTCACAGGCTGAAGCAGTGACAGCAGGAAGTGCTTTGTCACCTCAGCTTTTTCTGTCCAAGGGAACTCACTCTTCCAATTTATAGAGCTCTCTGCATCCTTGTAAGTGTTGTTTCTCACAAGCAGAAAACAAAAGCTCCAATCTCCTTACAAGATTTAGCAAACCAGCACCTTCTCATCCCTGGATCCTGGCACGGAGGTTGATACTGCACAACCCAGAGCCCAACCTCTCCCACAGATGATTTTATATTGCTTTGCTCTGACAGGGTAACCCCTGGAGGATTTCTGCTCAGCAAGGAAAATTATGTTCCAAATCTCCCTGATATACACATTTCCAGGTTAGCCTCTCCGTGACAAAGAAAATGCAGAGCTCTGATCAAAGCTGAGCTAGGAAAGCCTACAAGATGTGCCCTCAGCTGGCATAAACTGGTGTGTTATTAAAGCCAAGGGAACTATAATGGAACCACTTACAGCAGCAGAGAATTTGAATTTGTGTCATATTAAAAGCAGAATATGAGGCTACAGCAAGATTAGCAGCAGAGAACAAATGTCTTTTTATTCCAGGAGCAGCTGATGAAAGGAAAGCGACTCAGAACAGGGATGTGTGTGCAACCTGTCTCCTCGCCAGCTGAAGGCACACACAGGGACTGTATCTTTGGGTGTAGTAATTTTAAAATGGGCTTTTATCTCTCATTTTAAGCATTTCACCTCTTACTTCAGCTGCTAAAGCTGGCTCAGCAGCTGCCATCCCCTCCAAGTAGCCATTTGTCTGGGTTTTTGCTCCAGCACATTTTTGCATGCCTACAGAATCCTGCTGGCTTCACTCTGACCAGGAGTTTTCCATGTGGGAACCTTCTTGAAAATTCCACATGTCCCATTTTGGGTTGCAGCACCCTGAGTGAGAGCTCTTGGGAGTGGAAAAGCCCCAGGAGTGCAGCAGTGCCAACACAGCACACTTTGCAGGAGCCTGACAGAAAGACATTACAGAACACCAATGAGCTCCCACACACCCTCCCTGTGCCACTCAGATTTTCCCTTGAAATGTATAGCTAATTTTTATTTTCATCTTTCCAACAGTTTGCCATTTTCTTCCTCAAACAACCCGTCTTAATGTGACTCTTTCAGGAAAAAAAAAAAAAAAACAAAACAAACAACCTAACAAACAAACCAGAAAGAAAAGCTCAAATATAATCAGGTTGAACATAAATATTTGGTTGCATATTCTGTAGGGGACAGCAGTTGGGAAAAATATTAATGTGCAGTAAAAACTCCTTATGAAACCTCCTCCTTAGGCCCCCCAAGTGTCACCACTGCCAGAGTGGCCTTGGAGGAGCAAGAGGATAAATAAATTAATTAATAAATCAATCAAACCAGGGGTTGTCAACGCCGCTCAGCGACGCAGCTCCTGCAGCCCAACTCCCAGGCACCCACCTGTGTAAATGAACCTGCCTGGTGCTCCTTTGCAGAACTGCTTGGATTTGTAGGATAATGTCACCTCCACCACTCCGGGGATGTGCCGGGGAGGCGTCTGCACGCGGATGGCGTGCGGGGTGATCAGCTGGGGACACAGCACAGGCACCATCGGGGCTCTGTTCTCTTAATTCACCAGGAAATTGTGGAAAAGTCTGCATTGGAAGGATCTTAAAGAGCATCCAGTCCCACCCCCAGGGAACATCTTTATCCCAGATTGCTCCAAGTCCTGCTCAGCCTTGGGCGCTTCCAGGGATGGGGCAGGCACAGCTTCTCTGGGTACCTGTACCAGGGCCTCGCAAGAAAAATTGTAATCCTCATCTCCAGCTCTCCCTTCTTCTACTCTTTCATTCTACAAATGAAATTAGTTCGTTTTAAAGCCATTCCCCCTTGTCCTGCCATCACAGGCCTCAATAAATGTCTTTATTTTTCAGATCAGCAGAGGGGTACACCTGGGTTAGTTCCTGGCCTCCGGGAGAGGATCACACATTTTAGGATAAATTATCATCAAGAAACTTGAACTGTTAAGACCATTGGTTAATTGGTGGCTTATTCCTGGGCCCAGGTAGAATTTTTTTTCTCCTTCCCAAACCCTTTCTTTAATTCTCTACCTTTTCTTATGTAACCTGGGTAAATAATAAACCCAGTGGAAAAATTGGTAGAGCAACTTTAATTAAGGTCATCAACGGACAAAAAAAGATATGGGAATACCAAATGTCTCCTTCAGCTCATATCAGGAGACAATTTCTAATAATTTCTCAGATTTTATAGACGCCTAGAATTGTTCCATCTCATTCTGGGCAACACTCAACGATATCACAGAGTAAGGCAAACACATCCCGTGAATTCCCTGTACACCGGTTTCTGTGTTCCACCTCGCCCAGCCCCACGGAACGGGAAGGGGCATTAGCCCTGCTCGGGAAGGGGAAGGCTCGGCAGGTGCGGGGCAGCGGTACCCACCTCGCTCCACACCAGCATGGTCCCAAACACCACCTGGAGCCCGTCGAAGAAGTTGTCCCCGATGATGATCACCATGGCTCCGCCCGTGGTCCAGCCCTCGCTCGGGCTGATGGCTTTGATGCAGGGCGTGGCTGCGCAGAACAATAAAACCCTTCAGAACATCACCTAAAGGTGTCAGATTTTATCCCACACACACAGCTTTGAGGCTGGTTGCAGGCTTGGGGGTAAATCCCTGGAGCAATTCCTGTGAGCAGCGAATATCCCAAGTGATGCCGAACTGCAGCTCCAGCCATCCACAGCTGGGAATTCCCGAATTCCCACTGTCGGCAGAGTCCCTTCCACTCACCCCTGAAGGCTGCTCGCCACTCCACCAACCCCGGTTTGTTGATAAATAAACAAATAAAGGAGTGTTTTCTGCCTGGCAAGTGTTAATTACTTGCCTATTCATTACTGGCACTTAACATCATGTCATTAAAGCCTAATAGGCCAACTGTAGTGGGTGTAAAAATGAAATGCTTAAGGGATTGTGCAGAGGCTGCTTAAAAAAACGAAATAACACCCATCGTTAGCACGGGATCCCACAGACACAAACCCCGTGGAAAAAAAAAAGGTAGAGTCACGCTCATTAAGTTTATCAATGGGTGAAAGAAGAGATGGAAACATCAAATGTCTCCTCCAATTCATATTAGGAGATAATTTCTAATAATTTTCTTGATTTTATAGAGTCTTTTTTTTTTTTTTTTTTTTTTTAATTTCTTTCTTCCATATGTTGAAGGCCTCTGGACTATGCATCCCATCAGGAACCCAATATGGTTTCCAGGCCATAACCAAAGTCAATCCATCACTCCATTCCCAATGTTGACAGGGTCAGAGGTGGAGGGGAACCTTGGCAGAGCTCCAAAAACATGAGACTCCTTTGAACAGCCAGTCAATCACATCCAATCAGTCAAGGAAAAACTGGATGGCTTCCTAGGCTAGGAATCCTGGGATTTTCCTTCTACCATTTCACTGCCCACTGGGGGAGAATTAACACCACTCTGAATTCTTTACTGATTCAATCATTTTCTTCCAGTTCATTAATTCTTCTTTTAGGTTGATACAGGGCACAGTTAAGAAGCGGGGCAGCAAAACATTATAATGAAATAATATCCTTGCTTGTCTTTTCTACTAACATCACCAGCTCTTCTCACTTTCAGAGGCTACAGGAGAGGGAAGAGCAGGCACTGACAGCGCTTCCCAGTCGGTTTTTTTGAGCGCTGGCTGCAGGAGGGAGGTGGAATGCTTTGGGTACCAAGAGGAGGGGGCAAACGTTTTGAAACTTAACAGATACAAGAATTTGTAATTGCTCGAGTACAGTCCCCAAACCCATCGTGGGGCTGGCCATGAGTCTGGCTTAGCCAAACAAACTCCCATCAATTAGTGTCAGCTCCCTCTGCGCATCGTTAGGCTCCGGCACAGTTTGTTTAAGGGAACCAGTGACACTTTTTCATACACATCTTGTGCTGCAACGGCTCTGTTTAACTAAGATGTCATCTTGCCTAATTTGCCTGAAATCAAATCTATCCCAGCTGAATGAGAAGGCTGAAATTTAGATAATGCTCGGTGTTTCTGTGTTTTCCATCTCTGCAGTACATACTAATTAATAAATTGCAGGGGGAGGGGGGAGCCAGTCCCTTGGATGGGAGGAGGATTATATTTTGCATGCAGTAGACACTGTTTTCCTGCCTCTGCCTTCCCCAAACCCCCTGAGGCTCTGCAATTCCCCCTTAGCTCCCCTTCACTCCTGAAAACAAACAGAAAGGGAAGAATGGGTAATTTCTGCTGTGCTCTCCAGACACAACTCCCACCTTCCGAGGGGTCGAGTCTCCTCGCCCTCCGCCCGTGCTTGGAGTTGTTGTGCACGAACATATTGTCAGACACTGCCAGCACGTGCCCATCCACGTTCACTGTTGTCGATAGCACCACCTGGATATTTAGGGAGAGAAGGACAAAAAATAAAAAAATAAAAAAAAAAAAATAAATAAAAAAACCCCAGCCAGGTAAACGATTTATTCAAAATTCTACTTGTTGAGGATTAATTATTCAGCGGAGCTAAACCCCTCTTGTAAAATGGCAGCACGCCCTGCAGGTGTTTAAGAAGGGGGAAATATTTTGAGCTTTTGTTCAGTGCATAGATTTCATTTAATACAGCATCCTGTGGGCTGTAGAGAAGCCTCGCTGTATAATGGCCCAGCTCCTGCAGGATGGAAACTCCGTGAAAACAGGACCTAATATCATGCCTGGTTTTGGAATGTGAGTGCACAGTGCCTCCTGAAAAATCATCTGAGCCTGAGCACCCCAAACCAAGCAGCAGGTCTCAAACCTCAGCCTCCATGACAGGGCTCCAATTTGAATTCTTAGAGGAAAAGAACTATATATGTTAATTAATCCCACTTTAGATTTTAAATCCCATCAGTCCAGAAAGATGTGTGACTTCAAGCCACAAACTTTTGGGAAAAGCACACGGTGCTTTAACTCCTGGAAGAAGATGCCCTCTGAGTGGTTTTGACCATTAGTTGGTGTGAACGAGCTGAATTCCATCCCACTGCCACACCTACAGGAATGCACAGCCATGGAGAGTCCAACCCTGGATGTGCTCATGGATTTTCACAGCCTCAGCTGTCACCGCTGAGGTAAGAGAATGTCAGGCTCTAATTGTTGATAAAACTCTATCCAGCACAGAGCAGGAGAGACCTTGCCCTCCCCAGGCTTAGGCGAGCTTAGAGAATACTTTCTTTCTCGAAACAGCTCTAATTCATTCCAAAAGGCTCTTGTCATCCTGTACTCTTCTACTTCTCAAGCATTCTTGTCGCAGAATGTGTTGCTTTTGTGTGCCAACTGATTTCCTCATTCCCTTTAGGGTGGGGTGTGACTCCATCCAAAGGGAACGTTTCCCACATGACATAGCTGAGCCCGCTCAGATGCACTTCATTATTTTCCCTTAAACAATGGAAATAAATTTTAGTCTCTCACTGGCCAGCCCAGAGCACACTGTGGCAAAGGGGAATAGACCCAAATCATTCCAGTGTCTGAAATATTTACGACAAGTGTTTAAATTGCAACCAAATGTAAATAAAATGCGTGTCTTGTCTGTACAGTTACACCGTGGAATAGAGACATCTCTGAGCTCACACCGACGGGATAAATGCACACCCAGGAAGGGAGAATAGGGGCAGGCTTCAAGGGTTCACACAGAGAACAGAGCCATGGAGTGTCCTGAGTGGAAAAGGATCAGCCAGTGCAGCTCCTGGTCCTGCACAGCCTCCCCAGCAACCCTCCCAGGGATGGGAGCATTGTCCCAACACTCCCGGAGCTCTGGCAGATTTGGGAATGTGCCCGTTCCCTGGGCAGTGCCAGCCCCCTCGGGGGAAGAGCCTTGCCCTGAGGGCCAGCCTTTCCCTTCCCTGCAGCCTGAGCCTCCCTGGGCCAGCTCCAGCCGCTCCCTGGGCGCTGCCAGCGCTCCAGAGCAGAGGGCAATGCTGGAATCTGGGCACCACCCCGGAGCCACGGGGAGAGGAGGGGTAGAGACCCCCACAGCAGGGGCAAGAGCCAGTCCAGGGGACAAGTGCTGAGCACCCTCTGCTCCCTGAGCCAGCTGCAATGGAAGATGCATTGCCAGACCTCTGCTCATGTGTGGTTTCATTTTTATCCACCTCTCCCACCCCTGGCAGGCAGACACTTGGCCTGGCACAGGCTGGGACCCAGGGTGAATAAACACAGCATTGTCATGGACAGGATGAGATGCAAAGTTCAGATGTGGAGCAGAACCTTCTCAAAGTCTGGGACCTTTTTTTTTGCTGTAACCTGAATTTCAGCAGAGACCTTTGCCATTGCTACACCACCACCAGCCAACTCTTCATCCATGGCGTGGAGAAAGGACGTGTGAGCTCATGGACATCAAAATGAACTTCTTCACTTTGCCCCAGCCATTCCCTCCTGCCTGATGGGGCTCACAATGCAATTGTTTTATTCTGGAGATTAAAAACTAATGTTTTATGGATAAAAGGAGGAGGAATGTGCATTCCACCATGGTCTCTAACTCCCAGGCCCTTCCCTTTCACAAGCCAACTGCTTTCCCCCAGTGAGTATTTCCTGGGTCAGGAAGGGTGACCCTTTCCATCTGGAATCAATCAGTCAACTCCTGACAACTTCCTGAAACACCTCACTCCATTTCCTGTTCTCTCCCCCTTCCCTTTTTCCCCCTGGTTTGCTTCACTCTTCAAAACTGCAGGCCACAGCAGCTTAATGTTAGAGGGTCAGACACAGTTAGACTCCAAAACACTACACAAGAACACCTTTGACCTTCAAAAATCTTTACATCTTAGCTAAACAAATCAAGGTCAACGTTTCTTACCATTACCTTGTTAACCATTTCTGTGCACTTTTGCCAAAACCCTCCTGAACACATATTTATCAACAACACTTGTTCTCCCAACGTCATAAAATAGTCCAAGCCTTTTAAAAAAAAAAAAAACAAAACTCTCTATTTAGTGCTGATGAAAGGTGATGTGCAAACTTCCCTGGAGATTTAAATTCTGACTTTTGCCCACAGCACTGGCAAATGGTTCTGGCGAGTTTTTCTGTTCCTTTGTCACTTCTTGTGTATGATGATTTGGCTTCTTTGCCAATTTTGAGTGGATGATCTTTCACCTAACGTCGTTTGTCAGTGCAAAATTTAATCTGAAGGGAATAATCTGAGAGCAGTAAAATAGGTCAGGTAGGCCATGGATTCTGGTAAGTGAGGCTGAGGGCCAAAATTTGGGCACAGACAGCATAGAAACTTAAGATTTTGTGCCCCCCAAAAGCTGGACCAAGCTATCACCTCTGATGGGGTTTCAGAGGACAGCAAGCAAGGAAAGAAATAGAGAGGGCAGAGAGTTATTCCTTCATCCTCCCACACACTTGGGATCCCATCTCCCCAGACCACTGGAGGAATTGCAGTTTTCTGAGCTGTTTTCACACTCCTCCAGGTTCTCCCTGCCAATCTGCAAAGGTCTCCCCATCAGCTGGGAGGCCACAGTGCCTGCCCAGCAGTCCTGGAGCTGCAGCTCCACATCAGTTTGGTTTCCCAGGTGGATTGCTGTAATGCAATCCTCGCTCAGAACCCACTGGGAGGGTTCACCTCCCATGACATCCTGCCAAAGTGTCTTTAGCACATTAAACTCGGCTCCTCTGAGCTGCACTGCCCCTCCTTCACCTCCCTGCACAGCTCAGGGGGTTGTGTTTCTTTACAAACCTCCACCTGGGTTCTACAAATTTCCCTCCCCAACCATGTTATCTCAGTATTTCCCTATTCTAAAGTGTGCTGCTCTTCAAATCACAGATATGCAAATCCACTCACATCCCCAGATATGAAACCTGTATCAGTCACAGACACCTATTTAGACATGTGGTACGAACATTCCAGGCATACAGGCATTTACTTACATGTAACATATCTCATCACTGTGTAAATGATCTCTCTCAAAAAATTCCTGTTGCCATTCCAAGTGCGGAAAAAATTCTTTATGACATTGTACATCTGGAAACAATATTGCATTCCTGATGTGCTTTCCCTTATAATTCTCTAGTCACAGCACCATGTTATTTTAACTTAAAAAAAAATAAAAAAACAAAAAAAAACTGTTATAGGGATTTTAAAAAATGATTGTTATTATTGTTATTAATATTATTTTCCAGCTGAGTGGAAGGAAAGATGTCCTGCCTCATCCTGCTGCCTGGGCTTGGACAGGGCTCCCATTGATGTCAACAGGAATTCTGGTTGAGGGAGTAACACAGGAGGAGAGCCAGGATATGATGGGTTTGCTTCAGAGTTGGATTAGGAATAAGATAAACCGTGTGAAAAACGCCAGCAGCCTCACTCTGCTCAAAAATTCCGTGGAATTCTTTGGGAAATCCTCTGCAGGACCCTGAGCCTGCAACCTGGGGGCTGACAGGGCAAACTGGGCACTTGCCCTTCAGCCCAGGGAATCTGGAGGTTCTTGGGGTCCAAGACCCCACTCCTGGTCACTGCCACCTTGTCTTCTGCTCTTATCCAAATTACCCAAATTTCTATTGTTTATCGCTTTATCGTTTATTTATTATTATCCATGATCAGCCAGATCATGGAGCTGCTTTCACAAACCCATTTGCCACCATTTCCACCTTCTGCCTTTGCCACTCGAGTTGTTTTAAAGCCTGGTGAGGAGGGAATTTACGGCTTACAGCCTAACTTTGTTCCTAGTCAGTTTATACCTAACATTAGCTTTAAAATTATTAATTCCCCTCCTGACCTACCTGAGGGTAATTCCAGAGAGCAGTCCCAGCCCTCCTCAGTGCAAGTATTTGAGCCAAGCTCCTGCCCAGCCCCTCAATGCCCCATTCCTGCACCTGCTCCAGGGTCCTTTTGCTCTCTTTTGACTGGAATTAATCCAGTGCATTGTACCCAGACAAGAAACCAGAGGGGCCCAATGCAGCAAATCCCCCTCCTTTCACTGGCAGGGTGAGACAGAGTGGATCTCAGCTGTGGCTTGTTTTTAATGGATGAGGCATCACTCTGGGAATTTTCTTTCCCCATGGATATTTGGCCTTCAGATCTGAGCCCATTAAGCTCCTTGAGCACTTTTCCTCTCACAATTGAGTCAGTCCTTCCCTTACTCACACAGAATCTAAAATAACATCACCTTTCCTTGGATCAGTCAGTGCCCATGGAGAAATCTGCCCCCTCCATTCAGTAACTGGCCCAGGCTCTGCTGCGTTTGTTTTGTGATTTATACCTGGGAAATTAGTTGCCCATAATAATTATTCTATGGAGTATTCCCTGTACCAGCAGTTCAGTGATCCCAGCCTGACCATGGGGGTCTCTGGCTCGTTCCTTCCCCACCAGCCTGAACAGGATTCTGATTTAGAGCAGTTATATTTTACCCTTGCCACCCTTTTTGCTCCCTGCAGCCTACATTCCTAACTCCCAATATCATCCCACCCCCCTTAATAATTTCCCATCTCCCTGAGTGCCACAGACCCCTCAGAGCTCTGGATTAGAGGGAGCTGGGTGAAATCCCAGCCCCAGCCAGCTTTGCTCACGTGCCTGATGATGAACTGATCCAACCACTCCGAGGTCAGGAAGAAAACCTCCCCAGGGATGCACCTTGTTATTTTTCCTTTCCCTTCCTCCCCAGAGCATCTAGAGGAGGGGGGATACCTGCCAGCAAGCATTCCATGTCATGTTTTCTGCTGAAAACAGAGGGCAATTACTGACCTTTCTCTTTTTGCTCCTAAAAAAAAAAAGGACATAGGTTCAAAGCTGACCACTGTTAGTACCAATTTCTGCTGCCTCCTACCTTTCCCTGGCACTGCAGGACTTGTTTAATCCCTGGCACTGCAGGACTTGTTTAATCCCTGTGCTCCTGGAGGAAGCAGAATTCCCAATCAACGGGAGCCAAGTGTGGGAGCACCAGGTCTCAGCTGAAACATTTCAGCTCAAGAGCCTCATCTTAATTCCACAGAATTATTGTTCCCCTTTACACACTGGTCATTACCATTAAAGTATCATTGGGCTCCAATCAAGTTCTGCAGGAGAATTCCTCATTAAATAGAGGGCAGAGTTTTTATTTTATTTTTCTTTTATTTTATTTTAAGTTCCATTCCCAGGAGAATCCCTCAGCGAGAACACAGCCCTGCCTAACAATACCTATGTAAACTCAATTTGCAGAGGAGAGAACTCAAACCCTGCGCTTGAATAGGTAATTTTAGAATGATTTTTGCCTCAGTTTTCCACCCACCAGCTTTATTGGAAATATTTGAATTTATAAGTGGCCAATATTTGCTTCAGTTAAATTCACCACTGCTCCATCTCTGTGGGTTTTGGGCAGCCATCAAATAATTATGAAAGTATCCCTTAGTTCTTGGTGAGGTGACACCAAGAACAACACTGAAACCACAGAGAGATTTCTGCCCCCCCCAAAAAAAAAAAATTTAGATCCAAACTCCTCCTGCAGCTCAACATCTGATGGAAATCAAGGAATTTTTTGGGGAGTAGCCAGCGTGGGTTTGAGACCAGGGCTGAATTTCTGCAATATTCTAGTGGGTTTGGGTCCAGAATTCCTCTTTTGGCAGCTACAAGCAATATTCTGTGTATTATGGCAGTGCCTCAGGTCCCCAGGTGTTCCTCAGGAGAGCCCAGGGCAGGATTTTTTACCAACTCACTAAAAAAAACCAAAAAAAATGAGACTATTTATGTTCCCTGACACTCCACAATCAGCTCTTCTCACTGGCTCCAAGAAGTGTTTACATGCTGTAAAAGAGGTTTTCGTTTGCTTTCCAGATTTTTTAGCACTCTTGGCAGATGATAACTAATTGCTGGGGTTTTTTCCTTATAGAAATTGCCACTCGAAAAAAACCTCAGCAGAAATTCCCTAACAATGAGCACCTCTTATTCCCTCATGTCTTATCATCTCTGAAAAACAAAGAGTGAAGAAGTCACTGCAGTCTCTTTAAACTACTGGTGAAAAAAATTAGGTTGGTCAGGAATTTTTCTTTAAATTTCCTTGTGCTCCAGACAAAAAGCAAATAATTTTTATTTTGTTTTTTTTTTTTTTTTTTGCCTGCATTTCTTTAATTTTTTTCTGAGCTTTCAGGACCTTTTGTTTTGCAGGATTTCTTGTAAAAGTTGAAACAATTTTTTTTTTTTTTTAAGTTATTAAATTTTTCATTGCTAGCGGAAGCAGAAGAAAAATAAAAATCACTTTTTCTCTATGAGAACACATTTTGATGGAAAGTCTGAAGCAACTCTGTAAACTCCTGTGGAGTTTTAACTCCATTTAGAAATGAGGAAACTGATGCAAGTGAACACAAGAAAAATAGGAAACAATGGAGCATCAAGTGCCAAACCTAGGGATGTCACCTTCCCACATCAAGAAAACCACACATCCCTCAGTGAGCTAAAATCCAATTTTTATTAGAGATGTGAGACGGTGAAGGCACAAGAATAATGAGAACAAAGCAACATTTTCAGGGGTGGTCCTGGGTTCCAGCAGTGAATTTTGGAGGCTCTGGCTGGCCAAGGACTTGCTCCAAGGCTGTCCTGGATCAGCACCACCTAACAGATAACTCTGCACATTCCTTACTCTGCCTGGTGAATAGACGAACAATTAAAATGAAAATTAACGTTGCCAAAGTGTGCAAGCAGACCACTAATATTTTTTTTTATATTTTTAAATCAATTTTTTCCCCCCCACTTCTGACTTTCAGGGTTGCTGGCTGACCACATCCAACGAGAAGCAGGCAAAAAAAAAAAATTAAAAAATTAGATTTTCAGCGAGGTAAGCAACCCCGTTTGGAATCAGAGATGAAAAGAGAGGGAAAATGGCTCATGGGGAGCTGGGAGCACACCCAGGCTGGGAGCACACCTTGGCATTTCAGCACTGAGCTGCAGCTTCCTTATTTACTAATGTTATAAAGGCAGATTTGGGGGGTTGGCTTTTTGCAAGTGTTGGAATGAATGGTATAAGTATGATTTTTTTTTTCTGTAGTTTTTAGTGTGTTTTCACTGTCTGAATTGATGTATAATGGGGTTTTTTTTGCTGTAGTTTATAATTTAGGTGCAGTGTGTTTCAGCTGCCTGAATAGATAACTTCCAGAAGAGGCCCAAGTGACTCTCAGCATTCAGTGCCTGTGAAAAAGAGACCCAAGCCCAAATCCAAAGATGCTAAGAACCCAATAAAAGTGGAATTGAGCTTGACAGACCCAAGGAGTGCCCATGCAGAGCAGCTCCTGGAAAAGTGAATGTGCACAGGTCCCTGCATGAAGAGCAGGATAAACAGGGGGGTTCCAGGAGTGCTCTTGGCAGAGCCCCAAGGCACCCAGCCCTTTCACCTCTGCTTTATTTTATTTCTCTCATTGTCTCTCTTAAACATTTTTAAACTTTACCAGGAAAGTGAGCCTGGTTTTTCACACTAATAATAAATATCCCTGCTATTTATTAGAGCTGCCTGCAAGGGGAGGGCAGGAGAGCCATGCCTGCCTCTCCTGTGCCCACTGGCTCTCTGCACCTCCTCCTCTTTCTGTCAGCTGGAATTCCCAATCCAGGGGCAGATTCCACTGCCAAGCAGCTGGGTCACCCTCCCAGGGGGTTTGCTGCTTTTGCTGTGAGATCTTAAAGTGACCATCACTACTTTGGCTCCTTGGTGTGCTGGTTTTTTGTTTTTTTTTTTACTTAAAGAAGCTGGAGGGAGGATGTGAGAATGTTAGAAAGTGAGAAATAACAGGGAGAGAGAGGTAGGAAATGAGGAGGTTGCTGGTGTAGCACGTACAGAGCTACTTGGAAAAATTCTGAGGCATCTAAATATCACAAGCACGATCCCTGCTGTGGGCAGCTGGATGTGCGAGTGCTTTGCCCGAGGGTGTCAAATCAAATATCCACTGCTGGTTGGTACAGTGCAGCACTTCCCCCTGGGGATTCAGGGGGGGAAAAAAAAAAGAAAAAAAAAAAGGTTTAAACACACCAAATGGAGAAAAACTTTAACACTGTCTGATAGAGCTTTTCATAAATTGTCATCGTGTTTATTAGGAGCAGCATAGGGGAGAGGAGACAGGAAAGGAAAATAAGAACAGAGGCTGACAGATAAATGCTGAGCCTTGTAAGACTTACCTGGAACCGTCTCATATCTCTTGGGTTTCCTGCTGTTTTCAAGCAGTTCTGATTGCACTTGAGAAAAAATTTGAGGAAGAACCTGGAAAGATAAAGAGCCATTGTCACTTCTATTAAGCACGGCCACAGGTGTCGTTGTGTTCTGGTTTAAAAACACACATGAAGTGGATTTGCACGCTGGTGGATCTTAACGGGGCTGCAAGAATTTCTCAAAGCACAAACAAACCTGAATGCTGGTGACAGAATTTACCAAAGACAGCAGGTAAAATGCAAGCAGTGTGAGTGAAATCCCCCGTGGGCTGGGATGCTCTGAGCTGCACCCACACCCTCCCTGCAGCTTTGACCCCACGGTTTGAGTCTCTTCCTCTCTCTCTCCCTCCCATTCCAGGTCTTTCTTTGGCTGTCTGCAGGGATTTTCCACCAGACAATACAGAAGGATAATGGTATTGTGGGAACCACAAAACCAACAGGGCAACTCCGAGGCAGACAAGCCTTGGAAGGACTTGGAATGTCTGAAAATCCAGGAGCAAGCAGAGCTCTGGGAAGAGTCTGAGCAGGTTTCACCCTGCTGCTGGTTTTTTTTTTTCTGATGAAGGTTCCAGTCACTAAAGCAGAGCAGCAGAACTGCCAAGAGCCCAGATTATTCCTACCTGAATTTTGAGGGAGGATAAGGAAAAGCCAAGTGAAACATGACCCCTCTGTCCAAGCAGATAAACCCATGAATACCCCACAAAGTTCAATTATTTTTGCCCCTGGCGCATGCACCCATCTTCTTTAATCTTTTTTAAGGTTTATTAATCTGTAGGGTTTAGCTTGTCGTGTACCCAAGTTGAATCTCCAGCCTGTTTGGTGACTCACCCATGGAGATTTTAGAGTTTGGAAATATTAAGCAGGAATTTTATCCTAAATTATTCCACCAAATTTTTGTCTCACATCCACTAAGGAAGGGATTCACCCCTTTGTTTTCTGGACGTTTCAGAGGTAAAGAAACTGTGGTGAAAAGCCACAGTTGTTGGACTAAAAACAAAACAAACCAGTCTTCAAAATTCAGGCATAAGGAAGAAATGTTTTGGCATCCTCTGTTGCGAGTGAAAATATTCTCTGTGACTTTTTCCGTTTCTGTTTGTCAGATAAGATGGGTTTAACTGCAACAATTATAATTAAAAAAATAAATCAAAGACTTCGAGATAGATTTTGAAGGAAAAAAGAGTCGGATGCAAGAAAAAATAAATAGTTAAGAATTGATTTTGAATACAAAGAAAATGTTATTTATTTATTTCTCTTGCTGAGTGCTTTCCTTAAAAAAAAAAAATAATAAAAAAAAAAAAAAATCTGCTTTTGCAGTAAGTTAAAGTCCCAGGTGAACCAGGCCTATTTCCCTTTCTGTTACTATGACAACGATTTTTTACCGCAGTCCCTAAGTCCCTTCAGAACTCACACATTCATGCCTTGAATTAGAACTTTAAAGGAGAAAGATGGATATTTCCTGGGTTTACCAACAACACCCTCCAAACCAGACCCAGCACAAGACAATGAGGCAGAAATCTGCTCTCCCTTGTTAGTGCCACTTTCTCTGCACTGCTCCCACCACGAGATTTCCCCTCCATCTGCCCCAAAATACAAAGAAAAAGCCACGGGTTGGATCCATCCTTATGTTGCTCAAACAAACAAAACCCCTCCGAAAATAAAAATAAAATAAATACCCAGATTGTGCCCCAAAACCCACCCTGCCAGGGACCCTTTTCAGTGAAAATCTCCTGGTTTCAAACTGTTATTTCCTTAAATCTCTCACAAATAGATGAGGTATTTTTAAAGGTTTGTTTTCTCGTGGGGAAAGTGTTATTTTTTTTCCATGTTTCACTCTCATTTCAGCTCTGCCTTCAGCAGGACTTTGAGGTTCAGGAGGGGAAGAGGGTGCTCAGCTTCCATGGCTTCCAAACTTAAAATCCCACCGAATTTCATGCCCTGGGAGCAGCACTGAATATATTCTGTTAAATAATTGCTGTCGACCTCTTTTATACAAAAGATTTGGTGGGATTTTATCCATAAATTCATTTTCAGAAGGGAAATTCCCCTGCACGCCGGCAGCCTCGGAGATTCCCAGGATAATGGGAGGCACAAGTGTCACTCACAAACACTCCTTTTTATTTTTCCCTCTTCTTAGAGATGTCAAAAAGAATATTTGCAGATACACAAGCAGCTTATAGGAGATGTGCCTGTGTAAAGGAAAACTCCAGAATGGAACCAAACTGTAAAATTAACCAAGGCAAGGAACTTTTACATGAAAATCCATGAGCTGCTGGCTGATCATTCTGCAGGAAAACCACAACCAAAAAAAAAAAAATTAAAATAAAAATCCACGAGTTGTTACTTCTAAGGAAATATAAAACAAATTAAGCAGGAGAATGGCCAGCTTTTTTTTTTTTCATTTTTTTTAATGCTTGCATCCCTTATGATCGAGATGAAAAAATAATTATCAACATGAAGGGAGGAATGAAGAAAATGAGCAGGGAAAGGTGTCTGGGAGAGAACTTGCTCTGTCAGCTGGGCTGACTTTGGGAAGAACACAGATCCTGGGGGACTTACGAGTGATACAACCCCTAAAAGGCAGGCACAGAGAGGCACAAAATCCCAAATGTGCATTTAACAGCATCCACGAGCAAACCCCGCACCAAAAATCCCCCCAAAATCCCCTTTTTCTGCTGAATACCTGCAGAAAAATCAGCGTGCAGACCCCCAGCAAACCCACTGGAAATGAAGCTGGAGTCCAGTTAAATGTGGGCTGAGGGGGGAATGACCATTTAAAAATAAAAAAATCAACACAAAAACCCAAAAGTTTCCCTGAGCTGCTGCAGCACTGAACATTCCCAACCCTCCCCAGTGCTCTGCCCCGAACACAGCCAGAGCTGGGGGGCTCAGCCTGGATTTTGAACCCCAGAAATTGGAGGGGATCCCCCTGAGATGCCTTATATTGAAAATATTCAAAATATTTGAATTTTTGCTGCTTTAGTGCATCACAAAATGGACTCGCACACTCCAGGAAGTGCAGGGTTTGCTCTCAGCACCTCAACATCGGGGCAGAATTCACATTTATTTTGCTGAGATGTTTGTTGGAGATCTCTGGGTGTGCTGTGCTATGATGATTTCCCTCCTATCACCCCAAAATTTTGGATTTAATTTCATTCAGCTGCACACACAGGGATTTATTCGAATTTTTTTTTTTTTTTTTCAGTTGAAGCACATCTTTCTTTTTCTCTTTTTCAGAATTCCTCCAGTCAAATTTGAGCTGCAGGTGGGCACCTGCATGAAGGATTTGGTAGGTTGTTATATATACATATATATATATGTGTGTGTGTGTATATATATATATAAATATATATATATTTAAGAGGTTGTATCTGGGAAAGGCATTAATATTTATTGCAGCATTAGAATAAAAATTACTTGGGGGGAGCAAAGAGGAGGAAAGGTTTAGCACTAAATGAAGCTGATTTAGGGGAAACAGGAGAATTGCAGAAAGATTTTATTCATTTCTTTAAATGAGACACTCAAAAAAATAATAATTTTTTTAAAAATCAGAATTATAAAAAATTCGCTGATTTTGGTGTTTCTTGGCCAATCTTTGGCCTTGCTAAGGACAGAATTAAGTGGGAGTTTCAATCAGAATTAGGGGACTCTGGCTCCAGCCAAGCAAAGGCACCTTGGCCCATCCCCTCAATATTTCAGGGTGGGGTGGGGGGAAATCTAAACACATTTCAATAAAACTGAAAACTCTGGCATTGCTATAGAAAAGCTGATTGACTTTGTGAACAGACATCACATTAATTAATTAAAATGAGTACAGACTTTTGTTCCTTTGTCTGTCTCTCATCGTTGACCTCGCTGGGTAGGGAGTGATGCATTTAAAGGCCCCCAAAATGCCACCTTGGATCTGCTTCCCTCTTTTCAGAGCTATTTTAAAAGTGACTGCTCCTCCTGCTGGGAGTTCCCACCAAGCCCAGGAGTTCAGCTGAGCAATCCTTTAAGTGCCCCTTTGTTGTCCCTGAAAATCAGCCTTCTGCTGGGTTTGGGTGTGATGGAGTCAGTGCTCAGGAATTGGGAGATAACCAAGGATCATGGTTGCATTCCTGGGTGAACAGATCTCACCTGATGGACTTCTCCAATGAGCAGTGGGGATGGAGAGGTGGGAACTGCTCTGTGCAATCTCTGGGCACTGTCCACAAACTGAGAGATACAAAATCAGCAATAAACTGGGGAGTTCTTTCCTCTGCCTGAACCCTGCTCTGTGTGTTACTGTGAGTTCCTCTCTGTGTCCCAGTAACAAATCCCCTTTTCCACCTCGGTACAGAGCTGTGCCACCTCAGTTAATTCTCAGCAATACCTTGAGCACTGTGTGGTGGGGAAGCACCAGGAGCACTCCCAGCTCAGCTGAGGGTGCCCAGGGCTCTCCATGCACGAGGACAAAGGCTGAGGGCAAATTCAGCCAGGTTTTCTATCAGTTCAGCTCAGTCCAAAGCAGTTTTTGACCCACAGTCCCATCTTGCCTGTCTATGCCCACATTTTCCTTCCCTGGCTCAAAGGGGATCCTGTGTTCCACACCTCTCAAGATGTTTATCTGTTGTCCCTGAAAATCAACCTTCTGCTGTGTTTGGGTGTGATGGAGTCAGTGCTCAGGAACTGGGAGATAAACAAGGATCATGGTTGCAT
This sequence comes from Sitta carolinensis, assembly GCA_032173965.1. NCBI lineage: Eukaryota > Metazoa > Chordata > Aves > Passeriformes > Sittidae > Sitta > Sitta carolinensis. Next base: position 1,919,668 of record CM063302.1, on the reverse strand, counting down.
TCCTGGGTGAACAGATCTCACCTGATGGGCTTCTCCAGTGAGCAGTGGGGATGGAGAAGCAGTAACCTCTCTGTGCAATCTCTGATCACTGTCCACAAACTGAGAGATACAAGGTCAAAAATAAACTAGAAACTTCTTCCTTTCTTCTTCTCTGCCTGAACCCCTGTTGTGTGTTACTGTGTGTTTCTATCTGTGTCACAGTAACTTTTATCCACCTCAGATGAGTGAGAAGAATCGAACTGACCTTAATCCAATCCTGCTGGACTCAGAAAAATCTTCCTGGTGACTTCACCAGGACTAGGCAGAAACCCTGAAGTTCAGTCCCACAGCAGAAATTGCATTTCTGCATTTAAAATTGAACAGAAGGTGCATTTTTTAAAAAAATCAATCAATTAAAAATGTTTATCCCCCCATCCACCTCTCATTCTGAGGTACAGAATCAAGAGGTCCAACAGTGCCTGTGTGTTGGGAACAGCCTCTGGCAGCACCTAAAATTCTGGATACACCTCAAAATTCTCCCTTGAAAAGCAAATAATTCTACATTTTTGGGGTTGCAGTGGAATTTGGACTTGTGGCCTCTGTCATTTTTGGCATGAGAATATGCCTACCACCACAATCGGGATAATTCTGATTATGCTTACCAGCAAATCCTGTGATCCCAAAATCTAACGAAAATACACAGTGCAATTCTGCTTAAATAATTCAGCGCCTCCAAAAAAGTCACAAGAGGGAACAAAGAGAAAACCCAGAAGTTGTTATTATGAGTATCAGTTAAACAATATTAATTTTAAATATACTGTGAAGTGCAGAGTGTTATTATTGCAGTGAGGGCTTGACTCCAACTCCATCAGAGCAAGGGAATTCTGGATCAGGTCAGATCCTCCCCTCGGGTCAACCTCTGAGAGAAGGGTGACAAGAACCCCACCCAGCTTCCAATTCCTCCCTTCCAAAGGGCCACGTTTGCAGGTCACTCTTTCAAATCAATTAATTGCATTTATCCGAGATCACCCTCCTGATTTTAATGAACCTCACAGCAGAAGGCTGCGTTGCAATCTGAGCGTTTATCTCTGGAGTAATTTCGATTGTTATGGCAGGGTGTATTATTAGGGAGCTGATGAGAAAACTTCCCTTTTTTTTTTTTTTTTTTTTTTTTTTTTTGCAGCAGTTACAGCCAGAGTGGGATCAGACAGTGCACAAAGGCACTTTAAATGAATGTACACCTTCCACGGGGTGAGAAACGAGTGGGGTTATTGCAGGGAGCCAGAGTATTTCCATGATGCTCCACAAACAGCAGCTAATTAATCTTCACAAAACTCCTGTGCATAAAGTGTGAACCCAGTTTAACAAACGTGAAAACCAACATATGTAGGTCAGGAGACTTTTCTGAGTCTGTCAGAGATTCGGAGGGAGAGGAGGGAGCAGGAGTGAGATGAGGAGAGCCCCAGCCGAGGCCAGGAGAAGAGCAGTGAGCTGCTCATTTGTCACCTGGGGGGATTTAACAGAAAGACTCCAACTGCACAAAAAAATCCCCCAACGAACCAACCAGCCAAAAAATAAACTAAAAAATAACAATAACACACAAAAAAAAACCCCAAACCAACAAACCAGAAAGCAGATTCACACTGTGGCACTTATTCCAACCCCCAACAAAATCCTCATTTCCTGATGGGACAAACCAGAAAACACTTCTCCATCCTCTTGCCTTCAAAGTAATCTCTTCAGTCTGGCTACTTTTTTTTTTTTTTTTTTTTAAAGTGACTTTTCTTGCAGTCGCTCCTTTCAATTTAGATTTTAGGTACAAAGTTTAAGTTTTGTTGTGGGAACATTATTTAGGGTCTGATCCCTGAAATGCCACCTGGGGGAAGGCAGTGTCTGATTATTTTTGTGGCCCTGAGTTAAAAAAAAATACAAAACAATGCTGGAGATAGGTGTGAAAAAGGAACAAGACCAGGGTTAGGGAGCCCAAGAGCTCTGACCAACTTAAAAATCAACCTTAACATGGCTAAGCATGGAAGAATCCATCTTAAAATTGCCTCTAATTACAGATTTTTTTGCTGTGCCAACATGTCCTGCTCACACTTGGGTAGGTAACACTCTCTACAATGGATTAAAGAAGACATGGGGTGAAAATCACCTGAATTTCAGATGGATCAAGAGAGAAAACCTCACACAAACCCACAGCAATGGATCCATGGCCATTTCCCAGTCCTTTCCCTCAGCCACAGAACAATTCCTCCTCAAATATCCCCTCTGTCTGCAGCCTAGAACAATGTATTTCTCTCTCCTCCATCTAGTGGGTTTTTTTTTTTTTTTTTTAAAAAAAAAAGCTTAGTTTCAACCCAGTAATAACTGAATATAAACCTTCAATGTGTCACCCAACCTTCAAAAGTGTCAGGAAACCCTATATTTATTTTCTGTGGATTTTCAATTCAATTTTCAGCTCTGAAGCAGCTAGAGCAGGGACACCCCCCCACCATTGCCATTCACACTCTTTGTGATAAATAAATGCTGCTTCTGTTGCAAAATGATCCCATTTTCAAGAAACCAGGGCTGGGGGAGAGTGCCCTGCCAGGTACCAGGCAGGATTTTCTCAGAGCTCAATGTTCTTATTTCCCATGGCCACATTTGCTAGGGAGACAAAACCCAAAGTCTCCAAGGAAAACCTCCTTGTTTGTGCATTCTGATGGAAACCTGACACTATTAATGAAAATAATAATTGAACTCTATGGGCTCAAATTGAAAAGGAAACCCAACACTAGCAGTGTTTGTAATTGCAATTGTTCTCCAAAAAGTCTTTGGAGGCACTCTTTGCAATTTGAGCAGTTTCCCCTTTACCCTTTGGGCTTTCCCCTTTCCTCCCACCCCAAAACTTTCCAGTAACTTCCAAGACAATAGGTAAAAGCTTATTTATCCTGTATGATCCATATTATTCATGCCATTTGGCACGGGCCCAAATGCCAGAGCATAATCAAAAGTCAATAGGCAGGGAGGTAATAGAGGAGAGGATTGGGCTGACAGGCTGCTGAAAGGGACCTTCAGATAATATTCCCTGGTTTATTATGGTGTCTGTGGGCTCCAACTGTGCTGGGCACAGCCCAGCCACGTTGTGAAATTGTTATTGGGGAAGGGAGGCACAAAGGACAGCAGGGAGGAAAGGCTTTTGTGCAGCTCAGGCACAGAGAAGTCGAGGCACAGAGAAATTCCCTGCACCAGAGCCCGTGGCTTTTCCAGGCAAGTCCACGCTTGGGATTTTACTGGTTCTTTCTGATAGTGACACAAATCTCATAGAGCTCATTGCCTCCACAAATAACAACCAGCAGGGTTTGGAAAACACGGCCAGATTCTTCTGTGTGCTCCTGCACACGCAAGATTTGGAGCTGGGCTGTGTCACCAAACACAGGCACGAGGATGCTCTGCAGCCCTGATAAATCCAGTCATTTTTGGCATCACTTCACCCTCAGAGCTCTACACAGGTGCAAATTTATCTCCAGACCCGCTTTGCAAACCCTGCAGATCCCAGAAAGGCTGACACAGGTATTAAATAAGCACAGACACCAAGCCCTACTCTTTATTTTTCTTTTTTTTTTCCATACCGAGAGAATCCTACAATTCCTTTCTCCTGTGCCTCTTCCATCCTCCCAGTGAATCTCTCTCCAACACCTCAGCCTGCTGAGCCATGCTAGGCTGAACAGTGAGCACCAATTACAGAGGGCTCTCTCTGCTGGCTCTGCTGGTTTTTACTGCTGCTGCCAGATGGCAGAGCCCGGGCACACAAAACTCAAAAAACTCACCACCCTGCCCTCACTGCAGAACTTGGAAAAAACTTCCCAGCGACTTCGGGAGATCTCAGAGCTGCACTGACGTGGCCATTAGGGATGGAGGCAAGGTTAGGCTCCCATTTTACACCTGCCAGAGTGGATATCGCTCAGCTCAGAGCTCTCCCTGCTTTGGTCTGTCCCCAGCCCGGGTCCGTGTGCAATGAACGGGCATTGATTTGCTAAGGAGGCAGATTTACATCCCAGAAGCTCAGGATGCAGGCACTGCTCTGCCTCCTCCCTTCTCCAGGACTATTCAGAGGGTGGATTTGCACCTATTGTACTGCTGGGTCCAGGCACAGATGACCTTGACTGTGAACATTGGTGCAACATTATATTCCTATGACAGATTTATGGATTGGCAGACAGGGGTGCATTCAGCGCATTCCTTCCCTAAGACAGGACAGCATCCAATGTTTGTTAGCATCATTAAACTAAAACTGACTTTTCACCTGCTCCCATACCATATGCAGCTGCAAATTTTTAAATTAAACTATGAAGCCATGCATAAATTTACATATATTACAGACTAGCCTCTCCATTTAACATGCAAATGTACTCCAATGTTTCAGAACACCTTCTGTCGCTAATTAATTTGCTGAATTATAATTAGACTAATCCTGCATAATTAATAAGCACAGATTTTTTTTTAATTTCTAAGCAGCTTGATGAGATCATTCACTTCCTTCTATAAACTGCTAAGTAACTGTTAAAAAAAATCTGGAAAGAACATATGTGAAAAGGTATGTTTGATGTCGCATACAAATTCAAACTAGCGGGCAGGCTTCAAGAAAGTCAAGATTAATAGAGGTGTGTGCTTGAAGAGACCGTCAGCACATTATTTCGAGGCATGGACCAAGATTTTCTGTGTCTGCTTTATTCCATTTTTTTTTTTTTTTCACCCCTCAGACCTTCCAGGGCAGGCTGAGTGAACCTGGTGCAGGATCTGGTGCCACCCCTCACCCTGGGCATGCCGGGTGTGCAGCACCTCCTTTGATGGGATTTGGAATTGTTTTCACCCCGGCTGCCAAAACCAACCGAGAGCATTCGAGAGAAACAATTAAGTGCCATTAACACCGGCTTCATTCTCTGCTGATTAAAATGAAGGGTTGTGCTTTCATGCTGGAGAGCTGGGCTGCACGGCGGGGCACGTGCCAGAGCAGGGTTCAGTGGGCTGGGTTGGAGGCCACAAGAACCCTCGGGCTTGCAACAGCCCAGCCTTAACATCTAAAATACATCATCCTTAACAGCCTGAAAATACATCATTCTCAAATAATCATGCAGGGAGGGAGATCCAGAACATCACAGGATACTGTGCAAACAAGGATGCCCACCGTAACATGAGTATTGCACTTACAAACATTGTCTGGAGCATTTTAAAAACATTCCCTGGATTTATTTACCTGCTTTGGGATGGAGTATTTCAGCTCTACTGCTCCTTTTTTTTTTTTTCCCTTCCCCTCAATCCTCAAATTCAGCACCACCAACATCCCCCTGTGCTTGCCTTACTGTGAGTAAGCAAAATCTGTGACAAGAGTTCCTGATTCCCAACAAAGGAAGAAAGAAAAAAAATTAATTCTTATCTGCTGAACCACTTCGAGTCTTTGAATGTCTGCTCCAAACAATGCATGTAACATCCTCATCAGGCACTGCTGCCCTGAAGTTTCTGTTATTCTTTATTAACTTGGACAAGTGCCTTTCTTCAGATAAATATATCATTTAAATTGACCTGGGTTCTGAAACAGAAAACATTAAAGCTTAAACAGGAAAAGTTCTTGGCACTTTGTGCCAGCCAAGCCTCTTTCTAGTGATTCCTACTGGACAGTCCTTAGGAAATCACTCTCTTTTTTTAAATAAAAATCAAGCCAAACAACTTTCTGGCCCAAGGAAGACAAGGAATTTTTCTGCTGTGCTTGAACTCATCAGAACCTCCTCAGAGCAGAGAGGGGCTTTGGATGGCACATGCTCAACAAAGGTCTCTCTTTGGGGGAAGAAAATCATCTTGAAATTAAAAATAGGGAAAAATTGCACTCTTGGAATCCTGTCCACTCCCAAAACACAGCAAAATCATGAAATCACCATGGGACTGAAGGCCTGAACATGGAACAGCTCTAACAATTCTGGGTTGTAAATGCAGAGACAGCCCCAAATAGATGTTGTTTTCTTAATAGCCACTGGACACATCACCAGGTGACAAAGGGAGTTAAAGAGGAACAAAGAAATCTCCCTGCCTCATCCATCTCCATTTCTCACCTTCCAATACCCTAACTCAGCAGACAGAAAAGATGTAATGAGTTAAAAAAAAAAAAAATTAATCAGGATTCGGTCTTTATTCCTTCCCTCCACATTTCTGCCTGCACTTATTGTTTTTTTTTTTTTTAAACCATGGATGAATTGGCCCAAAGATATATATAGGTCACATGGCTGAGGCAGAAATAGAATCTGCATCTCCAGAGCCCCAGTTCTGGTACACGAGTAAGTCCCTGACATTCTTTAAAGCTCCTCCAGTTCTGTCAGAAGAAGAGATTTTGCAGCCACACCATGAAGCCAACCCCAAATATCAACCCCCACATCTCTCAGATTTCTGATGCCCAGGGTCTCCCTCTATTTTCCAGGGTTTTGGCCATAGATTCTACCACAGCTGAAATGATTTTTCCCTTTTTTTGTTGTTTCAACTCCTGATAAAGACTGTGTGTGTGCACACCTGCCTGTGTATGGAGAGGCAATTCTGCTTTAAAGAGCAAAACTCTGAACTCTGAAGCCCACCCAGGGCTGGTCATTCCCACACGGGGTTGTTTGGGGTTGATTTTAATTCCATTAAGGGAAGACTTCTGCTCTGTGAGCAGACTGAGGAGTTCGTGTGAGGGCTCCAGATGTTCCCAAACAAATTCACTCACTTCAAATCCTGAGATTCCTCCCCAGTTCGTGGAGATCCCAGAGATTGAGGCGATGAGGGCGGCGCTGCCAAAGTCAGAGACGAGGCTCTGTCAAGTCTGGCAGTGACTTTGTCACTTTGCTTTGCTAGACACAAACCAAACCCACACTTAACTGAGCTTGGAATCTTCTCAGGGAGCAAAGCCTCCTTTATCCCTTGGAGATGTCCCCCACATTTCTGTGCACATGTCCTGCGTGTTTCCCGGGCGGGCACACGCACGCCCACGAGAGCACGCATTGCCAGCTGACAGTTGGCTTCTTGACTGGAAAATCCTCCTGTTTGGATGCCTTAAATAACAATGCACCACTCCAGATGCATCATCACAATGTTCTCTCCACTGAAAAAAAAGCTCTCTTGGCACTTCCCAACTTCAGGACTTCCTGCCCACGTCCCTGGTGCACCCTGATGTGTACAGAGAATTTTTGATATTATTTTTTTCACCCCTCTCCGAGTTCTACTGAAGCCATAATTCCTAGAGAGAAGTTTTTTTCAAGTGCCTGAAACATTTGCTGCATGTTTTCTTCATTTATTTAATCCAGATGTTTACAGTTTAAATAATTGAGAAGCTGCTATGGTAAATAGACATCAAGGCAGGCTAATGGGAGTCGTGCTGCCATTAGGGAGAACTTGTAGGATGAGACACTGGGTGAGGACTCAGTCCCTGCAGTGTCAGGATGGGTTAGGGGAAGGGAAGAGTGCAACTTGTTGGAAAACATTAAATCAGTGCAATTCCTGGCACTCAGAGAGATCCCCAGCAAATTTGACACAAACTTGTAAGGGGAAATAGATCCTGAGCTTTGCCATTGTAGAAGCTTCTGTTTCTTCGTATGGTTTGATTAAAAAAAAAAAATAAATTAAAAAGGTAATATTCACTTTTTTCCACTTTGTAGCCCCTCTCACTAAGCTCATCAAACAGCAAGGGAGGCTCCCAAATGGAATGCTGCATTGTTGCTTGACCTGAGCCTGAGCAGGGTTGCTTTGATTTAAGGTTTCAGGACTGACAGTGAAACCTGCAGTCGGAGGGAATGGGGGTTCTGCTCAAAGCACTGGAAAGTCATTGTCCAAATCTTTGCCTCCATTGTTAAACTCTCATTTCGTTTGAATTTGAACCTCCTAAAAACCAACCTCAACCTCACCAAAGTCAAGTCAGTGTAAGAGGAAGTGATACAACGTGCAGTCTATTATTCCTCTGTTATAATAGATCACAAATCCCTCACTTCTCCAGTCCTCTTTTTCCTCTCTGCCTTCCACCAAAAATTAATAAAAATTGAACAGTTTCAGTCTAAATTCTGGATCTGTAATAATTCAGTGAATGCCAACATAATTTTTTGTTGCTTAATTAGACTCCCAATTTGTAGGACAGCTTAAGAAAACATCCACTACAATTCTGGAAATGAGGCATTAGAAACTATTTAATCTGTCCTACATAATCACTTTGTACTTATCCATTAGCAAGCGAAATATTAGGGGGAAAGTGTCTTTTCTAAACAGCAGAGCATTTCTTTCTAATAAAATAAAAGCCTGCTCATTTTCTTTCCAGGTTAAGTTCATATTCCTGAGCACCTGAGCAAAACCATTAGGGCAGTTATTATGCTTGGCACTGTTTGTGCTGGAGCCTAGAAAAGGACAAAACTCTGGAAAAAGGTAAAATTATTTTTTTTTCTTGGCTTTTCCTCTCCCATTCCCTGCCATGGTTTGGTTTGGCTCCCTGTGGCTGCCTGGGCTGGCCACACCTGGGACTGTGAGCATCTTCCCCTCTCAGGGACAGGAATAATTTCTACTAAAAGACTCCAAAACCTTTAAAGAGAGATCAGGGCCTCAGCAGTTATAAAAAGAACAGGAGAGAGAGCAGTGCCTTTCCTGAGCCTCTAAGGATCCAACAAGGAAGGGAATTCAGCTTCACAACCTTGCCTGGGTCCAGCAGAAATCTTGTTTGACCAATGACTTCTCCCACTTTGGGGTGTCTGAAGTGGGAGGTGCAGCTGACAACGAGGAATTATTCAAAACTGTGACTCTCCTGGTTAATAAACCCTCCTGCTTTCCTCCACCAGAGCATTTTTTTTCCTTTTCTGGATAATTTTCATTTTCCTGTAGCAGCCTGTGGGGAACTCCCAGCTCGGGCTAAACTTTGGGTTAAATGTTTCAAACTCTGCCTTGGTGTTAATCTACCCATTTAATGACCATGCCAGTGGTGCTGGTTTGGTTTTGTCATAGAACAAATCCTGCTCTGACAAATACAACCAGCTCCATTTCTCACTAGAAGTTAGCAGGGATCCTTTGAGGATTAGGACTCAATATTCTACTGAGGCCAGAGCCTCCATGCCCTGCACACACATTTGCTCTGCACCACATTCTCCCCATTAATCACAGCAAAATCGTAGCTCTGACCACAGAACAGCAGCAGGCAGAAGAAAATGGAATGGAATTTATGATTCAGAAGCCTTGGAACAGGAATTTTTGGGCAACTTTTTGTCAGAGCCCTGCCCAGACCTGAATGGTCCAGCAGCCCTCAGAACTTCCCTGGGGACAGCAAAGTTTGTGCTGTTACTATCCTTCCATGTCACACAGCTACTGCCCACTGAGACCCACCCAACCTTGCCCACTTTGGCCAAGCTGAACTTCTGAACAGACAGAAACCACCCTAAAATGGGGCAAGAATGAGATAAAACCTGGGCAAGAAGAACTTTAATAGTGACAGGAAACAAGCACCAAGAGCTGTCACCTCAGGGGAGAAATCCTGCAGAATTCTCCTGATGGAAGCACACCAATAAATGCCTGGCAGGGCATTTTGGGGGATTTTAGCTCCTGAGACAGCCTGTGCACACGAGAGTGAGACACAGAGATGCTTTCCACCAGCACTGAACCAAACTCTGCTTACAGCTCAGAGCTCCCCTTTAATTACACCTGGGGAGCTTGGGCTTCCAGAGAGCTCAGCATCTTTCAAACCTCCAAAAAATAAACTCCTGCAGTCCTTGGCACCCCCCAGCATTGCCCAAGTCCCTCTGAGCTGAGCACAGCCTGGCCTGTGCCTGCAGAAATGCTCAGAGATTCTCTACCAAGTCCACTTGGGATGAGCCCCTTTTTTACCAAGGAGTGCTCACCGGCCTCTCCAGTGTGTTAAATTTAAAACCCAACATTTCCAGATGCTTTTACCCAGTATTTTTGTGGCTGTCACCAAAAGAGTTTTGTTTCCTTACTCAAAGACACGGAATTTTGGTGAGTGTGCCTATGCAGAGAGGCTCAGAGGGGCCACAGGCATCAATCATCCCAAACTGCTGCTGTAATAAACGTGGACAAACGAACAAAATTTGTCACCAGCCCAACATCACCATCAAGGTTTTGTTGAGCTACATTTCTTCCAATTTGAAAACAGTTCAATACCCCTTCTACTTTCAAGTAGTAGCACTTAATAAACAGTGATGGATGCTTTTATTCCCCTTCCCACCCCCCTCCCTTTTCCTCCCATTCCAGGCTTTCCTGTGTCTTTTACAAGGGGATTGTTTAGCTTGGGGGAGATGTAGATCCTCCATCCTTCTTGCATTGACATGCAGCCCTCAAGGAATGACGACCATATTTAATTCATAACCCCCCTTGGCTACACAAACATACAACTTCCCATCAATTAGGCAACACAGAGATGCTGTTAAAAATCAATGAGCTTATTATTAAATATATTTTCTTTTCATGTAACAATAATAGTTATTGCTGCTCCATTGTTGAGGCTGTGATATCAGCTGGTTAAGAAGCTCTAACAAAAAAAAAAAAAAAGGGGTTGATTGCTTTTTGATCAGCTGGGGTGATATCAGAGAGTGTCAGGACATGGGGTGACAGACACTGGTGGATAAAGATCATAAAAAGTGACCAAATAGATGGTTATTGAATAAAATCATCTGGTGTGAGTGGAACACAAAGAGACTGGATATTTCCCCGATTTTCCTAGCTGTACACAGAGATGTGTCAGCACAAGGCGCTGAGCATCCATCAAAGAATGGCCAGGCTGGTATTTGTGTTCTCACTGTGGTGTTTTTATCAGGAATTACTGGGATATTTTGACACATGCCTACAACATGAGGGAGCTCTCCCTGCCTGCAACAGAGATGTAAAATCTGTGCCAGCTCATACAAAGGTTAAAAAAAAAAATCATACACACACACACACACCCCCCCTCACTCACACACACAGAGAGTGCACAGATTTTGGCAAGTGCATCAGATGCTGTCTGGCCACAGCTGATCTGAAGCAAGTCCCCTGTAATTACAGGAGAAGGTGGAACAGGTTTCCTGCTAATTGGAAAATTCTGCAAATGGCACCACTGAAGAAAATTGACAGTCATTAGAATATTAGCAAAATGAGGGAACTGATTAGGAAAAACTCAGATGTGGATTTCTGGTTCGGAGGGGCTTCTTGGGTTTAAATAGTGCCTGAATCTACCAACAAATTGATAATAAAAGCTGAACTTCATAATAACAGCTGTGATTTGACCTGGATGCAAACAGATTTGTGCATGTATGCATTCATACACATATGGGTGCTATACACACTTTTATTAAGTGTATGGACACATTATTCCTGCCACTTTTCTCACATTGAGACAAATATACAGAATGCTTGCTAACTTTTTTTTTAGAAAAAACTTTTTTCCCCACATATTCACACCCAGTCCTGCATTTCAGGACACCAGCAAGAGGCAGGTTCTAACAAAACCCTAATCCCTTCCTGCTCCAAACAAGCCTTGCGAGGGAATTGTTCACATCCTTACATCTTCCAGTGGTTTGCTCTGAGGGGAAGCCAAATTTCCCATTGTAAATGTGGTCTTGATTGACTACTGGGGACAATTCCAGTAGCAGCTTCTCTTTGTGTTCGAGTTTGAGCCGTGCAGGAAGCACAGAGTGGGATTTGCCCATGACTTTGGCCATCCATCAATGCCCCTGGTGTTTCCTGATTTCCCACTCCCAGGAGCAAGGGAAAAAGCAGAAGTGAGGGGGAAAATGAGCCATTCTCATTCGAGATTCTCCTACAAATGCCATCAAAGCCACTTCTCTGTGACCTCATGAGGAGCCTCCTGTTTATTTCTCCACAATCCTGGGTTTTGTTCCAAAATATCCTCCAGGACCTGAGCCTGCTCGGAGTTTTTTGGGGGCTCTGCCTCTCTTTGCTCAGGACAAATGCAGGCACTGGGTGATGCCCCTGGTCCCTGAGACCCCTCATTTTACAGAATCCCATCTGGTTTCTCTTGGAAGGACCTTGAGGATCATCTTTTCCCACCCATATTTCCTATCAGCTCCACAAAAAGGTGCTCAGTTCCCCTGGCTTTGAGGGAAGGAGGAAGTTTCTGGATATTTTTTTTCCTTTTTAACAAACTCAGACATTTACCCCCAACACGCTTGGAAAAAAATTCCAAAAGCCACTAATGTAACTTAGCCAGAGATTCCTAAAAGAAAGGCCTCTAAAATCCTTTCAATTTAATGTTAATTTTAAAATTAGATGTTATGAGTAGATTTGCATATTTTTAAACAATCCAGTGGAATTAAGGAAAAACACACAACTGACTGGGAAGTCCTCTAGACAATCCAATAAAACTTCACATTGTCCTTTCATTAAGACCTTTCCTTGCAAAAACCACCTCAGAAATTTTTATTAATCCAAATCAATGCAGACTAGGCATTTCTGCTATGAGTTTGAGATGACTTTATTCATCCCAGCGATGCCATAAACTTAATAAAAACTCCAGCCTGGAAGACTATATCCCAGGAAGAACCAAAATAACTGCAGCGTGTTCTCCATGCACAACACAGTCTAACCTTGATTTTAAATATAACATTTTCAGCCTTCAGAGATTTGTCTTTAATGCAGCCCTACTTCCTGTTCCTTAAACATTTCTATCATTTTATTTCCTTCTGTGTAATTTTTAGGGTAGGTTTGGTCTCTCTTATTGCACTTCACTGTTTGGGGGTTTGTTCTTCTACCTGTGTGTCATCCAATAACAGAAATTTTTACAGCTAGCACACAACTTAAAACAATAAAATTCGCCAGAATTGAACAAAGAGTGAGAGGATTTATAGGCCAGATCCAGAGTTAATTTAAATAACCATGTGTTTGGGCTTGGGGAACCTCAGCTGGACCTCCAGCCTGAGACACTGGGGTTTATAGAGCAATTCCAGCAGAATAATATCACTTTATATCCTGTTAAAATCCTACAGGACTTTTGTAGTATTATATTCTTTTTTTTTTTTTTTTTTTTTGATATATTTTCGCTTGATCTGATTAGCAGAGAACCTCCTGTTTGCATTTCAAGCATCCCCGTTTATTTCCACCGATTTTTTTCAACAGACCAGGCAGTCCTAGGGCTGCCAGCTCTGCTCTCCTCATGAGAACACACAGCAATTTCCAGCCCCTCGTGCTGTTCTGGCCACCTCAGCATCCAAACCCCGGCCCCAGAGCCAATTCCAATCTCTCCTCATCAGCTGATCCCCGTCAGCTGACAGGGATTTGGGATCGGCTCTTTGGGTGCCAAAATCCAGTGGAATATTTTCCACAGGAGCAGATCTGCCGCTGTGGGGAAAGCCAAGGCACAACAGGAGCACACAGGATTCCCTTTTAAAAACACCAGGAGAAAGGACAGGAATAAAGAGGGTTTGTGGCTCAGTACAAAATTCTCCTTCCTATTTCTGTGGATGTTGAACATTCTGTCCCAGTTTCAGCCCCCTCAGAAGGAATTCTCAGTAGAGAGACACAAAGATCTCCAAGCCATTTGTTGTCAGTCCTAGGTGGAGGTGGGCTTTGACAGCTTTTAGAGGAGTAACCAGACTCCTCTCCACACAAACCGGGTTTTTCTCTCCCACTTTTGCGATTTTTTTTTTTTTTTTTTGCTTCGTTTTCCATTTTTGGTGTTCTCCCTTTTCCTAGTTTTCATTCATCCTGACAACGAAACAAAAGAAGGGAGGAGGGGGAGAAAGGAAAAGGAGGAGGAGAAATCTTACCCAAAATCAAATAATAATAATAATAATATATAATAAAAATCAACTCAGACATTTTGTGCCAAATACAGTTAAGGGTGGCTGGAGAGGAGGGGAGACAGACAAAAAAAAAAAACAAACAAAAAAACCCAAGTCACTCTCAATCAAGTGTCACACCTTTAAATAGTGGTTAAATCTTTGCATTATGCAGCTCATCCCTTTTACAACACGGGGTTCCCGTGGAGAATTCCCTGTTTACACTGGGAATTCCTCCAGGAGAGCATCAATAAAGCCGAACAGATGTCGGGGTGGGATGCCAGCGGCGGTGGCTGTTGTCAGGGGTGGCGGGGAGCGAACAATGCGCGGCGGCAGCTGCCGCACAAAGCCCCGCGTGTGGCTCCGGCTCTGCCCACCCCCGCCTTTGTCTGGGCGCTGTGCCCCCCTGGCTGGGCCCTGGCACGGCTGGCACATGCCGCTCCAGCCCCCCGAAAGCGGAGCCGCTCGGCTCCGGCACCGCGCCCCGCCCGCCCGCGCGGGAGAAGGGGAGCGCGGGCACCGGGAAAGTGCATCAAAGGGAAGGAAAGAAAGCTGTCCCCAAGGTCATGGGTGCTCCCCGAGACGCAGTTTGGGGGTGTGCACTGTGTCCAGTTTAGGGGTGTGCTCTGTGTCCAGTTTGGGGATGCAATAAGCCAAAATTGGGATGCACTGTGTCCAGTTTGGGGATGAGTTCTGTGTCCAGTTTGGGGATGCACTATGCCGAAATTGGGGATGCACTTTGTGTCCAGTTTGGGGATGCACTTTGTGTCCAATGTGGGGATGTGCTCTGTGTCCAGTTTGGGGATGAGTTCTGTGTCCAATGTGGGGATGCACTGTGTCCAATCTGGGGATGAACCAGTTTGGGGATGAGCTTTGTGTCCAGTTTGGGGATGCACTTTGTGTCCAGTTTGGGGATGAGCTCTGTGTCCAATGTGGGGATGAGCTCTGTGTCCAGTTTGGGGATGCACTGTGCCAAAATTGGGGATGCACTGTGTCCAGTTTGGGGATGAGCTCTGTGTCCAATTTGGGGATGCACTGTGTCCAATCTGGGAATGAACCAGTTTGGGGATGCACTGTGTCCAGTTTGGGGATGCACTTTGTGTCCAGTTTGGGGATGCACTGTGTCCAGTTTGGGGATGCACTAAGCCAAAATTGGGGATGCACTGTGTCCAGTTTGGGGATGTGCTCTGTGTCCAATGTGGGGATGAGCTCTGTGTCCAGTTTGGGGATGCACTGTGCCAAAATTGGGGATGCACTGTGTCCAGTTTGGGGATGAGCTCTGTGTCCAATTTGGGGATGCACTGTGTCCAATCTGGGGATGAACCATGTTTTGGGGATGCACTGTGTCCAGTTTGGGGATGCCTTGTGTCCAGTTTGTGGGATGCCGCCTCTGTGTCCATTTGGGGAATGCACTATGCCAAAATTGGGGATGCACTGTGTCCAGTTTGGGAATGAGCTCTTTGTACAATGTGGGGATAAACCAGTTTGGGGATGCACTTTGTGTCCAGTTTGGGGATGCACTTTGTGTCCAGTTTGGGGATGCACTTTGTGTCCAGTTTGGGGATGCACTGTGTCCAGTTTGGGGATGAGCTCTGTGTCCAGTTTGGGGATGCACTATGCCAAAATTGGGGATGCACTATGTCCAGTTTGGGGATGTGCTCTGTGTCCAATCTGGGGATGAACCAGTTTGGGGATGCACTTTGTATCCAGTTTGGGGATGCACTGTGTCCAGTTTGGGGATGCACTGTGTCCAGTTTGGGGATGCACTTTGTATCCAGTTTGGGGATGCACTGTGTCCAGTTTGGGGATGAGTTCTGTGTCCATTTTGGGGATGCACTGTGTCCAATCTGGGGATGAACCAGTTTGGGGATGAGCTTTGTGTCCAATGTGGGGATGAGCTCTGTGTCCAGTTTGGGAATGCACTAAGCCAAAATTGGGGATGCACTGTGTCCAGTTTGGGAATGAGCTCTTTGTACAATGTGGGGATAAACCAGTTTGGGGATGCACTGTGTCCAGTTTGGGGATGAGCTCTGTGTCCAGTTTGGCAATGCACTAAGCCAAAATTGGGGATGCACTGTGTCCAGTTTGGGGATGTGCTCTTTGTACAATGTGGGGATAAACCAGTTTGGGGATGCACTTTGTGTCCACTTTGGGGATGTGATTTGTGCCCAATTCCACGCTGCACTTTGTGGCCAAAGTGAGGATGGAGGTGCCCTGCTTGCAATGAAAAGCATGGTGGTGAAATGTAACTCACAGGAAAAATACCTAGAATGGGAAATACTTCCTGAAGGTAAGTCCACATGTTGGAAAATTTGATTCAAATGCCTGAATCAAATTTCGGGTTATAATGAACATATATAAAAAAAGAAAGTTACTATTCTCTAAAAAAAAAATAATCATACTAAGTGTCTAGTAATAAATTATATATTTACAAGCTGAGCTCTATTTTGACTGCAAGCTTCATCACAACACTAACTAAAAGCTTCCAATAAAATTCTCACTAATAAGCTCATACTGGATTTGAACCTCAGCTTGCCTTTGTATTCAGATCTTCTGATGGCTTAAATTTCAAAATAAAAATAAGGAAGTAAATAATAATGTAAAAGCATAAAAATAATATAGAAATAAGGAGAGAGGAGATGGTTTTGTGTTAAGACAAGCAGGTTGCACGCTGGGGACCCTTCCCTCAAAAGTGGTTAATAGGGTATATCTGAATTCCACAATGGAATTTTAAAAACTCTTTATCCTTACTCTTGAGAAACAGTAAGAAGAAAATAAGGATCATTTGGATAACTTTTCCCCCTTACAAGAAACTCATCACTGCATCCTTCCCCTCAATTAATATTTAAAGGACATTTTAAGGAAATCTTCACTCCAATCCTAAAGCTGCCCCAAAGAATGCTCAGCTCTGGTTGCCCCTAAAACTGCAAACAATTACAATTAAAAATGGATTCATTTGGAGGAGTGCAGGCTTGAAAAGCCACCCCTAAGTGGTGATATTTGGGTGCAGTCTGGTTTTCCAGGCCTGAGGTTTCTGAGTTGCTGAACTCAAGTTTCTTTGTGGTGTTCGAGTTTGAGAAGACTTTGTTCTTATGGATTTGACATAAACATTCTAAGTGTTATTGTAATGAGAGTGATGTTTTGGATTTTTTTTTTTGTGGGATGCACTTTATCTATCAGTTTAAACCAATGGGAAGAAGAGTTCTGGCACTCTTCTAACCAATGAGAGTAACCTGTTCTAAAAAAGTATATAAAGAAAACGATTATTTTAATAAAGTAAAATCAGATGCAGTTTTTATAACGAAGTTTCATGTCGTCTGTTCATCACCCACTGCGACATTTGGGTGCCACAGGAAAGCTCCTGGTGGGGGCAGCTGGCAGAATCCCCTGCTCGAGTGCCATGAATGCTGCAGAGGAGAATCCTGCAGCCTGGGAAACCCAGTGCAGGAGGGAGCAGAGAGCGCTAAAATGAGATTTTTCCCCCAAGTGAAACAGTCTGAGCTGAGATTTTCCCATCCTTTTTTGTCCCCCCGACCCTCCTGGCTGGGGAAGGGAGGGGTTTCAGCAAAGAGCAGCTCGAGTTACAGGGGAGGGGATTTGGGGACTCCGGGACCAGCAGAGTCCAACCTTTGGAATTCCAAATTTCTTCCTTCTTTTCAGAAGTTGAAAAAAGACCCCCACGCATGCAGAGCGTCGAGTTCCTCTTGGATTAAATGCTTGCAAAATAAAAATCTGGGTTTTTTTAAATCTTTATGTGCTGCAGAGGTGCAGCGTTTGGGGTGGAGGGTTTTATTTTTTCCCCTTTTGACAATGGAAATTATTTCTGGCTACTATGTAGCTAGCAAAGGTTAATTGGGTTTGCTGCTGTAAAATACAGAATTCTGATCACTTGATTAATGAGGTGTCAGAAGCCACAAGTAGCCAACACTTTTTTGAAGGGAAAACACTGAAATAAAATGTAGTTTTAAAGATTTTATGTTTCTCCCACTTTTCTTCCCACTCTACAACAGGCAGCTGTTTCGAAGGCAGATGAGTTTTCAGCCAAAAAAAATAGAATATAATAAAAAGAAATCAATACTCTGGTTAAGAGTAGAGTAGCCACAAATTTTGGGGAGGTGTAGCCCCTTTAATCATGACTATGAAATGGGAATTTTTGGGCCACGTGAAGTGATGGAGCCTCACAGGAGATGCCTAAATTCCCTGCCTGATTCCTTCCCTTCCATTGCCACCATCAACAACAGCCTAGAACACACACATTTGGATGAATCATCAGCTAAAATAAAAATAAAAATTCCTTTGGAGAATTTCGATAGACTCCACACAATTTAAGGAGCAAGAGTTTCATGTATATTTGTCTTATGCCTGCAATGAAAAAAAAAAAAACCAAACAAAAACCCCAAACCAACCTGCAGTAAATCATATTCTGCTCCCATTTGACTCCACTCAGGAGCTGAGCAATCCCTCCCTGGCTGTGGGAGAGATGCACTTTGTCACAATAAACCACTGGATATTCCGTTTATATATGTCCTTCAGGCATGTCACAACAGTTTGGCATTCGGGGCTGCTCTACCACTGTGTACATTAAATAGTCATGTAGTTACATTAAACAGTGGGGAGTTCACACTTCACAAGCACTCCGTGCTCTAAAACAGATGTGGGCTGGCTGCTGTCAGCCCGGGAGAGGCTGAGCACGAGCTGGGTGGGAATTTCACCTCCCGATGATTGAGGGATTGGGGGATTGAGGGATTGAGGGATTGAGGGATTCTCTGCCCACCCCTTTCCTCTCCCCCTCCCACCAGAACCCTGGCTCCAGAGGAGGATGGAAGGGAAGAGAGAGAGAGAGAGAAGAGAGAAGAGAGAGAGATAAATAGGGAGATAAAGAGAGAGAGAGAGAGATAAATAGATAGAGATAGATGATAGATAGATAGATAGATAGATAGATAGATAGATAGATAGATAGATAGATAGATAGATAGATAGATAGATAGATAGATAGATAGATAGATAGATGATATGATAGATAGATAGATAGATAGATAGATAGATAGATAGATAGATAGATAGATAGATAGATAGATAGATAGATAGATAGATAATAGATATAATGATAGATAGATAGATAGATAGATAGATAGATAGATAGATAGATAGATAGATAGATAGATAGATACATACATACATACATACATACATACATACATACATACACACATACACAATGCATACATAAATAATAAATAGATAAATAATGAGAGAGAGAGAGAAACAGAGATATAATAGCTAGATAATGATAGATAGATAATAGATAGATAGATAGATAGATAGATTGATAATGATAGATTGATAATGATAGATTGATAATAGATAGATAGATAGATAGATAGATAGATAGATAGATAGATAGATATAGATGATAATGATAGATAGATAGATAGATAGATAGATAGATAGATAGATAGATAGATAGATAGATAGATAGATAGATAATAGATGATAATGATAGATAGATAGATAGATAGATAGATAGATAGATAGATAGATAGACAGATAGATAATGATAGATTGATAATGATAGATTGATAATGATAGATAGAAGATAGATAGATAGATAGATAGATAGATAGATAGATAGATAGATTGATACATAGACAAATGGGCCCTACAATTTAGGGATGATGCAGGGCTCCCCCATTCTCTTCCCACCCCTTTTCTCCCCCCACCAGAACCCTGGTTCCAAAGGAGGAGGATGGAAGCAAATAAAAAAATGGACAAATAAATAAATAGATAGATAGAGAAATAGATAAATAAATAAATAAATAAATAAATAAATTAATTAATTAATAATCAGATAGGCATATAAATAGCTAAACAGATAAATAGATAAATAAATAAATAAATAGATAAATAAACAGATAAATAAATAAATAAACAAACAAACAGATAAATAGGTAAACAGATAAACAGATAAATAGATAAATAAGCAAGGGGGCCCTACAACTTTGGGAGCAGGGAGAGCAGAGCTGGGCAGGGAGGGGCCGCTCAGAATTCGGAGGGCTCTGTGGCTCAGAATATTCTGAAGTGGGGTGGGCTGGAGAGAGAGAGTACCCAGGGATTTACTGACAGGAGAATTTCTGACAGTTGATGGACAGATGAATTCCGTCATGGAAGCGTTAGTCGAAAGCAGCAAGGCCAGATGGAAACTCACAGCTTGTCTTTAATATTAATTTTCTTTCCCCCCCCTCCTTTTTTTTTTTCTTTTGCAGGAGATCAGAATTCCCTAATTCCCTAAAATGTTTCAATGCATCTTGAGGTATTATTTTTCCAATGCCTTTACCCACCTACTCTTAATAAGAAGTGCTCCTTTGTGTTAATGTTATTTTTTTTTGCTTTCCTCTCTGCTTACTCCCCTGCCCCCCACGAAAGTCAAAAGAAATTAAGGAGAAAGGAAAAAAAAAAAATAAATCAGTTTAGCTCCATGGCTGTTAAAACATCTGCCTGGCTTAAAATACACCAAGATGCCTCATATTTTAAGCTTGTGCAGAATTGTAGAGATCCAAATGCATCTTGGTGAGGTATCTTTGGTAAAAAGAACCAAATAAACACCTGAAAGAAATAAAAATTAGGAAGGAAACCCTAATGACATCATCAGGTTTCTAATGGAGGAAAAAGCCACAGGAGTGGGAATGCAACTCTGACACAGTCCAGAGATGATTTTTTCAACAGCTGCACAGAAAGAAGTCTCTTGATTAAAAAAAAAAAAATTAGATAAGACAGAGACTCAAATATCAGCCAAAAAAAAAAAAAAAAAAAGTCACACATTTCTAGATTTTTCTTCCATATTTGTTCACAGGCTCAACTGTCAGAAACATCTCTCTTAGAATCAAAATCGACTCCCACCATCCCACAGTGGCCCTTCAAAAAAAAAAAACCCAAACCAACAAAACAGCAGAAAATGGAATATTTTAACAGCTTCATTTCCCTAATATATACTTGTGAAACTGATGTAAATAGACAATGATGGTTGTACTGAAAGAAAAATTTATGCCACCATCCTCCTTTTCAGAAGTCCTATATTCAGCTGGGAATAAACCATATGGTTCTATCATAATTTAGCATGTAGGATCCTATGGATATTTACTCAGTAGAATTCCAAGAGGGAAGAAATAAATATTTTTTTGCCAACTACAACTCTGATGAATCGATGCAAAATTTAGAGATACGTCCACAGAAGTGTCAAAATACTTGGAGAAAGGAGCTTTTTCTTCAAAAAAAGAAACCTCCCAGAGCTCAGATTTAACATTCCTAATAAAATGATGCTCATCCCAGCTCGGAGCTCTCAGCCAGTTCAGAGGGAGCCTCTGTAAGTGTTGCTCCAATCTTGCTGCACATTAACAGGCTCCAAGATTAGTATTTCACATTGAAATTAGAACATATGCACATCCTGCATATTTGTTTTCTTCTCAATCTTGGTTATGTGCAAATATTTGCCAAGCAGGATGATTGACACGCAGCACTATGCCCTTCTGTAATTGCAGCGATTAAACATTTGGCCGAAGTGCTGAAGTCGGGGGGATGTGATGGAGCTGCAGGTTGGGGGAAGAACCAGATCGCACCCCCCTGCTGCAGGCAGGATCTGTTTGGGGCAGTGACCAGCACAGAACTCCAGAGCTTCCCCGCAGCAGGAATTGCTGTTTGCACTCCAAAAAAATTGGGCACTGGGCAAGCATCACTCAGAGATGAGGCAGGGAGCAATTATTCCGATTTTAACGCCAGCCCCATGCCCGGCCAAAGCATTGCTGCTTTAACACCCAAGCTGCAAATATTTCATCAGGGCACCGGAGATCTCTGGATTTCTGCTGGACCCAGACACCTCCTGGGGAGGATATTTAGGATTCCTTCGCCCTCCCTGACAACGCACTGGAAATTCAAGGGCTGCAAACCTCCACCAGCTCGGTCTGCAAATTGAAGGGAACAAAACAAGCTCAAAAAAAAAAAAAGAAAAAACAAAGGATCTAAACTGGATCCAACCCAAGGAGTAGCTCAGACTGCAACCTCACATCCCAACGCCCATGCCTGTGAATCTGGAAATGAATCCAAAGCTTGTGGCTCAGACACATCCTTATTCACAGCTGCAGTTTTCACATCGTTTCGACACAAAAACAGCCCCATTAGCCACCCCCGCAGGTCAGGAAGTCCTCTCAACCTTATTTGCCAATCTGCTCCTATTTCCGAGTGTGGAAATGTGCCATCTTCCTTCTCCACTCAGCACCCTGCCAGTCTCCCTTCTTACACAAAATACAGGATTTGGAGAATTTTACCTGTACCTTAAAGCAGAGGTTGGGAATTCTGACCTCACTCCGTTGTTAATAAAATAAAACTGCCCAGAACTTTAATTAGAGGTGAGTCCCGCCATGTCCCATTTATCCCGTGGGCAACAATCTCACAGAGAGATTTCAATCAAGAAAGTTGGGTGTCCCCAGAAGCTGGGTACCCACCAAACCAGAGAATGATCCAGGGATCATTTGGAATGGGAATCCCATCACACACACAAAGACAGCTCAGACTGACAACTGCCCAAACTCAACCAGATCTTCGAGCACGTTGCGAAGATCTGGAGTTTTAAAACTGAGATCGATTTTGTCACAGAGCTGCACATGAGAGAGCAAGATCTGAGCTGTGGCAACATTTCAGATTCCAGTGGGTGACAAAACCTTTCAGTCACCGATACAGATCCCATCCAGCATTCTCAGATCAATTAACAGGCTGGTTTCTTGACAAACCACTGCTTGGCTGCAAAGGGGATTTTCGCTGTAAAGTGGGTGATCAGGGAGAGGTGTCTGACTCATTTTTGGTGTGGGATACAGTCTGTGGAAAGGAAATGAGTCAGGAATTCGCTGGAGCTGGGCTTTTAGATAGGGAGCACAGCCTAGCCCGTCCCAGCAGGCAGAGAGGGGCACAGGGAGCCGTGGGCACTGAGCAGGGCATTCCCAGAGGAGATGGCAGCACCCACCGCAGCCGGGAGACAATTCCCCTTTCCTTTTTTTATTTTATTTTCCAATAAACTGCTGCTGCTTTTCACTCTCCACCCCCTTCCTTTGACCTGGGCTCGGTGCAGGGTGTGGACACAGCACACAGGGGTGGAAAGGCTGGGTGGAATCATCAAATATCCTGAGTTGGAAGGATCATTAAAGTTGGAAGGATCATTAAAGTCGGAATGATCATTAAAGACTTGCACAGGAAGCCCCCAACAATCCCACCACATTCCATGGGGATGGAAAGGGATGGAAAGGAAACTTCCTGTCTGCCCAGCATTGATTTGGCACTCATGGGGTGAATTTTTGGTGGGGCTGGGAAGGGTTTGGAGCTCTCCTGAGGAATTATTTTTGCCCTCACGTGGCAGCTCTTGCCTGCTCGATTGCTGTTCCCCACCCTGGCTGCACTTCCATGGGCCTGGGACACTCCTGGAAACACTTTTGGGGTGCCAGGTGCCAAATACACAATCCACAGGTTATTATTAGTGTGGATCTGTGTTCTTAGCAGCAGAAATGTGTCTTCAGATGCAGTTTTTCAAAGCATTTGATAAACAACTGTTAAATGTCAACCCTCTGCACCTCTCCTGTTCCTCACCTTTTTGTGTCCTGCTTTGTTGAGCTTTTTCCTTGCCTTTTTTTTTTTTTTTTTTCAATGATGTTTCTAGACTTCCAGTTCATCTCATCAGCCCCAGCCTCAGGGTTTGAAGGGGTTTAAGCATTAATCTCACATCTTCTGGCATCTCTGCCCTGCGTTCACACAGAGTTCTGCCATTCACAATCCTGCAGGGTTTCCCCTGTGTTACTTCCATCTGGTCCCAGTTTTAATCCAGGGCCAGGACCAAACCCTCTCACAGAATCCTGAGGATCCCAAGGCCAGGTTGGACACCCTGGGATGGTGGGAACATCCCTGCTCCTGGGACTGGAGGCACTTCAGTTCCCTTCCACCCCAACCATTCCCTGATCCCATGAGGACGCCTGTCACTGTGGGGGATGAACAGACGACATGAGACTTCGTTATAAAAACTGCATCTGACTCCCTTTTATTCAAAGATTGATTCTTTTTATCTAGCTTCTCGAGTAGGTTATCTCACTGGCCAGAAGAGTGCCAGAACTTTTCATCTTATTGGTTCAAAACTGAAAGACTGAGAGAAGTCCATCTTATAGAGGGGAATCCCAAACATCACTCTTGTTACAGCAACACTCGGGATGTTTATGCCAAGCCTGTGAGAACACAAGGTCTCCCTGAATCAAAAACCACGAAGAAACTGAGTCCAGAAACTCAGAAACTTCAGCCCAGGAGCCTCAGACTACAGACACCTTCCCTGGCCAGTCTACCCAGGGAAAAGCTTCAGCAAAAGGCACTAAAGCAGGGGCAGAGCCCCTTTCCACCCTGCCCTGCCAGGCTCCAGGCTCCCATGGGGTGACAGTGCTGCCCAGATGTGCATCCCACCCCTGCACATCTGCTCAGCGTGGCATTGGGAGTTTTACAGCTGTTTAGCCACGTAAGTAGCATCTACACTTAAGAGATTCCAGAAAGGGAAGGGTGGGGGGGAGAGGGGATGAGATATGAAGCAGAAATAGAGAAATAGGAGGAAAAAAAAAAAAGAAAAAAAAGGTGGCCAGATGTTGCTTCAAAACCTGGGATAACACTCTTTTAAATTTTGTCCCTTAAAAAACACATTTCATTTTGCACGTTTATTTTTTTTTTTCAACAATACTCTGAAACATAAAGGAAATGTTGTGCAACCACTACTCGTAGTTAAGAGCAAAACAACAGCTGTGAAAAAGCTACAAATTCCTTCTAGAGCTCAAAAAGACAATAAAGACTTTCTGGAGTGGAGACATTTTATACTTGAGCTAAATATCAAATGGTGCTTAGATGCCAAAATATCATTTATTTTCTGTTTAATGAAAAATAAAATCCAGAGTCAGATGGCCAAGTCCTGGACTGCAAAAAATTAGAAGTAAAATAATAAACAGCCTACGATGAGTTTATTAATAGATAAAGTAAATATCTTATAAGTAATATGGGAGGTTTTATTTATTATTGTTGGTTTAGATTGCTTAAGGTCTTCCTTTCTGTGAAACCAGGGCATTAATTGCCATGATCATGGGATCTGAGCTCTCATGAAGTCTCAGATAAAAATATCTATTGGGATGTTTTGTAGAAACTGTTATCACAAAGCAGAAAGGTCCAGGACAGAGCTCACAGACAATCCAATTATCCATATTTTGGCTCACTCCCCTGACCCAAGCCTTTGAGTCCTACCACAGTTGGCATCAGGACAACCCAGCCACAGAGTTTCAATGGTCAGTCCAGAACAATCCAGAAATGCTGCTTGGTTTCACAGAACACCAGAAATGCTGCTTGGTTTCACAGAACACCAGAAATGCTGCTTGGTTTCACAGAACACCAGAAATGCTGCTTGGTTCACGAACACCAAATGTGCTTGTTTCACAGAACACCAGCAAGATGCCAGGGGTTTAATCAGAAATCTGTCCATAAAAATGGAAATACCCAGGAAATACAAGGATGGCACAGCACAGGGAATCCTTTTAGAGCAACCCTGGGCCCTTTAACCTCAAACTTGGCCTCTGACCTGAGCCAGCACCAACCCCATTTCAGAGAAAGTCAGCAAGAGGGTTCATCATAAAGCCTTGGAGAAGCTGGCTCCAGCCCTGAAATGGGAGCTTTACTGCCTCTTCACAGCTTTCCTTTAATTAATCAATATAACTTTGATGAATTGCATCTTTCCTGGTAGCAAGGTTAGGGGGAGGGAACAGATTTAAATCCATAGAAGTAGTTCTCTTATTAAATCCCTGGTTTTCCATTAAACTTCCTGTCATCTTTGTCAAAGCAGTTGTTTAACCTCTCTGTGTTTTGTTTTCCTCTCAATCTCTCTCTGTCTTGTTTTTCACTCAACTCCTCTATATCTTTTTTCCCTCACCTGTGCTGAGCCACAATAATACAGGAAGTCCTCTTTGTGAACTTTACACTGACTTTAAAAGCCAAATAACCAGTCCTTTGTAGAGGGTTAACCCACCTTGACACGTGGAAAAGCCTAAAACATCACTAACTGGTTGTTTTGGTTTTTTTTTTTTTGCAACTGCCTTGGGTAGGGAAACAATTTTCCTGGACAGGCTCTTTAAAAAGTCAACAGGGTCTGGGATAGATTGAATTACAAGATGAGGGTCTAACATCTCGACTCCATAAGCCACAGAATGATTTGGTCCAGCACTGCTCAAAGCCTGCCATTCATTTTCGCTGCTGTTTGCAGGCAGCTCTGGCCTCCTGCAGGCCTGCAGGACATTTATTAACCTCAACTGTGGAGCAGACACACGACACCAGCTCTGCTGCTTGGCCAGTGACACCCAGGACCAGGCTCCTCAGAAACCCACCACAGCATTTGGAACAGGTTTGATGTTTGTACGGTGAATATATTGTCCGTGTTTCTATGTCTGTAGATGAACTCGTGAGTTCAAGGCAGCAATTATCAGTAATTATGTCAGGGGGATCTCCAGGGTGAGGCAGCTCCACTGCAGAGGTGATGCCTGAGCCCTGGGCTGGTGATTCCCTGAGCTCCAGAGCTGTGAGCACAGCACTGAAGGAACAGCTTCAAGAGCTGAAGCCCAGCCCAAGTTCCCAAAGTCCAGATCCTGCCCTGAGCTCGGCTCCAGGCTATGGGATTATTTAGCAAGTTGCTAAGACCGTATTTCTTCTTTTACGGGCTCAGGTCAACAGGAGACAAAGGGTTGAGTGCCTCCAAAGCCTTGGGTTTACTGGGTGTTCAGCAGGAGGGACGGGACTCCCCCTGGCACTGGAGCAGTGAGAAGCCAGATCTCCACAGCAGGAATCAGAAGCAACTGCAGTGGGGCCATAAAGGGACTTTGGGCAAAGATCAGGACAGCATCACTCCCCAGATGAAGTGCAGGGAGGGGAACAAAACTGCCATTAGGCTGCCCAGCTGCAGGGGAAATGGGCTCATCTTCACAACAGTTCAAACTAATCAGCCTACTTTGTAATCAGCAAGAACGTGCCCATTGTCAACTGCCACGATGTGGGCTGATTTAAATAATACATGATAAATTTGGATTGTGCTGCCATATGCCTGGAGTTAGGTGTAAATACTCCACTGCAGAGAGGTAGGAAGGAACAAAAAACAATTGAGAAAATGAGAACACCAATAAAAAGCTGCACAGAAGACTTTACATCCCAGGCTCTTGATGAGGGCTCCAGAACACAAACCACGGAGTCCCAGCAATGACATCAGCTCCCCTTCTTGAGGAGATTCTGTCAGATGATAAACGAGCAGATCCCCAGTCCCACCTCACACCTCGAGGTGGAACAGAGCACAATCCAAAGGGATGTGGGGCCAAAACACCCAAGGGGCAAGGATAAGTTAAATGTAAAATGTAAAGATCTGCTCCCTGTGCAAGGCAATGATCGAGCTGAGCCCAGACCTGTCGTTCTCCACAGGCTCACAGGGAAAAAAATTGTTCCAAAAAAACATTAAACATGAATGCACCAACTTTCAGCATTATTTCCCCTCAGGTTTTTCTTTTTTTTTTTTTTCCTTTTCTTTATTTCTCTCTCCCCATCAGCCCCCCTCTCCCTGTTTCTACATCTGTACTTTATTCAATGAACACATCTGCATTCTTTCTTTCTGTTTTTGGCCAGAAACTCTATCCAACCTTTATCACTGACACCTCTCTGCAGTTTCAAATTCCAACCTCGTGCCAAATCCCCATTTCCTGCTGCTTAATTTCCATTCATTTACTCTTGTTTTTGCTTCTTCTGCCATTCCCAGCATGGACCAGCTCCAACCCAGCTTCTTCTAATTTTTTAAGGAAGGCTCCCTATTGAGTGCTATTGGAACCTGATCCTCTGCTCCAAGCCAATGGCTGGCTATTGTTTATACTACCTAACAACAGTTGCCAATATTACTGCTTTTTTCCTTTTCTTTACTTCACTCTCTAAGTGTATATCCTAAGACCCAAGAGAACTCCTCTCCACATATGGTGACCCATTAGGTCTGGTTTTATTATTACTTCTGCAGAATCTGAAGTAGCCTCTTTATACTTATTTTTTTTTTTTAATGGTTGAAAATAATAATAAAAAAAAATAATAAAAAAAAATCAAGTAGAGAGTCTGTGGTGTCTTGTTTGCATAGGTCTGTTGATCTGGCTCTGGACATGTGGAATAATCTGGAGTTAGGATTGTGGTCTTGAAAGAAAAATCATCCTCTCAGTGGCTCATTTAAGGGTGTGTTTTATGCAGGTAGAGCCCAAAAGCTGACCTGCAGCAGAACTGAAGTTCTCACTTAAAATTGTCCAGAATAAAAGAACTTTCCAGGTTCTAAATTACACAGGACTTTGCAAAAAGTCCCACAAACAGGAACTGCTGTTAATAAATGGGAAGCAGAGTCCCAGTGCTGCCACTCACCCTGAGCAGGTGTCAGGCAGCAACAGCTCACAGAGGATCAGGGCAAGGAGCAGAAACTGAGCTGAGAGCAGCCTTAAACCAAGCAGGCTGACAGGGAAAACATCTCCCTCAAGCTGCAAATGGGAAGGGTTGGATCTTGCCTTCATCACTGCTGGATTTGGAGCCTTTCTTCCATCACCATCTTCTTCTGGATCAGCTTCTCCTTGACACCTCCTTCCTCCAGGCCAGCTCACTCCAGCAATCCCAAAACCTCTTCTTGGACTCTCATTTCAAAGCTTCCTCACAAACCTCTCCACCTCTGCCTAAGTCTTCCCCACTCTTATGGGAGTGGATCACTCCCTAAACAATTTTATTCAGGACTTTCAGGTTGACATAAATATTCCTGGCAGCACTGTTTGCAGCATCCCCTCTCCAAAACAACTCCTGCACCCGAGGAGTAACAGCAGAATTTGGCAGAATCCTTCTGGTTTTTCCCCTCTGGTGTAATTCAGAATTTCCACCTGCAGCTTTCACCCCTTCTTAGATTTGGGCCTTTCCCCTTTAACCTAAGGACTGTAGAGCTGAAGTTTGGGCTGTGAACTGCCATTATTCCAATATTTCTTCTCCTTTTCAGGTAGGAGAGGAGCTGATCCTCAGGGAACCAGGGAAGTGCATCTCCCTTGGGTGGCAGCTGCTGGTTTTTGCAGCTGGCAGAATCTCACTCCCTCCCTCAAGCTTCTCACTGACCTCCCTGTGAGAGAAGGAGAGCTCAAGCAACACCGAGGTTCAAAACACACCCAGACAGATAAAAATGTCAGGCCCAGAGCGTGCCTTGTGCTCCAAGCCATTCCCTGTCCCTGGCTGGAGCAGCACTGGGATTAAAGCTCAGCCTTTCAGAGGCAGTTTTGCTTCTTTAGAAGCTTTTATGGCACAAACTTTTTTTTTTTTTTTTGCAAACTTTTGTTACATTGCCATTTATTTATTTACTTATTTACTTACTTTATTTTATTTATTTTATTTTTTTATTTTATTTTATTTTATTTATTATATTTATTTATTGATTGATTGATTGCTTTGCTCTGTTCAAAGTCACGATGGTCAGTTTTAAAAGCAGCGTGGTTTTTCCCCAGCTCTGCTGCTGTTTCCACTTTTTTTTTTTCCCAGCAGTGCTGGGGGCTGACACTCGCCCCTCCTCCCCCAAGCTTCACTTAAGGAAATAATGGGCAGCTCCACCAGCTGCCCACGAGGGAAGCCCTGGAAGGCAATCAGTTGTTGGCCATCCATGCAGGGACCTGTCTTTCCTGAAGCAGCAGTGACCCAGCCTGGCAGGAGAGCCCTGGAGGAGCTGTTTTCTCAGTGTGTCCCTGAAGCAGCAGTGACCCAGCCTGGCAGGGAGAGCCCTGGAGGAGCTGTTTTCTCAGTGTGTCCCTGAAGCAGCAGTGACCCAGCCTGGCAGGGAGAG
Source organism: Sitta carolinensis (assembly GCA_032173965.1). Lineage (NCBI taxonomy): Eukaryota > Metazoa > Chordata > Aves > Passeriformes > Sittidae > Sitta > Sitta carolinensis. Next base: position 1,890,010 of record CM063302.1, on the reverse strand, counting down.
CCCTGGAGGAGCTGTTCTGTTATCCTCTCGTTTGGTGTGCCTCAGTGAGGGGTCACAAATCACAGCCCCACTGCAGCACATGCCCTGAGCTCTCCTGCTCTCTTCCTGCAGGGCAGCCACCACCCCCTCAAGGCCAACTGTCCCTCTGACCTCACTGTTCCTCTGCTAGTCACCCCCCAAGACCTGTTCCTCTGCTGTCACCCCCAGACTTGTTCCTCTGCTGTCACCCCCAGACTGTTCTTCTGCTGTCACCCCCAGACTTGTTCCTCTGCTGTCACCCAACGCCTCCCAGACTCGTTCTTCTGCTGTCACCCCCAGACTTGTTCTTCTGCTGTCACCCCCAGACTGTTCCTCTGCTGTCACCCCCAGACTCGTTCTCTCTGCTGTCACCCCCAGACTTGTTCTTCTGCTGTCACCCCCAGACTGTTCTCTGCTGTCACCCCCAGACCTGTTCTTCTGCTGTCACCCCCAGACTTGTTCCTCTGCTGTCACCCCCAGACTCGTTCTTCTGCTGTCACCCCCAGACTGTTCTTCTGCGCTTGTTCCGCGCCACCCCCAGACCTGTTCTTCTGCGCCACCCCCAGACTTGTTCCTCTGCTGTCACCCCCAGACTTGTTCTTCTGCTGCCACCCCCAGAATTGTTCTTCTCTCTGCTGGGCCTGGGAACTCATCAGAGCAATTCTTCTCTTCCCAGATCCCTAAACCCAGAGTTTTTCACCCACGTTGGGGGGTCTGACAGAGCTCCCAAGCCCACACTCCAGACCAGGCCAGCCAAGTGAAGGCTTCCACTGCCATCAGCTCCCTCTCCCAGCCAAGGGAAGCCTTACCCCACATTAATTGGGATGCAGAGTGCAGATCCCAGCAGAGTTTTGTATGAATGAGCTCCAGTGACTCTAAATAAAGCTTCATCCCCTCTCCTGTCCTCTGGACCTGCTAACAAGTGTGAGCATTAAAGCAGAGCTGCCTCTCCAGCTGATTTAGCCTGCCCCTTGCAATCCATGCATCCATCTCCCTTTTATTCTGGTGGAGATCTTGTCCTCAGCTTGGAGCACTCCTCTAACAGGAGGGATTTTCTCTAACCTCCATCTTTAATATTCCTCCACATGCTGAATTTGTCACACAGCCCAGCCCCACCCCAGCAGCATCTCCTGCTGTGGGACGTTGAGACAGGAGGTGCAAGCACAAATATCCTTTTCTTGCCTCCTTTTATTGATTACCAGCATTTAAATGGCACAGAAAGAGCCAGGACCTGCCAGGCAGTGATAGCACAGGGGTGTTCACACAACCACAGGAGTGGAGATAAAGTGATTTACTGGGGATCAAACCACAGGTAAACTCGGGTCTGCTCAAACAACCAGCAAGCTTTTCTTAAAAAACACGAGTATTAACCTGAAGCTAAGGTGTTAGACAAGTTTTTTCTTCATTAGAAAGATATTCCTGCTGGAATTCTGGTCATTCCTGCTGACACAGAGGTAAGGATCACAGAAGTGATACCTATTTATCCTCAAAAATAAATCTAAATTTAATCTTCTAACCACATGGCTTAGAAAATAACCTAAAAATGTCGTTGTCATGATTAACAGCATTTTTACAAATACAGAACCACACCTCAAGTTTCAGGGTGCAATGCAAAAAGCAAAAGGAGATTCACCATTAGTTACATTTTTCACAGGGAGCAAAGGCATTAAAAGTGCAAAACTTACTTTATCATCACCTTTTAAAACAAGGAGTTTGATTCTAAGACAGAATTCAATTTTTAGTCTCAAACCCATGAAAAATCCTAATCTTAAATCTGAAATTTCCTATTTTTTTTACCATTTCAAAACTTCTCATTTGGGATGCCTGAGACATTTCAGTGCATAAACTGATGTGCTGTGATTGACCAAACACCGAGTTCTGCTCCAAGTAAGAGGAATTCAGCACAACGAGAACATTTTGCTGAAAGAGGAGAGTCTGAGGAGGACAAGGCTTGCACAAGAGAATCTGCAGCAGATTAAACAAATTACTCACATCTGCCCCACCCTTCCCTGCAAGCCCAGCCAGCCCCTGTAACCTTGCAGGGATGACACACAAAGCCCAGCACAGCAGGTATCAACATTTTGGCAATAATTTTTGCAAGTTTAACTCTGGCCAGTGCTTGGCACCGTCATCCTTGGCCACGAGCTCAGGAATTACAAATGTGAGATTATTCCTTGGAGACCCAGGGGCTCAGCCAGCCCCAGGGACCAGCAGAGGCACCAAAAAAAAAATCTAGCTGGACACTCTCTACCTCAGCTTGCTCACTTAAAAAGTAAATAAATGAATAAACCATAGTAAAATAAACCATAGTGCTCTATACCTCAGCTTGCTCACTTAAAAAAGAAATAAATGAATGAACCATAGTGAAATGCTGTTTTCAGAGGCTGGGATTTCGGGATGATGCTCTAATCCTGGTGCTGCCACTGCCCCACTGGGAGATGCTCAGGAAGTTGTGTGCTGTGGTTTCTGGGCTCTGGGTTTGTAAAACCTGGTTTAAAAGGGAATGCTCTCTCTGTGGTGAACAGCACCCAGCAGAGCCAGGCCAGCTCCCAGCACTGCTGGGACACAAACTGCTGAATTCTGCTGCAAATAACTCCAAATTATCAGAAGATGGGGAAGGCAGAATCCAAATAAACCTAACAACACGGAGCAACCCAGACGAGTAAATGCCACATATTCTGCTGGTGACTCGTGTGCCAGAACAAATCCAAACAAATTTTGTAAGAGACCTCTAAGTTCTGCCAGCATTTTGAAAGTGGGGGCTTTTCCCCCCCTCTCAGATCAAGTCTGCTCCCTCTTGGTATCTCCACATCCCCCCAGCATGGAAATCTTGCCGAGGATAAAAAAGCAGGGGTGTCAGCACAAGGCACAAATTCCCCCTGTGCATTTAAGCCCTTCTTAAACCTCTGAGAGGAAGCAGCTTTCAGCTCCCTCCAGCACACGACTGCAACACAGGATATTTTTCCAGCTCACTGATATTTCATAAATACCATTTGTTGTCATGTGGTAAATTAAAAACTCGGGATATCAAACATCAAACAGTATGTTAATGTCAAGTATGCTTGAATAAATACTAAAGAGTTCAACTGACTGAGATATGTGGACTACAAGCTAATTAAGAAAGAAGCAGGTGTGAAAAAAACTTAATTTAAGCAATTTTTTTTTTATAATTAATAATGTTTACTTGTAGTTCCCCTTATAATAAGGCTCCAGTTTAACCTCCAGAGAATTCGTAGCTGTAATCCAGCATTTTAAAAATAATAATTGAACACAAGGTTCTTAAAAGGACATCAATTTCCAAACCTGGATAAGCTGCATGGCATACACTCAGAGAGGGTTTTTATTTTAAATAATGGCTCATCTTTGTATCCATTGGATCAGTTACCAAATGATTCCAGCAAATCTACAAAACAAGCCCAGTTTGGAGTCCCCCACGCTAATTCCTGCAGGGATTAGAGCAGGAACAAGGTGGGAGAGGTTCAGTGCTATTGATCCAAACCTCATCCACTTGGAAAAACAAACACAGGGAATTTGGAGGCTGAGTTTCCTCCAGCTCCTCGGAGCAGCAGTGTCTCTGTGACATTATGCTCTGGTTTTACATAGGCAAAAAATTACAACAAACCACCCCCAGAAAAAAAAAAAAAAAAAACACAAAAAAAACCCCAACCAAACAAAAATTAAGATTTTTATTTGACCAGTTCTGGCAGCACACACAGAGCCAATCAACGAATCCAAGGCTGTATTTAATGGGGAGTTTCTTTCCAAGAAGGCAAATGGAAGTACAGGAGGAGAAAATGGCTACAGATGTAAAAACAGACCTGGAATATTTCATTGACATGACATATCTACTGCATTTAATTAAAAGAAGAATGTATGGGAACAATGCATCCTACTCAATCCGTGTCGGGGGAACAAAATAGGGCTGGATTAGATAGGACAACCCAAATCCCCCGGGAGATTCCCACATTTAATGGGAGCACCACATGTTTGATATGTAGGGAAGCAAGTGGGTGTTCCTGGACTTGATCCACTATTCATCATAATACCACAGCCTTGTTCCTTCCCAGTGAGGAGGCTTAAAACCCATGAAACCATATGTGAAATATTAAAAATCATTTAAAGTTGAAAGGAACATGGTGAAGCCAAGCGCTGGGGCTGAGGCTGCTGTCCAAGAGCCCTGGGAGTGCTGCTGCTCCTGGGGGAGGCAGGAGGGAATTCACACTCGTGTGCTCACACACAGCCCCTCAGAGCGGGATCCTCGGTGCAAAGAATTCCTCCCTAACCCTGCAGCAAGCTCGTTATCAATAATTGATGCCCTTTTAATACCTACAGCATCAATGCTTTCATTTATAATTAAAGATCAGCAACTCCACTTTCGTTTTTTGCCCTCCTACTATCTGGTATTTAAACTTTTTTTTTTTTTTTATTTTTCTCCCCTTTTTTTTTTTTTCTCCCTGACATTAAATTGTTTCTCAGACACACAGTCAATAACTTTACTCTATTCTCATTGCCTCTGAATTAATCATGGCTCTTCACTAACCACATGGAATTTAATTTCCCATAAGAGAAATGTTTACTTTGGTTTACTTTGTTGGAACTCAACGTCCTTATACAGTCTATAAAGATTTACTGTGACATATTTTGTTAAGCAACATTAAAGCCTGTGCTGACAGATCTTGTCTTGCATTACTTCACTTATATTCAGGTCTTTAATGCTTTTGCTTTTCACCAATGGGGCAGCAGGGCCAGATTAGAAATTCAGGTTTTAAAAGTCCATTAAATGCAGGAATCTTGGGGCCATGTTCTGTCCCGAGTTTATTCAGAGCAAACCACTCCTTCCTTTGCACGAGTTTTTATTGCATTCATTACAGCCAGGGGGATGAATGAACGGGAGACAAGAACTTTGCTGTTTAATTCCTTGTTACGCATTAATTGGGTCGGAATTTATCGCACACAAGAAGAGAAAGGAAGTTTAAAGTAAAGATAAGATAACGCCAGATAAAGCAGTTCAGGGGAGGGGAAAATCTGAGGATTGCAGCCTTGTGGTGCAGGGTAATTAGATATTGGGAAGGGATTGCTCCCTGGGAGGGGCTGGGGTGGAATTCCCAGAGAAGCTGGGGCTGCCCCATCCCTGGAAATGTCCAAAGCCAGGCTGGAGGAAGCAGGGAGAGGGGAAGGAAAGCAGAGATCCCTGTCCTCCAGTGCCCCACTGAAGCAGTCACAGACCCTGTGCTGCAAGTGCCACTGAAATCCGTGGGAATTGCCACAGATCAGTGCCAATGGAAATTGAATTTGAGGTCTCAGAGGCAGAAAATTCCCATAAATATCCAAGTACTGGAAAGCAGAGCTGCACACACACATCAGGCAGTCCCACTGCATTCGAGCATCCTGCTGTTAAATGTTAAGCAACAAGAACTAAAATATTTACTGTACCACTGAGCAAATTTGGGTAGGGAATTTAGGGAATTCTACTTGGTGCCAGCAGGTTTTGGCAAAAACATCAGCACAGTATCTGGTGGCAACTGCGACCTGGTCACCCTGATTTTCCCTTTCTCCACAGTCTAATATTTAATTCACATTCTAACTGCAAGCTGGACTTTTACCCCAGATCCAAAAGTGGGAGAAGGGGGAAAAAAAAGAATAAAAAAGGAACTAAAAAAGTCCAGATCGTGTTAAGTTCTGGTGAAATCAGAGCTACCAGCGCCTGTGGATGTGAATTCAGTTCACATTCAGACGCACATTCTGGGGGTGGGAGTTGGCAGCTGGGTGGAGGAGAAAGGAAAAAGTGGTTTTGAAATGTATTTATTAAATCACTGCTGAGAACAGAAGGGAAAAGAAGAGCCTGGGAATCTGCTGCGGAGGCTGGGACGGCGAGGAGACAGAGGCCACAGCATTACGGGAAAGGAATTTAAAAAACAAAGAGAAAGAAATCACCCCAAATTTTCACACCTCTCCAAGCAGGACAAACATTTGCATTAAAGAGGCAGGGCAGGACTCAGCGAGACGATTGGATCTCAGGGCACTGCTTTGCAAATATCTGCCACGGAGGGAGCATTTGGGGGGTCCCCACCAGTTTTCCATGGATCCCCTCATGTTAATGAGCTTTTAGGGTAATTAACAGGTTCCTGCAGAGCCCGGTGATGCTGCAGGTAGCAGCGCTCCATCCGAGCCAGGGCTGCTGGCCCTGGTGCTGCTTTGGCTGTTGGCCAAGCCTGGAAATCCGCAGGGATTGTGCCAGAGGGGCTGCAGCAGTGGCCAAGGGTCCAAAAGCAGCATTTCCTTGCCCCCCAGATCCTTTGGGAAATCCTGGCTCCGCCCGGGGAATCCTGGAGCCAACCCGGAGTGGGGAAGGAGCCCGGAATTCCCTCCAAGTTGGGAGTGGAAGCACAGACCCAGGCCAGGCATTCCCTGCCCTCTCCAGCAGAATTCCAGGATTTCCTGGGGTTCCTGGGAGCAGGATCACCCCGGGGCAGCTCCTCAGCCTCGCACCAGGTGGCTTCATGTGCCAAACAATTCAACTCAATCTGTGCCAAACACTCCCCAGGTTATTGCTGCGCCCATTTATAATAAATAAATATTGTACAGTGCTTATTTGTAATGTTGCATCGTTGCACTGATTGATTTGATTAATTCAAATTCTATCAGAAGATTTATCAGAACTGTATAAGCAATAATTTCTTCTAAACTCAGAGCTGGTGAAATATTATTTTTTTAAAAATTTAAATGGGCAAAATTTCTTGTTGAGGGTGCCCTCTCTCCTGCATTTTTCCTATGACTGGGCAAGAGGGAGAAAGACAGTGCTTTATTAAATTTTTTATTCTTTTTTCTGTCTTCTCTAAGCTAAATTTTCTATATAAAGATCTAGAATTTAAAAATAATCAAACAGAACACTCTCCCTCACCAGCACAAGCACTCTCCAGTGGTGCAAAAACTGCTCCACGTCCACAGCTGATTTAATTTGCCATTTCTCCAGATTTCCCAAGATCTGTGGAAAGCTGATAGGAACCTCCTAAAATACTTCAGCTCAACAGTTCCATACTTCAGCTCCATAATGGTTTGGATGGAACAACCTGGGCTGGTGGGAAATGTCCCTGCCCGTGGCAAAGGGTGGAAAAAATGGACTTTAAAGATCTTTTCCAACCCAGAACTTCCTGGTTGAATTCTCTTGAGGTGTTTGGAATACAGGAAGAGCTGGAAAATCCCCCCCCAAAAAAGGGTTCCTGACAGCAAACCCCCAGGAAAACCCCAGGACAGGATGCAAACCCCGCTGCTGGCTCTGGATTTCTGGATTTCTGGATTTCTGGATTTCTGAACCCTCCAGGATTTTGCAGCCAAGCCCAGGAGGAGAAGTTTTCAAGAAAAAATGATTGCAGGCAAATGGTGGTGGGCATTTTAAATCTCTAAAATGGATGAGTTTGTGTGTGCTGAACCAAATAAAACCCCCCTGATCTCGAGTTTGTGGCAGCCTCTGAGCCCCAGCTAAACCCCCTTTGTGCTGCTGAAGTCTCCTGCAATATTTACAGCTTTCTGACTCACTGACTTTAATTATACATCTGGATTTTGGAATTGTGTTTGCAAAGTCAAACGCAGCCAGGTCATTTTCCTGCCTCAACCTCCCCTTTTTTCTCTGGGGGAGTAGTGGTAAAAAAAAAAAAAAAAAAAAAAAAAAAAAAAAAAAAAAAAAAGATCAGCATTTTTCACCTTCCCTTTCTTGCAAGAAAGTGAAAAATAACTTTGCTCTTCGATATTGTTTGAGCCAAGTCCTTTGTGTTTTGGGTTTTTTTTCAAATTTTCATAAAATCTGAAAAAAGTTAAATAAATAAAAAAGTTTTTGAATGAGGTTAACTGGCTGGCTTAAGCTGACACAGTGCAGGAAATTGGAAGTTAAGGGCGATAGCAACAAATTCTGGCTCGTATGGAAAAGAAAAAGCAAAGACAAAATGATCTGAGCTATAAATAATTCCTGCCAGAACTTTTCATCCTTAGGCTCAGCCCCTCTTGTGCACAGATGGGAGTGCAAGGACACTCTCCCTATGTTATTTAAATGTTGGTTTGTGTGTTTAATTCTTACCAGCCTCATAAAACACATCATTTACACCGGGGGACCTCAGCTAAGGATGTTAAGTAAGCACTTCTGTCAAGGGCTCCTTATTTACCTTGAAGACCAGAAAACCACCACTGGAGATGTTTGGTCTCTCAGGTAAATAAGGATTTAGTCTGCAGGAATAAAGAATTCAATTTTTTTTTATTATTATTTTTTTAATTATTTTTTTTTAAGGCTCCTTTGATGAAACACTGAATGTATTTTTTTCATTTATCTAGTGCAGCGCAATAAATCTGATTTTTTTCTCTGTTAGGGCCTTGTTTTGACAATACTGAAGTGGCTGAAAAGCAGAGGCAGTTTTGACTTCAGCTTTCACAAAGGTTTAATGTGACCATGGGACAGAAAGAAGCCCTTCTGCTTTTCCTGTACCCCTTAAAAAGATGTTGCTCTTCAGCATCCCTCTGTAGTTTTATTTTTCAACTAGCAGACTTGAAAATTATCCCTGCTTCAAGACTAAAAAACCAGAATCTTGCATATACAACACACATATAACCACATTAGTAATGTCTGCCGATTTCTTCTGTTAATCAAGAATTTTTTGGCGTGTCTAAATGATTGTACCTCATCAAAAATCTTATCTTATAACAATCCAAACCCCACCATCCACATCAAATCCCTCAAATCCAAAACCCAGAGCTCCTTCTCTGTTGGGATGCTCCAAGACCCAGCAGCGAAATCCCATCAAGAACCAGGGAATGCTGATAATAATTTAGCAAATCCACAACAGTGCCTGGCCTGTGCTGAGATGAGGAGCTCATTTGCAACAGCAAATCATTGAAACTCCTGCAAAATCCACTCTCAGCTCCTCCTAAACATCTGGGGGTTTTCCCTGCAAGGTACAGAAACCAAAGCACAGACAGTGACAAGTTAATTTTTTTTTTTTTTCAAGCCAACCTAAGCTGAACTTTTATTCTTAACTCTCAAATCCATGCCCAGCATTATTCACCACGTTGGAAAAAAGGAGGGAATACACTTGCAGTGAGCTGAGAGGGAGGGCAGGTTTTAAAAACCTTAAGAACCTTTAAAAACCATTTAAAAAAAAATGTGATTAGATAAAAACCCCCAAGAAAATCACAAACCCAAGGTGTGTTCATTGAAAAAAATATAAATTATTAGAAAAATCCAGAAAATCACAAACCAAGTTGTCCATCAAAAAAATAATATTAGATAAAATCCAAGAAAATCACAAACCCAAGGTGTGTCCATTCAAAAAAATATGATTAGATAAGATCCCCAAGAAAATCACAAACCCAAGGTGTGTTCATTGAAAAAAATATAAATTATTAGATAAAATCCCCAAGAAAATCACAAACCCAAGGTGAGTTCATCAAAAAAAAAAAAAAAAAAGTGATTAGATAAAATCCTCAAGAAAATCACAAACCCAAGGTGAGTTCATCAAAAAAAAAAAAAATGTGATTAGATAAAAAAACCCAAGAAAATCAGAAGCCCAGAAGGGGTGCACTATAGAAACTGCAAATCAAACCCACCCTTCTGTCCTTTAAAGAGGAGGGGAGGAGAAAAAAAAAATAAATTAAACCTTGGCTCAGGAGCTAAAATCTTAAACTGTTGCCTAAACTTTCTGCAAGTTGTCTGCTCACCATACACATCTCTTGGCAGGAAAAGTCTGGAGGAGCTCAGGAACCCAGAAAATGCAGCACCAATTATTGTCCAGCCCCAGCCCAGGCTCCTCCATCCCAAAAAAATCCCTGGGAATTCAGAGCAGCAAGTGAAGGAGCCACAACCTGCCCCACGTCCAAAAAAATAATAAATAAAACCAAAAAATTGTTGCCAAGGAAACACCCAAATATCAAAATTGAAATATAGCTCAGCCCTTAATGAGCCCAAAAGGAGCTGTAGGAAGTTTACTCAAGTTCAGCAGAGATTTTTGGCTGAATGTGGGGGAGAGATTATTAAAAGAGATTATTAAAAGAGATTATTAAAAGAGATTATTAAAAGAGATCCCAGCCCCGTGGTGGAGGTGGGAGAAGGAGCACAACACAATTTTGAGATGTAAATGTCTTTAAAAAATCCTCTCTCACGTTTTTAATTTTATTTTTGGTCATCTCCTGGGACAGCTGTAAACACCCAAAAATGCAATAAAAACGTGAGCAAAACATAGAAGAAAAAAAAAAAAAAAAACCACACATTTAGGGGAGAAAACCAAACAAAAAGGAGTAATGTTAGCACAATGATGCAACCTTAAAAATTAAAAAAAAATAAATAAATAAAAAAAACCTGGTACAGTTTTCCAAGAACTGCATTTTTCCTGACATCTTGTGCATCTTGAGGCCCGTGGAGATTTCCCATTTTCCACACTCAGCACTTTGAGGGTCGGGGAGGTCAAGGCAGCAGAATTCCCAGGGGATGGCTGCGAGTTCAGCCAGAACCCTCGAGCTCCTGTCGGGGCTCCCCCTCCTTCCTGGGGCTCGGCAGGATTTGGGGATTCATCCCTTGGCCCCTTCCTGCATTCTTTGGAGTCACAGCCCAACGTCCAACCCCCCCAGAAAAATGGCAATTAAAGTTTGCATGCAGCCCGGAGTAACTCCCGGCCAAAGGGGAGCCCCTGGGAGCTGAGCAAGGGGAGGATTTCTGAGTTTATTGTGGGGTTAGAGCTTGTGAAATGATGAATTCTTGTGCTGGGAAAAGAAGGGCACTTCTGGAAACACCTGGGGCAAAGATACTCAGGTTTGGGAAATGCAGTAGCACGTAAATTAACCTCTGGTTCTGTGAAAATGCAAGCTACCAGGCCCAACGTCATCATCTATCATCATCATCATCATCATCATCATCATCATCATCATCATCATCATCATCATTATTATTATATTATTATTATTATTATTATTATTATTATTATTATTTTATTATTATTATTATTAACAAAAATACTCAATTTGGGAAATGCAGCAGTAGGTAAATTAACCTCTGGTTCTGTGAAAAATGCAAACTACCAGCCAGCCCAAACTATTTTTTAAAATCATGCAATTTCTAATCATCACCACGTCATCATTATTATATTATTATTATTATTATTATTATTATTATTATTATTATTATTATCATTAGTAATAAAGATACTCAAATTTGGGAAATTCCAGTAGTAGGTAAATTAACCTCTGGTTTTGTGAAAAATGCAAACCACCAAGCCCAACATCATTATAGTTATATTATTATTATTATTATTATTATTATTATTATTATTATTATTATTATTATTATTATTATTATTATATATCATCATCATCATCATCATCATCATCATCATCATCATCATCATCATCATCATTATTAACAAAGATACTCATATTTGGGAAATGCAATAGTAGGTAAATTAACCTCTGGTTCTGTGAAAAATGCAAACTACCAAGCCCAACGTCATTATTATTATTATTATTATTATTATTATTATTATTACTACTACTACTACTATTATTACACCTACTATTATTCTTAATATTATATTTTTATTACTGTTATTATTATTATTATTGTTGTTGTTGTTATTGTCATTATTCACACTGACCCCCTCATTCCTGGCTATAACCCAACACCATTTCCTTGATAAATTAGGCAGCAAAACAATTTGCAGGGGAAAAAAAAAACAATATCTAAGCAGACAGGTAGAAGAGCGAATTTTCCTCCTTTTCTTCCCAGGGAATTGTTTACATCCCTCAACTAAGAGCCCAGATCAGATTCAGAGTTTCCAGTCTCTAACACACACAGTTGTGCTGTTCACTCCAGAAATCCCTTAATTAAATCATGTGTTTTAAATATTCCATCTCTGTCTGCACTTTAAGCTTCCAATGCAAAATAATGGAGACACCCAATGCAGGTTTTTATATTTATCTAAGTAGGAGTTTTCAAAACATGTCGCTGCTTTTGTCTCAAAATAATATCCAAAATAATTAAAAAGCACGCCAGAGCTTTCAGCTACTTTGCATCAAGGTTATTTTTCAAAACGGAGAATTAGGCACCATACAAAATTAATGTGTGTTTGAAAAACACCAACAAGCCGTGGAGTTGTATTTAAAAAGTAATGATTTCTCTGAGTTTTGTCAGTTTTTGTAGCTACCGTTGGAAAGTAAGAATTTAAAGCCAGAAAATGGGTTGATGCTACTGGCTTAAATCTTTACGAGATTCTCAAATAATGTTTAAACAAATATCCAGCTAAAAAATAGACAGCCATGCCCACATTTAGAAATAATACAGATTATGAGTGATTTCTGACTCTGGTGGAGATGTTCAGGAAGAAAACATTGCTCCTATAAAAAAAAATTAATTTTTTTTTAATAGGATGTGGTTAAAATGGTTAAACCCTTATTGAGCAGAGCTCCTCCAAACCACAGGCACTTTTTCCCTGTGATTTCCCCAGTTCAGACTCACTCAAAATCAGGATAATTTGGCCAATTTGGCAATCTCCCAGCCAAGGGCTGGGCTTGCTGACTTCCAGAAAGGTTTGTGAGCCCCCAGAGGTGCTGAGTGGTCACTTGACATCTTTAGGAGCTCTCAGAACATTCTGGGCAGGAGAATTTTGGAAAACGACACAAAGTAGGAGTGAGCTGCAAAAAAAAACCCTCTGAGCACAGCAATTACTTGGGTAGGATTCCCCATATTTTCTTGCATTTATTAAAGTTTACGGGCGGAAAAAAAAAAATTAAAAAATTCAATTTCTCCTAGGAAATGTTTCTGCTAAAAATTTAAAGCCTAGGTTTCATTCCTACAGTTCTGAGAAGAGAAGAAAAAGAAAGGAAGGGGAAAAAAAAAAAACCTCAAACTGATTGTGCTTTCTCTGCAGTTACTGTAAATATTTTATGAATGGATACCTCAGAGCAAAGAATACAGCTAAAAATTCCCTATAATTATTTGTCTAATGCACTGAGGAAGGATTTGGACTTTGCCATAAGTCCTTAATGCAAAGAACTTGTCAACATCAGCTTGTTGAGACATTAAGAGGATTTCTTTAGGTGCCACCTTTTAAACTCCAGTATTAAGCACAGCTTCTAGTAAATTCACTCCATGGTAAGCAATTCCAGATGAGTTCCAGTGACAGGCTTCAGTCTCAAGGTACTTTTTCACTGCACATTAAAATCTCATGTTCCCAAGGCTGGGTTGTTTTCTGACTGATATCCAATTAGGGAATAGAGAAAAAAAAAAAAAAAAAGGCATTTCCAAAGCTGGAGCTGAACAAAAGAAGCCCCAGCAGAAAGTCCCTGATAACCCCAGCAGCAAGCAATGCTCTGTTTGCTCACAGAGACCCAGAGGAAGGAGATGAGATCCTAAACAGCAACAGCTCCTCCCAAATAACTGTCCAGCAGAGCAGGAGCAGCATTCCAGCCACTGACTCCAGCTGTGGGAAAGATTTGCCCTAAACCATCAGCTTTCAGCCCATTTAGGATCTTCCTCGTACGTGGAACACTGGGAGTGCTGCAGCCCAGAATCTCAGACGAGGAGGAGTTGTAAGAAAATGCTGCAATGATCATTTCCTGGACGGGAAAAGTGAAGTTTTGTGGGACTGAGTAACCCCAAGTCACCGAGGAAGCTCGTGGCAAAATTCACATTTCAAAGCAGGCCACTTTAAAGCATTAAGCTTTAACTTCATCCCTCTTTTCCTCTTCCACACCAGATAAAATTAAGGGTCCCACTAGAACATATCCTCTGATATTATCCAGTTCTAGATAAACTGGAATGCAATGTTTCCCTACAATCAATTCATACAACACACAGGAGCTGCTGTAACAACACAGGCAGTGCTTTCCTGGCACCCACCAGCAATTTTGGGAATAAAGAGCCTATTAACTAATGCAGATATAACAATTAATAATTCCTATGGAACAGAAGGAGGGTGGAGAAGGGGAATAAGGAGCTGGAGAAGCAGGGCAGCTGTCTGGTTTTTCCCACTGCCACCAAACCAAATGGGAGCTGCACCTGCAGGATCAAACTTGAAGAATTTTCTTGCTCCCTAATTGGATGAGTACTTTGCTACCAGTTTTGCCAAGATTCTGAAGGATTTCCTGAGTGCTGGGATAGGAATGGGGAATTTTAGTTCTCGCTTTGGTATCTGAATGTCAAATCTGTTTGGGAGTTGCCAAGGACCCAGCACTTGTGGCACTTTGTCTCCATGAGTGATGGGATGAGGAGGAGGCCACCAGAAAATAATCAGGAAAGAGGAGCCAGGAGTGTGGATCTGCCTCTCTCCTCTCATCCCCACCACTGCCCTTCCCCTGGTCACCTCAGAAAAATGAAGTGACCTCAGGAGGAGCAGATGGAAGCCCAGGAACCCCAGCAGGCAGCAAGGGCCATTGGCACGGGCTGGCGGTGCTGCAAGCGTCACTGAGAGCAGGTCACACCTTGGGAAGAGTGAGGAGGTGAGGACTTGGAAGAGCACTGACAGACACACAGACAGACAGACAGACACAGAGACAGAGAGACAGACACACAGACAGACAGGCACAGAGACAGAGAGACAGACACACAGACAGACAGAGAGACAGACACACAGACAGACAGGCACAGAGACAGAGAGACAGACAGACACAGAGACAGAGAGACAGACACACAGACAGACAGACACAGAGACAGAGAGACAGACACACAGACAGACAGACACAGAGACAGAGAGACAGACACACAGACAGACAGGCACAGAGACAGAGAGACAGACAGACACAGAGACAGACAGACACACAGACAGGCACAGAGAGACAGACAGACAGACACAGAGACAGACACACACACAGACACACAGACAGGCACAGAGACAGAGAGACAGACAGACACACAGACAGACAGACAGGCAGGCAGGCAGACACAGACAGACAGACAGACACAGAGACACACAGACAGACAGGCACACAGACAGGCACAGAGACAGACACACAGACACACAGACAGACAGGCAGGCAGACAGACAGACAGGCACAGAGACACACAGACAGACAGGCACACAGACAGACAGACAGACAGGCACACAGACAGGCACAGAGACAGACACACAGACACACAGACAGACAGACAGGCAGGCAGACAGACAGACAGGCAGACACAGAGACAGACCGACAGACAGACAGACAGACACACACACACACACACACACACACACAGACAAACGTGGCTGTGTATAATCACAACACGACACGAATTTCCCCACAAAGCTTGGAGAGCTGAATCTGACTCCCTTCTATTCAAATAAAATGATTCCTTTTGTACATTTTGGACAGGCCCCTGGGCTGGTGGAAGAAAGACAACCCCTTCACCCACGCTGGCCAAACCAGAGGGGCAGCAAAGAAAAGTCCATCCCACAGAAAGAATGCCAAACATGAGATTTCATTACAGAAAAAAAAACAAAACAAAACCCTGACGTTTATGTTCAAGCTGTGGGAGCGAGCTCCAGAAACCCAAAACATCAGGAAGAAGCAAAGCTTTAGAAGCTCAGAAACTGCAGGTCTGCAAAAGCCAGAGTGCAGGCAGGCAGGCAGCTGTGCCAGCAAAGGTGAGACAGGTTCACCTGCAGCCCAGCAAGAGGCAGAGCTGCTGCAGGAACCCGGGGATGGAGCGTGGGGAGCAGCAATCCCTCCCAGCAGCAGCAGCAGCAGCAGCAGGAAACCTTTTCTTTTATGGCTGCTAAATGCCTGGCTTTATCCCCGAGCAACTTACAGTGCAGCCACGTGTCAAGATGGCTGTTGGGAACCAAGATGCTCCAAGTTACTCAAAATAGATCAGGCATTCTCCTGTGGTGTTTGCCTGGCTGATTTGCTTTGATTATGGTGAGCCAGGCTGCTGTGGGGGGCTGGCTGGCATGGGTGGGGATGGGCAGGTTCCTCTCAGGGCTTGCAGCACCCTCTGCTCGGGGGACAGGGGCCAGTTGTACCAATGTTTGCATTAGCCCACTTTCATCACGATGGGAATGGATGTTTTTCACAGCCTCCTTCTCTCTAATTATATTGGAGGCTTTATTTAGGAGCCTCCTTTTAGCACGTTTGTGTGAAGGCTTTTTATATTGTCTGCTTTAATGGGGTAGGAGAGTTGTCTCTGTCCCTCCTGATACTAAAAGTTTCCACATCCATAGAACTGTTCCCAACAAGACTTCCACTTCAGGCAACAAATATTTGCCAAGAACTGGCAAAAGTTTCAGTGATTTTGGCAATGTCCTGCACAAACACTCGCCAGTCCATCGGGTTTCCTCCACAAACCCCAACTCATACTCCAGAAAAAAGAAGGAAGGCAAAATTAACCAAACTGGCAAAGTGGATCATCACAAAAGTTAGTGTTAAAGGTAATGTTAGAGAAGAGTCTGGGAGATCTTTTCAAAGTTCCCAAAGTTTAACAACCTGGGAACAGGAAAATAAAAACTCATGGAGAGGTCTGGAATGGACAATAACAGGGAAGAGGAATAATGTGGTTAGCTGAAGGTAATTTTTTTTTTTTTAAAATTAAATAATATCTTCTGTTTGCAGACAGGTCCAAGGGTCAGAGCAGACTTTACTAGTTTGGTAGAAAAAGAGTAGTTTTTTTAAAAATTTAAAATATAACACAGTATAGTAATGTAATGATTTTTATAAGCTATATATAAATGCCTCTGAAAGCTCAGGGGGAGAGGGAGATGGAAGGGGGAAACACAGCCTGGCCGCTCCCAGAATCAGGGATACAGCATTTATTTTATTAATTTCATTTTATTATATTAACATCTATTTTATTTAGAGGCTCCCTGCCTCTACAAGGATATGGCCCCTCTGGAAAATCCTGTCAAAACTCCTTTCTGATGCACATATATTTCATGTAAAAATCAAAGATATTCTTCCCCCCATCTGAACATTTGTGTCATCATTCCCCTTCTTCCACCACATATAACTCTATCTTTTCTTATCAATAAAACTTTGCACCCATTTGCCCTGTTTTACCCTTGGCTGATGATCCCTTACAAAAATTAAGCATCACTGGTTCCTCTTTGTTACAACGTGGACCTGGAATCACTCTAAGCTAAAGTTATGATTAAATACTCAACCAAAATCAACAGAGAAAGGCACAAAATCAGATTGACTTCTGCAAAGCTTTGTTTAAATTACAAATCAGTAAAAGGAAACTCGCCAAAAAAAAAAAAAAAACAAAACCTCAAACCCCTCTCTTGTGATTAAAGCTGTGGTTAAGGTCACACTCAGGGAACATTTCACCTGCAAGGAGAAGGCAGGGGAGAACATTTGTTTGTGTGGATGGCAGGAAGAAGAAAAATTGCAGCTGAGTAATGTGCATTCATGGACTCTAATAAAAGCAAAGCCTTCGCTTCCTCCTTGGCTCTGCAACACTCTCAGCCACTCCCAGTCCCAGGAGTGCCACCCCCATGGACCACCAAAAGAAAACTGAACAAAGGAGCCTCATTTGGAGCATTTTCCAGGGAAATCTCCTGTTTATTGAGCATCTTGAGGCTTTGGAGCAGGAGAGCAGCGGAAAATTCTGTCACTGCTGAAGTTGTGGAATGGCAATGGGAGTTCCTGGCTGTTGTTTCTTGCTTTGCAGGCGGGGAGGGGGGATTTGAGGAGAAGGGACATGCGGGGAAGTTTCCCCCAGGAAACGTAAGCGGAGGGGATGCTCAGAGCGCCGCTAAAAAAGGGAAAAAAATATTAACGTTCCACCAGTTCCCCCTGTGGCTTGCCTTGCTCCTCCTCCCCCATCAAAAATTCATAAAGGGAATCAGCATTCTTTCCCCAATGGGTCCCTGAGGTGTCATAGACCTTGTTGGAGAGCAGGGCTATAAATACCGACCGATCCCCCAGGGGAGGGCAGGGCTGCGGGGGCAGCTCCAAAGCCCTGCCCAGACCCCTGGGGAATTCCCCCCAGCTCGGGCAGGGCAGGGAAATGGGTCAGTGTAGTCTGAGGCTCCTGGGCCTGAAGTTTCTGAGTTTCTAGACTCGGTTTCTTCAGGATGTTTTGGTTCAGGACCAGATATCGCTGGGGGCGATGAACAAGCGACACGAAACCTCGTTTATGGAAACTTCATCTGACTCCAATCCTTATTCAAAACCTGACCCCCTTTATCTATCCTCTAGAGCAGGCCATCTCACGGGTCAGAAGAGTGCCAGAACTCTTCATCCCATTGGTCCAAACCCAAAAGACAGAGAGAAATCCATCCCACAGACAGGAATCCAAGACATCACTCTGGTTACAGCAACACTGGCAGTGTTTATGTCCAGCCTGTGAGAACCAGGTCTTCCTGAACCAAAACATCCTGAAGAAACTGAGTCTGGAAACTCAGAAACTTCAGGCCCAGGAGCCTCAGACTACAGGTCAAGGTGTCAATTCTGGGATCTCCCACCTCTGACACCTTAATGATGCCTGCATCCCTCTCCTGCAGGTCCTGCTGACTCCTGTCCCAGCCCCAGGAACTTTCCAAAGCCTCTCCGAGTGCAGAACCATCCAGAACCTCTCCAAAAGCTGCTCCAGGTCCCTCAAAGGGACACCAGGGCTCAGATGTTCAGGTCTCATCACTCATCTCCGAACCACAGCAACCTCTCTGTAGGTTTTGTTCCAGATTAAAAAAATATTTTTTTTTAAACTCCATATTATTAGACAGCAAAAACACCTGGGGTTTTGGAGGGGGATTTTTTAATCTTCTAAAAGCATCTCCAGTTCAAGCTGCAATAAGAGGTAACGGGCGTTAAATGGTTAAAAAGCTTAATGAGCACCTTTAGGAAGAAATAAATTAAAAATTAAATCAATAAAAGTGCTGTCTGTAGGCACAACCCAGCAAACAGAGCTGCAGGAGGTCAGAGGAGCTGTCCAGACCTCAGCAAGGAGCAATTCCAGGTCTGGCCTCTCCCCACATTTTTGTCATCTTTGGCTTAGGCTACTGGAAGCCAAAGCCACCAGGAGAAGAAAACAGAAAGAAAAACAGATTCTAATTCTCTTCCCAAGCCAAGCCCAGCACACAACAGCTTCTATCACAGGTTTTAAAGAAATGATGACAGAAGGAGCACACCCAAGTAGTGGCACCAGGAATTCTGGCCATGTGTAGGTCACAGCAAGGAGGACAAATGTTAGTGAAGAACCTCGTGAGGAGCCACAGGTGGAATGGGATGACCCAGTGCCTAAACCAGGACACCAGGGCCAGCAATTCCCCTTCCAAAATCAACCATTGTGATGCCACAAAGTGTTTTCACCATAAAATAGGAATCAAACAGTGTTTAGCACACTGTGGTCCTCTGGAAAGTTAAGGAAAAAAATCCAATCTGCCTGAAATCTGTCCTCCATCAAATCAGGCAACTCCACCCATCTGGAACTCGGGGGGAGCTGGAGGGATTTCCCTTTGCAGCACAAATGCACAGCCTGGAAATGTCCCAGGTAGGATTGTCCCTGATGTCTGATCCTGGAATTTGCTGAAGAAAAGATCTGAGATTCAGCTTCTGGGCTGATGATCCACGTTCAGAGCTCATGGAGCCCACAGGTCCATCCTCTAAACACTTCATGTGCTGTTCACTTGGTTCTCATCACTAGGCTTGCACCAGGAACAGCTCAGAGACATCCTCACACCCACATCTGGAAGGGGTGAAAGCAGTTTCTGCCCTCAGCAGTTCATAATTCTAATTTTTGGGGGTTACTCCTCTCCAGGCAGAGTAGCAGAGGGAAACAAAGAGAATTTACCTGCCTGTAAAAGGAACTAAGCCTGGATTAAACCCAGCTCAGCTGCAGTTTGAGCTACACCTTTGTGCATAATGTGGGTGAAATTCAGGCACGTTTGTTGGCTGTGGCTGCTCCTGGATCCCTGGAAGTGTCCAGGGCCAGGCTGGATGGGACCTGGAGCAACCTGGGGCAGTGGAAGGTGTGTCCAGGGGATGTGTGACATCCCAGGGGTGGCACTGGAAGGGGTTTAAAGCCTCTCCACCCAAACCATTGCAGGACTCTGTGATTCACTCCCCCACAAGAGGCACCACCTGAGCTAATGTCCTGTAAATAACACAAATCAGAGCCCTAAGTGAGCAGATTTCAAACGGATTTCATGGCACTGCTCAAACTACACCCCAAGGTCTTGCTTTTAAAACTCCATGGACATGGACTCCATGGATCACACGGATTTTCCTGGGGAGGGAGGGCTTAGCTTTTCCAATTTGATTACACTCTTACAATCAATCAATCAATCGATCCATCATTCTCATGCAGATAACCTTTTTTTTTTTTTTTTTTTTTTTTCTCATCCTTATTCAGGCCCTTGGGCAATTGCAGGAATCAACTTTTGGAAGAGCTGGGGAGAGGTTATTGGATGTGTGCCCAGCAGCTTTTGGAAAAACAGAGCAGAAAATATGCAGAACTCATGGAAGAAAGACAAGCAGATGCTGCTTGAAAATATGGTTCTATTCTTATATCAACAAATTTGTGCACGGGCAGCCAAAGAGCCCACACAGAGGTAACACAACAAATGTGGCCTTAAGATATTCCAGGGAAACACAAACTCTCCCTGTAGGATCTGCACTAAAACCTGACTCCGGAGCAATTCCCACAATTGGGATCAAGGCAGTGGGAAGGTCAGGGATGAAGCAAACCCAGGCCAAAGACTTCTGCAGCTGAGAATGTTTCCTTGAGGAAATCTCTTCACTCAGAAACGATGCCAAACCTCCTCCACGGGGATGGAGAGCCACGGGATTAAGGGAGCAGGAATTGTGCAGCTCTGAGCAGTGGCTTGAACAGCATCCATTTTATTTCCTTCAGCACTCACACAACGCTGCAGCCAAGGGAGAGTTCCACCAGCCCTTCCCAAACATCCTCTGGGAGAGGAGCAGACCCCCAGCTGGAGTGGGGACTCAGCAACTTTAGGACAACTCCCACCAAGCCCAGGGTCTCACCTCATGTTCATTTTAACACCTCTTTCTCCATTTCTTTCTACCTGCAAGCCCTGTGCCTTTCCTGAACCCCTCCACCCAAATTTTACATTTCTTGGCTCTAAACTTGCAGAAACATTCTCTGTGTTTGTGTGTACACTTCCCCTGTAGGAGTTCAGTATAAATTCTAAGGACTATTCCTAAATTCAGTGGAACCTTCTCATCCTACCCTTCCCCCACATTTTTTTTCCCCCTTTTTTTTTTCCTTTCTCTTAATTCTTACCACATGTGGTAGAGGCCAGACCAAGTTCCTTAAACACTGGGGAGGGGGAGAGGGAAAGGTTCCTTTATCAGCTAAGAGGGGCCACTGCCCAGCCTGCCTATTCCACACCCCAGCACAGACACTGCTCTCAAAAACTCCCACAGGACTGAGGACTATTAAGAAATTCATGAAATCAGCAGGAAAATGGGGAGTTCATCCTTTTATTGACCAGAAACTTTCCAGTGGGTGCCCAAATCCTCAGGGTCAGTACCTGGAGTCTCCTGGGATCAGTGGAGCCTGAGGAGAAGACAAACCTTAGATGATGACACTTTTATACTGAAACAAGGTAAAATCCAAGGCTCCCATCTCTGGACTGGCTTTTCCACTCCTATTGACTCTTTCTCTACTCTCTCCTGTTGCATCTGTTTCCAGAATTTGCTCCTAAAAGGAATTCCAGAAGCTTCCAGAAATTTTCACCTGTTCTATTTGATTTTGTTGTTGTGTTATCAGTCTTTGATTTCAACAAATTTCTGTTCCATTCCCATCAGACCCACCGAGGCAAACAGGCAGCTCAAAAGTCCATGGAGAAGTAATGATTTTGGGATGTATTAAAGGATCAGGGAAAAGTGCAACTGGACATTTTGGATTAGAGGTCCATGGGTAAGAGCAAGAGGTGATTTTTTGATTGTAAATTGCCATTCAGAGTATGGCAGGCAGTGGTGTGAAAATCACCAGGAAATCGAATCATCCAGCTGGATTTCCTGCAAAGCCAGCTCACACATCTCTCCACATCACATTCCCAAGCTTTTCTGGATCCATGGAGGGTTTGCTCACTTGGTTGTGCTCCACACAGAAGAAACAGAGCTCAAAAACTGGACCCTTCCCAGCCCTTCCAAACCCATCAGAGCTGGAAAATAAGGATACAGGAGCACAAGTGGCTCTGCCTAGAATGCATTTAATGCTCCCAACCCTTCCAAACCCATCAGAGCTGGAAAATAAGGATACAGGAGCACAAGTGGCTCTGCCTAGAATGCATTTAATGCTCCCAACCCTCCCAATCCCATCAGAGCTGGAAAATAAGGATACAGGAGCACAAGTGGCTCTGCCTAGAATGCATTTAATGCTCCTGGCCCTCGACAGCCCTTGGCCCAGCAGCATTTGTGAGCTCTGTCCAACACAACCACAGCCCAGGGAATCCCCCCTGGATACAGATAATATCCCAGACAGGGATATTAAAGGACAAACTGCCAATTCCTGGCCTCAAGACCAGGCTCTCAGCACCCAGCAGCAGCAGCTCTGTTACTGCTGAGTGTCCCCCTCGGGCTACAGCACAGGAGATTTTCGCTGCTCCTGGGATATTGGTGTTAAAAAAATAAATAATTTAAAAAAAAAAAAAATAGAGGGCTACATTGATGAACCACTTTGTCATTGTTAACAGCACTGCTGACAAACTCACAGCAGGCCCACTGTGAGGAAGACAGCAGCATGTCTGCTGAATGCCTCTTGGAGCTGAGACATGTGCTCTGAATTAGGCAAGGTGTGTAAATTACGACAGCCAGAGCTCTTCGGAGAGTGCCCAGCTCTCAGGGATGCTGGGGCACTTTTGTTGCTCCTGCTGCATTTCCCTGTGGTTCTCCTCTCCAAGGAAACCCTGCTCCTTGGAGAGAGCTTTAACAGGCTCCAGCTCCTCAAGTGTCATTTGAAAGAAACAGGAGTGAAACGCTGAGAAGAATCCCCCTCTTGTCCTTCTTGCGTTGGTTATTTATTCTCTGTGACTAGCTTCACCTCGGAGGAGAAACAACCACAGGAGGACGGGGGAGGAGAAAGGATGAGACAGCCTAAAAACGTGGTTTGCCTTACACAAAATCATCCATGAAAGTAGCACACATGTGGGAACCTCTGAGAGCACAGGCTGCTGGCTGGAGCTCAAAAATCTTCATTGCCAGGAGAGCCCTGGCCAGGGCAGGGACACTCAGAGTTGTTTCGTGAAGGAAATTAGGGGACACCACCCTCAATCTTGAAAATGTAAAGATTTAAAAGAAGATTTTAAAATTTATTTTAAAAAATAACGCTGAGAGAGACCTCGAAGGGACATCAGTTTGTTCTTCTGCCTTCTGTCCGAATGTCCTGTCAAAAATTTTGTGACCCTTTCAAGCTGGGATTGTTGACCTTGCCCTGAACATTGGCCTCGTCACAGAGTCTCATTTTCCACACACTCATTTTTCACACGCTCATATTCCAAAGTCCCAGCCATGGATTAATTTGGACACTTGGAGCTCAATACTTTATCCTTTCGAAAGTAAAATCCATTAACCCAGTTTGAAAGTTGAAAGGGAGATAGTTCTTATTTTTTTCTTAAGAAAATTGTCCTGGAATTAGCATGCAATCACCAAAATGGGAAGTTGGTAATGGAAAAATATTTTTATTACTACTATATTTTGTTACTATTATTATTAATATATATTATTATATACTAATTACTATTATTATTATAATATTACTATTATTAGTAGTATACTATTCTTATTACTATAATATTAGTAATATTTTATCACTATTAAATTGAAGATAGCAATTTAAATAATTCAGAATACTGCTAATCAATCCTATGCCACGTCCTGCAACTTTATCCTTGAAAAGGGTTTGGGGATCTGGAGGGAAAAACAAAATAAACCAAATGTAACGAATAAATAAATAATAAAATAACCAAAAATAATCTTAAACAGTCAAAATTAATGATCTCTGTTATTAGTTATGCTCCTTTCAGGACTCAAGAACTATTGCAGTGCAACTCATCACCTTTATTGGGCATTTCCTGGTTGAAAAAAACGGGAGTTTTTTTCCTTTGCACTAATTGAAAATCAACTTACAACTTCCAAGAGCTTCTTGCTGAGAGAGGAAAGCTTTGCCACTATTAATTCTTAGAGTTGTTATGCAAACCCAAAGTCACAAATAGCTTCCATTTTCAGTTTTACCCATGTGAGGGGAAGATTCCTGGCTGAAGCAGAGAGATGCCGAGCTGTGAGCTGAAAGCAGAGCCAGGGCAAGGTTTGCCCATGAGAACCCAGCCCTCCCTCCTCCACTGCATCCTTGGCTCTGGAATTGTTGGCTCTGGAATTGTTGTGCTCTTCCCATCACTGCACAGCGTGGGTGGCTCTGCCCTCCCAGCCATCTCAACCCCAGCCTGCTGCAGCTCACAAAACCTTCCCATCCTGACATAATTAGTGCTTTATTGCAGGGAAAACGACCCAAATGAAACTTTATCAGCTGTTTAATTAATATGCAGTTTGCCAGGGCTTTTTTCTGCCAGATTTGGCTGGGCTGGACTTGTTCAGCAGGGAATGAACCCAAATGCCAACTGCACCCTGGTGCCTCCAGAGCAGCTCGGGGCTTCTCCAGAGCCAAGCACAGGATCTGGGAGGGGCTGTGACAAATGAAGCATTTGTGGTGTCAGCTCCAGCTCCAGAACCAGGTACAAACCCCCCTTCCCTCAGGAAAACAACTGCAAATGAGAAGCTGCATGCAAGGGAAGCTGCATCCTCTGTATGAGAAGGAAAAGTTGCCACTGTCATGTTCTCCTAACCAACTTGACACTGAAAAGTTATCACTGTCATGTTCTCCTAACCAACTTTTTTTTTTTTTTTAATTTATTTATGGTTATGTTACTCTGCTAAAAGAAATTTGGACATCGGTTGCCTGACAGTCCTCTTTGGACTATTTCCCATACAGAGATATACCAGCTGGACAAATTTTAGGCTGAGAGCCAAAGCTGGAAGAGTATTTTGATGGAGCAGAAATCAGTCTTGTGTTAGCTCAGTTCAGGGAATTTCCCTCCTTGTTGAAAAGGCACCACTGAATTTCCAGCACTGTCACCTTCTCTCGGAACAGATCTTTACCTCCAGCCCCCCTTAGCTTCCAGCTCTCTATCCCAGTCCTAAACCCCTCAGGTTTGGGGAACACAGGCAGGTTGAGTTAATTCTCCTTGGGCAGGGAGAGCAGGCACATCCCTGATATCCAGCCCTGCCTGCCCAGTCCCAGCCAAGCTCTGGTGCTGAGTTCACCCCGGAGGTCACAGAGCATTGTTAAATCCCTCCTGCCCAGGACACAGCCTGCCTCCTGTGCCACAGCCCTCCCGCCTGCTCCGAGCACCTGGCAAGTCCCAGCCTGGATTACACAACAATTCCCAGACTTTCTCTGCTCCCACTTGGAGCCATGGTACCACAGCTCTGCTTTAACAGCCCCAAATGTCATCAACAAACAAGCTGGGCTGATGTTTGGAATTATCTAGACCAGGCTCAAAAGCCACAGTTTTCCCATACCAGAGCTGAAACTGAATAATATTAACTTCTTTATTATTTTTCTTTCACAGTTTTCTCCCTCTTATTTATGGAATATAACTGAGGACTTCCAACCCAAACCAGTCAGATCTGACTGCTAAAATTGAAGCAGACATTAAATTACTTGGTGAACGGGAAGTGTATTGGATATTAATCAAAACTGGAGTCCCTGCCTTTTACTTTTCTGCTAATCCCATATATTTTCCTGCATTGGAATTAGCAGGGCTGTTTCATCTCTTCAGATCCTAAGGAATAGATTTTCTTAATGGCTGGTGCAACATTTTCTCGGTTTAATTCTTAAGGTTATCGTCCAAAATAAAAAGCCAACCCCCAAATCTGAGAAGAGCCAAAAACTTCAACAACCTCAAGCTCCTTTTAAGACACGAGATGAGCACAGAGAGAAACCCACAGGAATAAGGGGAAAGGAGATCCCTGTGACAAAACCATCGCGCCAGGTAAAGGCAGGCGCGACATTCTTATCGCCGGGACCTGGCTCTATAAATACATCGACAAATTCTTGAAGAAAAAGCCAGCGAGCGTCTGCTGGTGCTGATCTAATGAGCTAACTCTGAAATCCGAGCTAAAGACAGCTCTCTAGTGGCTGCGGCTGCTGCGGGACTGGAGCAGCTCCCTCTGCAAAGCCAGCCCTGCTGACAGCCGGGCACCCCGCGCCCCCCGGCTTTATTCCACAGGCAGGAATTCAGCACCCCGAGCCGGCCTCCTGCTCAGCAGGGAAGGTGTTAAAATGCACAGCCCTCCCCACACTCCTCTTTTGTGTTGTTGGGTATTTTTATTTTATTTTTCCTCCTCGCACAAAGCACAGAAGCAGCTCGTGGCTTGGGTCACCTGCTCGCGGCTGCAAAACCCTCACCAGGTTTTCCCTGCCCTGTCCCTTTTCCCCCCGAAATAACACAGCGACACCTCGGGAAGGAAATCCAGGTGCCAGCTGCAGAACTCCTAAATATTTGGCGTGACCTTTCATCCGACAAACTTATTTATTTCCAAACAGCAGCCGCCTCCTCCTGTACCTGACAGCTTCCTTGCACTGAGCTCACCCAAGGAGATTTGCAGGAGGAAAACTGAGAAGTCAAAGACCCTGCTGATGGTAACTAACCTGCAGGATTCCTGGCTTGTTTTAAACTTTGCTTTCAACTTTGAACACGTAAGCCTTTATTATTATTGTTTTCCCCAAATTTGCTTTTAAGATTATAAAGGGATTGGCAGAGTTTTGCATCGTTTAATAACATTAACAAATCTGGGGTTGGGAAAACAGCTCAACAGTGATCACTGCTGGTTCTCAAACACAAATATTCAGATGCTCATGGAGAGAAACTTTATTTCTATGAACACAGAAGCCCTGGAAGATCCCCCCAAAATAGAGGAAATTCCATACAGTTGGCAGTGCAGCCAGTACTGATTACAAACCTTGCCTGCTCACACATCATGTTTCTATTTTTAGATTTTTAGGAAACAAAGAGCCCTTATTAATGGTTATATTCCTGTTTGGGGTAAAGGGAAGGGAATAATTTTGTTTCTATTGCTCCACCAGCCTGCTGGCTTTCACACAAAGCTCTGAAGCAATTACACTGGCTGGTGCACTGGATGAGAGGCACAGCAAACATCAGTAATGTGATTATTCATTTCCTACATTGAGCTCTTTCTTCTGCAGGCACACCAAGGGTCTGACACCCCCTGTGCCCATGGGTGTAACTCCCACCAACCTTGGACATCTTCCTTCAGGAGAGCAACTCTCCAAGTTACAGCAGGAGATTCATTAATAAAACACAGCAAGAGAGCCTTGAGCAGAGCCACACCAGGGGACACATGGGATGAGCTAATCCAGATGGAAAAGACCCAGTTTTATAACTCTGATTCTTCTCTCAAAGCCACCCAAAACTGAGGGACTCACAGAGAAAGACACCACAAGCACACTCTGGACACTGCAGGTTAAATTTGCTCTTTGGACACTGATAAAAGGGGCACCTCATTGTCTCTCCTGGAGCAAGAGTGCTCCTGTTAGCTACATTAGATCTAGAACAGAATCTTTAATTCAAAAGCAATAGGCTGGAGAGGGCTGCATTTTCCAAAGTACTTAAGAGGCAGCAATTTCTATAACATTGACTGCTGCCTTTAGGCTGAGTTTTCCAAACCAGCCATTAGATTTGCATTATAATTACTGTTATAAACTCCTAGGCAGCGTGGCAGATCTGGTCTAAATAGTGATGGGGGAGCTAAAGATGCAATTTTTGAAGTCCAAGCCCTAGGTGAATAAGCAGGTGAGCTCCAGAGAAAGTTTCCATCTGCTGGTTAAGAAACAATCTGCCACCAGCAATGGTAAAATCCAGTGCTGCCACCAGAAGCTGACCTGATGTCACCAGGAGAAGAGCTCCTGCCACTCCATTAGAAGCTTCTACAGCCTTTAGAACTCTCAAATGATGGATGGTTATAAAGTCTCCCTGACCACAGTAAACTGTTGCCCAGTTTACCCACCAGAGACAAAGGGTATTTGCATTCCAAGGTGAAATCTAGCAAGGGAAAAGATGAAGGGTGAGGTTGCAGTGCAGACAAGTCGATCAGATAATGACAATCCTCCTGCAGGACACAGGGCATGGTTATGTCAAACAGAACTGTTTGGTGATTTTCTCCTCCACCCACCTACCCACGAGGCTGCAGATACAGGGGGGAATAGCAGGGAAAACTTCTGCTGCCCAGGGTTTGGCTTAGATGAGCATCCAGCTGAGCACACGAGCTTAAAAAACCTCATTAAAAGCCTCTTCAATATAGACTCTTCCTCCTTTTAAATCAGCTCTATA
Source organism: Sitta carolinensis (assembly GCA_032173965.1). Classification (NCBI taxonomy): domain Eukaryota; kingdom Metazoa; phylum Chordata; class Aves; order Passeriformes; family Sittidae; genus Sitta; species Sitta carolinensis. The sequence goes on along the minus strand of CM063302.1, from coordinate 1,861,673 downwards.
CAAATTGCACCTTCCCATTTCTCAGAGCTTATTTATGGCCATTCATGTGTAGGATTTAATGTATAAAGAGGCCATTCTTACCCAGACAGCTCAGCCCAAGAACAAGGCTCCTGGCTGAGGCAAAACCTTGGGAAAAGGACAGCCCACAGCTCCTGTCAGCACAGGTAAGCAGAGCAGGAGCTCTGGAATCTTCTGGGCACAGCATCCACGAGGAGCTTCTGTCAACTCTGCTCTCCTCAAGGGGAGTTTGGACCCTCACCAAAATTTGTCCCTTTTTTTTTTTTATTGCTCTCCTTTTAAGCTCTAGTCATTTGAGGAGGTAACTTGTACCAGTACAAAGTTCCAAGCAATAAACAGGAATACTCTGGGGGTTCAGGTCAGATTCTGCTCTCACAGGCTGAGGAGGGAGATGAGCAAGGCTGGTTCTGTGCAGATGCAGAGGCAGTGAATTCAGATATCTCTGTGTGCTGCTTTGCCTTCTTTATATCCCACCTCTTCCTCCCACTCCATGAAACAGCCTCTCACTCCTTCCTTGCTGCCCCAGTTCCCCAGGGTATCTCACCCCTCTGTTTTTCTAAGCCTGTTCAGATACCAAGATAAGGCAACTGGAGATTTAAAAAAAACCCCAACAGAATGGAGAGAGATGAAGCTCATCACAGTAATATTAAACTGGGCAAGGGTGAATCTACTGTGTGCTTGCAAACATTAGAACTTCTTGTACCAACACAGCACAGGAGAGTTCTGCTTCTCTCCAGCCTTTCCAGGCTGGGGAATTTGGGTTGATCCCTCCTTTGGGGTCCCAGCAAATCTCCAAGGCCTGGAGAGCATCATTAAGGTGCCCTGCAGAAAAACTCAGAATAATCCCCAGATCCAGCCAGGAGGTGTGGCAGTCTGGGGGGTTTTTATCCAGCCCTTTACTTTCCCCAGCACAATGTGAATTTTCCTCCAATCCCAACCATCACTGCAGCCTTGCCAGGGGCAACGTTGCCTCTTGACAATCCCAGCTTTTGTGTCTCCCTCCAGAAGGAAGAGACCTGCAGGGGAGTTGGGGGCTGCAGGGAGATCATTGCAAACTGAACCTTAAAAAAAAGAACGCGCAGAGCTGGGTGGAGGTAAGGAAAAAAAAAAAAACATCCTCTGCCCTGTGATCCACACTATAGATCTCCCCTCCTCGAGTCCCTCTTCCCCCTCACACATCAGCCTCCCTTCTGGCAGCTCTGGGTACTGAGGGGAGATGGGCTGGAGTTCAGCAATTTTAGGAAAGTCCTCTGTGCTGCCATTCTAGCTGCAGGACCATTTTTGACCCCAGGAGCCCACAGCCCAAACCAATTACAGCTGAACAGCAAGACCTTCCTTCTGTGAAATTTAAATTAAAAGGTGTTAGGAGTAGTGATTTGGCTCCCAGAGTCTTTACCAAGTGGAGACAATTTACCAAGCTGAGTGCTCAATATGGTCAGATCGCCCTCTAATTCGGGTTTTTCACCCACCCACATGCCAACTCAGGACTAAATTGATTTTAAAACCTAAAATCATTGTTGCAAGTCGCTCAGCTTAGCATAAAGCAAGAGCACAATGAAGGCTCCTGGTGAACGCTGCTGCAAGGGGCTGCACAGCCTGACCCTTACTCCTAATCCCCTGTAAATTCACCCAAAAAGTCACGAACTACACAATATTAGTTCTTACAGACTGACATATTTCCCTGATCTTTCATGGGCCACATGGGGAAACAGTTTTCGCCTGATCTGAATGAAGAAGAAAAACAGTGATCTTAATCAACCGTTTACCCTCAGTGGCTTCCCTAAACAAATCTGGGAAAGAGCTTAAAGGCTTGGGAATATCCTCGACCCTGCTTGATGCACTGTAATAACCCTACCTAATTATACTGATATAAAAACTAATTGGAAAGATAGCAAATGTCAGGGTAAGATGCAAATTGTAGGGTGTTAATTGCTGAACAGGTGCTGGAATAGAATTAAATGAGCATCTTGATTAGAAGAGTGGAAAAAACAAATGTGGACCCCCGAAATCGAGTTGGCCACGTGAATTATTTAAGCAGCCTCCTCGTCCCAGCAAAGAGGTCGTGTTGGTGTGACCTCTGCTTTGTGAGGGGTGGCCTGGCCAGACAATGGGGAACTCCGGGAGGAAAGGGGGCTTGGGGGACAGAGATGGGCCTGGGCAGCAGGGGGATGAGGGAGCAGGGGTTTTGGAGATCCAGAAAAAGGGATTTTCCACGTGGGTTTTTGGGGTGATAGGCGCCAGCTGATCCCGCAGGAGCGCAGGGGAACGCTCAGGTGCCCAACTGCTCCCTCTGCACTGGGGTTTCTGTCGTTTGCAGCAGATTTTTGGGGGTCTAACAGGCACCAAAAGCCAATTTCTGTCTGAGCCCCCGGCAGGAATCGCCTCCCCAGCCAGGAGCCCTGCAGTGACACCACCCTGGCAGTAAATGTCTTTCACACAGCCCCTTCAAAAGCCATCTCATGTTGCAGTTGCCACTCGGGGTGCAGCAGACAGACAATCAAATGGCATCAATCAGAACCTGCAGTCAGGAAACCAGAGCCCCCCTCGTTAGCAGGGATCATTTGGGCCACGAGAGGAGAATTATTTTCATGAGGGATTTTATCCCTGTTTTTAATCTGAGATTATTTTTCCGGGTGAAACAATCAGAATGCTGAGTATAGAACCAGGTTTCATACAGAAAGGCTTCTTATTTTCAAGAAGTTTCAACAAGTGACAGAACCCACTGTAATGTTTTGCCAGTTATGCAAAAGAAAAAAGAATATGAAAAAACTATCAAAAATATTTAAATGGTTATTTAGTTTTCTGAATTACTTTACAGGCAAATCAAACAGCTGTGGTGTGGCAAGAAAATAAACATTTCATTTGAGTCCATTTAATAAACAAACACATTCCCATGTATAGCAGCAATCACTGCTGGGGCAAGCTCGATTATGATATTTTATTATTCTAAAGAACCATCAATTGATGAGGGCAGAAAAAGACTGAACTTCACCTTTCTTCATGTGAAACCAAGACCTTATTATATTTGCTGTAAAAAATATAATATATAATAACAACAAATAACGTGTAAGCTATATTATTTTAAACATATTGCATTGTATGTGTGTATAAAATATAAATATAAAAATAAAAAATAATAAAAATAAAAACCAAAGGGGTACACACTCACATTCCCCATCCCAGAAAGGGTTTCAGGCTCTGCTTCTGAAGGGCAACTACATTTAAGCAAATGACTGGGCAGGAGCAGTGTCCTGCCTGTGCTGGTGACACTTTTTGAAGGCACCAAAGGAAAGCTGGAAAACGAGAGAACCAGATGTGCCTGAAGGAATGCTGGGAAATGTTTCAGATAAAGAAGAAAGGAGGGAAAAAAAAAAAAAAATCTTTAACCAAAACATCCCAGAGGATGAGGGTTTTGTTTTTTTTTTTTGAGGTTCTGTGTGACCAAGTGACACTGACACAACACTGAGCAGCTTTTCCTCCCCTCTTTAGCAGAGGAATTTTGACTGAGCAGATATTCTGTCAGCATCCAGGGGAAGGATTTACACTGGCAGGGATTCAGCTGGAAAAGTTTTCTTCCAGGCCCTAAGCACTCACGTTCCCAAAGAGAGGAGGAGAGCTTTGGAAAACCAAGTTTAAGCACTCCCAATCCAAATTGCAGTTTGTATCAAGGCACTCCTGCTGCAGATCGGGATCCAGCACGGGTGAGTTTGAAGAGCCAGGGAATATTCCAGCAGCCATAAATCCCCAGATCATTTCCACAGGAAAAACTGGAGGGAAGGGGGTGTAGGAGGAGGCAGAACTCAGCTTTATCACCCCCCAAAAGGGCACTCCTAGGTTTAGAGTCAGGAGAACAGGAGAACCTCATCCTTTCAAAAAAGGCAGCTTCAAGATCTGAATTTTCTTACAGTTTGTGGCTGTGAAAGGAAGCAGGAGCCCAAATATCCATCTTTTCAGTTTCACTTTTCAGGACCTGCTTAATTTAAACTATTTACAAACACCCTTCTTGTCGTTGATGCCAGATAATACAAAGTGTTAATTGCTTTGCTGGACCAGGATCCATTTAAAACAACTTCTTACGAGAGGAAAACCCAAGCCCACCTCTACAAATTAATTAAATATGATTTGTAAGACATCAGCACTCAGCTTAAATTTCTCTGTGCCACCAGCTGGTTTCCTGGGTTTGTTGTGTCCTGTTTTCAAGTGATTTGGGCACCTCTGGAATTGCCTTCCCTCTTCCCAAACCCTCTGGATCTTCCTCTCAGGTCTGGTTTGGGAAAGCACCACAAACCCACCTCGTGCCTCTGGGGCTCAGGGCCAGCCAGTTCTTCTTTCCCTTCCTGACACAACCCTGTCCCCCTGAGCTGCACAGACCCAAGAGCAGAGGGGAAATGAGGGAGTGGAAAATCTTCCTCCTGGAGCAGAGGAAGAGACCTGAGCAGAGAGCAGGGGAGCACCTGCACTGACCAGCCTGCTGGTACAGCCAGAACACAGAATGTGCACAATTCCTCCCACACCCCATGGAGAAAGTTGCCTGGTTCTTTGAGGGAAAAGCAAGGGAAGGACAGTAAGGGGTGCAGATTCCCACAGGCTACACCCAAAATTGTTGTTTTCTTTTTTTTTTTTTTTTTCTGTTTATATAGCTATAAAACCACTTCTGGAGGACTTGAATGCAACCTTCCTGCTGCTTCCACTGAAATTAAATAATGGATTTGCACAAGGTAAATACCCAAACCCATAACACCCCATGCAGACAGGTTCTTTGGTGGCTGTTCCCTGCTGGAATAAATAAAAAAATAACTTTATTCAGTGTGAGAAATGCCATTTTCTGGTGAAAATGTCCTGTCAGTGACAGCCACTAAGAAGGGCATGGGATTAAAAGCCACCACAGGGCAACCTGTTGCCACTTGATTTTACTTTATTTTGTTGTTGTGAGCAGCCTTTGTAGGAAGACACAAACACAGAGGGAAGAGTTGTTTGCCTAATGAGTTCACAGCCACTGAGACTAAATAAGCTGACTGCTTAAAAACAACTCAGGAGCCACAGTAAAAGATAGAAAATTATTGCTTCCTGTCATGGCCAAATATTAAACACAGCACACACCTAATGGCTCTATCACTCCTCAGGGAAGGAGCTTTATGAACAATAAAATCCCAGCAGACTCGCTCTGTTTGGACTTAAGAAGCCTCATTATGGGCTCACTGATCCAATACAATTTACAAGCTCACTGGACTCCACTTGGAGGAAAAGCCACCAAATGTGGAGCTGTAAGAGGGCTGCCCATGGAGACATTAGCATTTATTTATGAGGAAAAGGAGCAGAGGAGATGGGTGTGAAAAAGGAAAAATAATAAGGAGGGGAAAGAAGGATGGTTCAGGTGACAGCAGCATATTAAAGGTCCAAACCAGGCAGAAAGATGGGGCTGGGAATCACAGAAAGATGGGGATGGGAATCATAGAAAGATGGGAATCACAGAAAGATGGGGCTGGGAATCAAGAAAGATGGGGGAATCACAGAAAGATGGGAAATCACAGAAAGATGGGGTGGGAATCATAGAAAGATGGGAATGATCACAGAAAGATGGGAATCACAGAAAGATGGGAATCACAGAAAGATGGGGTGGGAATCACAGAAAGATGGGCGGGAATCACAGAAAGATGGGGATGAATCACAGAAAGATGGGAATCACAGAAAGATGGGAATCACAGAAAGATGGGGCTGGGAATCACAGAAAGATGGGGCTGGGAATCACAGAAAGATGGGACTGGGAATCACAGAAAGATGGGATGAGAATCACAGAAAGATAGATCAGAAAGAGGGTGGAATCACAGAAAGATGGAATGGAATCACAGAAATGATGGGAATCACAGAAAGATGGGGATGGGAATCACAGAAAGAGTGGGAATCACAGAAAGATGGGGATGGGAATCACAGAAAGGTGGGGATGGGAATCACAGAAATGTTTCCAGACAGTTTCCATGATCCAGCCTTGGAACACAAGATTTGGGTTCCACTCCTTCATCTGCTGTCCTACAACCTGCCTTCTACATCATCTTGGGCAAAACTTATAAGCTTTTACTATTTTTTAAATGACATCTCTGACTGATTTAAGCTTCAGATGCTCATTATGTGCTTTAGTCTCAATCTTCCCAAGGATTTGGGGTGATGTTCCAAGCAGGACAAATTGTTTCATACCCTATCTGAAAGCAGGAACACATTAATTGGGAGAACTTTTTCAGAGGTAAAGCAATCAGTTCAGAGAGGCTGAAACCCTGGGATGTTTACAGGGCAGAAAATATGGGAGATCCCATCAGAAACAGATGGTGAAAGGAGGACCCAGGGAAGGGATGAAGAGAAACAAAAGGTTCAAAAGGAAAGCAAGAGGCAGTAACTAAAAAGCTTAGGGCAGATGAAGTGACAAGTCCATAAAACCAGGTCTAGACAGAGGCCAAGAGGAGAGCAGAAGTGAGAAGGGAGAGTATTTCAGGTCATAAATACACAGAGGATGCTTTCATTAGGATGCAAATACTCTGAAATATTGGCATTTTTATTGATAAGTGCAGATGGAGCCAGGCAAACACAGAGCCAGGAGTGGGGCTGTGCAAATCCCATGTCACACACTGCTGCTCTACAGACCCAGAATTTCTTCTGTGCTCTTTGCACAGGGAATTTATCCTCAGCTTCTATTCCCAGAGGTGCTTTAGTCCATGGGAAACTTGGTTTCTATTCCCCTTTCCACTACTATCAACCTCATCGATTCCAATGGCTCCTGACTTTTTTTTTTTCTGAGGTCAGCAGCCCCTTAACCTCTCACTCTCTGTTTATGAGCAAAAACTGGACCAAATTCTCCCTATTTACAGGAAAAGGCCTCAATTTAAAAAGAAACAAGTAGGAGAATCCTACACATGTGTAGGATTTGCTCATGCAGGATTTAGTTGGAGCACCATCAGTGTTTTTATCTCAACTAATCTAACAAGATTGGAATCCATCCATGCTTGGGTCCAAGCTGCTCTAGAACATCAGAGGAGCTTATCTGATTTATGCAGAACTGCTAAAATCCTTTGGGTCTTGTCTTCATTGGATTCATTTCCTTGAGGCTTCCATGCAGTGGTAGCAATAATCACATTTTATTTCTTTAAATTTGATGATGTGCCCTCGCTTGGGCTCAGCCAGGTTTCCCTCACAGTTCTCAGATCAGGACATGAGCTAACTATTCCAGTTTTAGATTTCATGGAGCTGAAGGGATCAATATTGGTGGGCACTCCCACACATGTGTTGCCTCTAATACATCCCAAAAGGCATCCCTGCTTGGAGGGCAGAGATGCCCACGGTGACAGCACAGGGCAGGAGAAAATCTGCACAAAACACTGGTGGAAATAAGGTTCTGTTTCATAAACCCCCCAATAATCTGTGCTTGAAACCAGCAGTGATTTCAACCCCTCTCATTCCTTGCTCCATTCCAGCACCTCCAGCCCAAGCAGCAGCAACCAACAATCCTGGGCAAAGAAACTTTACAAATTGCTCCAAAAGCATCTCCACTGTGGCAGCAAGGCTCCTGCACCTCACCAGAGTGTTTTCACACATCAGTTCTCAGCAAATGTGTCTTTGTGCTATCAGGGAAAACCAGAAAATCACATATGTGGTTTATGGTTAAACACAGACCCTGTGAATGGATACAAAAATACAGAAATGTGATGGGGAGAAAGAAGCAGAGCCCAGGACCTCCACAGACCCAGCCAGTCCATTGTTCATTTTTCCAGCACACTCAGAAAGATATTTAAGCTTCTTCTGAATCACCAGCTTGCTGGAAAATCTGTTGTCTGTCAACATTAAATGAGAAAGATTAAGTGACACAAGCTACTCTCCAGTTTAGTCCATTTACAAGCTCTAAGTGTTTGCACACATCAAAGATTTCAAGATGTTTTGGACAGCAAACTAGTAGAGAATTTTCTTTTGTCTAAAAGAGAGGGGAAAAATAAAAAGAAACAAACAAATTATGCACTGACAGAACCACTTGTCAAACGGCTGGGATAGTGCACTTTAAGTTACTGACTCCCCACAAACATCCAGTCTACTAAAAAATTCATAAAGGGACAGATGGCACAACAGCAGCTCTTTGCAGGAGAGCAGGGTTTAGCAGTGAACAAAGGACTTTGACTCCCTAGGACAAGGGGAGAGATCACTGTAGGTTTGGGGGGCTTGGGAGGGGGGTCTGGGGCACACAGGGAGCTGGGAAGAGCTCCTGGTTTCACCCCACAGACCCCAGAATTTCATTTTTGCCTTGGCAGACTCACAAGGGCAGCAGAGAGCAGGGCAGAGCAGGAACAATCAAACCCTGCCCTGCAGATTAAATCCTCCTGGCAGCAGCAATGGGAAAAATAAACCCCAATTTCTCCTCCTCAAGGATCTGAAACCACTTCCCACAGCCAGGTTGGGGGAAACTGAGGCACAGATTTATGTCACTTAAGGGACAGTGCAAGCCAGTGTCAATGAAAATTTAATCCAGGCTTCTCCTATCTTGCTGTTCTGCCTCTGAGCACAAGGAAATATCTCCCTGTTACCCAGTAGGTTTTGGGATCACCCCAAAAGGGAGATGTAAGGGTAGAAATCTTTTCAGATGGCTGAGAGTAAGAGAGAGGGAAGAAAAAGAGAAAAAGAAAGAAAAAAAAAAGGAAAATAAAAGTCAGAAGTCTGCGCTTATTTGAAGTTAGACCCTTCAAAATGAAAATTCATCTGTATGTTCTGTATTTTTATGGAGAGAGAAGAGGGGAGGGAGGGACACACACACACACAGAGGATACAAAGCTCAGCCCCATTAACCCCAAAGTGAATTTTGGTGCCTGTGGGATGGGGAGGCAGCCAGGGAGGGCAACTCCATCCCTGTGCCTGAATTCCCTGTGAGGGATGGACCCAGGGCACAGGGACCCAACCCAGGCTCTCCTGCTCCTTCCACAGAGGCTGGCAGGCTGGCAGCTGTGCTCAGACCCCGTGCTTTATTGTTAAATAATAACTGCCAAACCTCAGTTTTGCTTCTGCAGCACGTGGCAGCTGATGGGTGCCACCCACCCAAACCAGTGTGCCCAGAAACAAACACAATAAAGACATTAATACAACGTGCAGCACACACCAGCCTTTCCCCAGGACAGTTAGGAAGAGTTTAGGAGAAGTAGTTTAGTTAAAAGCAGAAGGAATTGGAGCCAACATCTTGGATTCTGAAGGGACCTGAGCCCCAAATGAGCAGAGGACCACAGAGGCAGCAGCTACAAACAGCAGAGGGGTTGGGCTCCCAGGTTTTAGGGCTCCCAGGTTTTAGGGCTCCCAGGTTTTAGGGCTCCCAGGTTTTTGGGCTCCCAGGTTTTAGGGCTGTTTCAAAGAGTTTCCCCTGTAGGAACAAAAAAAAAAAAAAAATCCTGTCCCACCCTAGCGACGCTGCATTTTTAATTGAATTAAGGTGTTTTGTTTGAAAGACAGAGAAATTCCTTTTGACCGTTTAAGAGGTTTCGTTTGAATTACGTGTGAATTTCTTTTGACTGTTTCTCTCTGTTAGAAAAGGGGGTAAAAAAGGTAAGAAACCAAAAGAGCAAATTTTTTTTTCCAACTGAAAAAGTCACACCAGTTCTCTCCCCTGTACCACAAAGGCTTCGATTAAACCACAGCATCAATAAACTCAGTAAAGCATTAAGAGTAACAAGCACACAAAGTAACCTCCTCTAAAGGGCTTGAATCTTCAAGGAACACAAAGAGAACAAAACCAAAACCCCCCAAAGATCATCACAATTTGATGAATTTATTTCCAAAACTACACAACTCGCCTCCAATGAGAGGGAAAATCTGCAGTAAAGCAGATTCATTAATTTGCACCTTCCACGACCTCTTAATCCTAACACCAAGTTCCTTTTTATCTGCATAAGCAGGAAAGGCAACAAACTGAGTAATTCTAACACAGGTGTAACAAAATACAGTTTTCAGTTGGAAGTGCCACCTTCAAAAGGAAAGAGCTCACACCCTCCCACCCAAAAGACCCCCAAGCTCCTGCAACTTCTTTTCCCTGTCTGGGATTTCCACAAAGGAAACACAAAGTTCACTCCACCAGGAACATCAATAAACACCCCTTCAGCCATGAGAGAGGGGGGAAAAAAGATAATATTTACATTTTTGATGTCTCTGAAACCAATTCCACAGATGCCAACCTCAAAAGGTAAGGAGAAATCCGGGATTAATGCAGCAGAGCTGGGCTCTGCCACAGGATCACACCAGAACCAACCTGGCCCTGACTAATTCTGGTTGTGCACACAAGGTTAAAGCTTGCTGTGACATTTTGAGAACTGATTCTGGCTCATGTTGTCCAAAACTTTGGCGTGCAAGTGTTCCTGGATGAAAAATGCAATCCCAGGTCCTTCCAGCCCCAAGCTCCAGTGGAATTCCCGATTTTGGACACCTGGAATGGCAGCACTGAAGGAGCTGAGCTGTTAAATGGGAGGCATCACTGAAATCCAACTCTGACCCGACTTCCACTGGAATTCTGGCTCAGAACATCCCAGGATCCCGAATATTCCAATGCACCCTGCAGATCTCTGCCAGCAGGAGGGGGCACACACCAAATTTCAGTGGAGAAGTTCCCTTTCATATTGGGAACGTTCTCATTTCCAAGAGGGAGTGGAAAAATAACTGCAAGGGCCTTCGGATCTAAATCCAGTCCCCAGAGCAAAGGTCACTGCAGAAATGTTTTATTCAGCATCAGAACTTTTGGAATTCTTTCAAGGAGAAGAAAAAGCCCAACAACAACAACAACAACAGGGCTGACATTTTTTTTCCCACTGAACTATTTCTTCCTTTTTTAAACAGGGATACAAGTCCCCAGGATTTGGTAAACACTAGTGAATTACAGCAGGTAAAAAAGTGGGGAGAGAAATAAAATAAAGGAGAAATCAGAATTTGGTGATGGAGTTATGCTTGAACTCAATGACCTTGGGGGGACCTTTCCAATCTCAAAGATTCTGGAATTTTTTTCCCATGGAAATTCTCTTTCACTTTGCCCACACTGCTTAGACCCAGCTCTGCAGAACACCAAGGTGTTTTTGCAATTCTCCTCTCTCCATTTTCCTTTTTTCCCTCCTCCAGAGACACGAGACAATGTTACAGCTGGGTTGGTACATGGCAGATTTTTACATTTACCTATCATTTCACACCAGGGAAAAACACCTGTATTTCAATCACTATCTAAACAAAACCTGTAGTTCATTTTAAATGAACAGCAACCCACCACCAAGGCATCCCTGAGCTGAAAACATCACCGTATTTATTGGCCCACATGGTTGCAAGGTGCACTTCAGAAATTAAATTCCACCTGCTGCCAACTCCCTCAGCAGAGTTTTGCTTTAAAGAAGCCACAGAAAAACCCCAAAAATAAACCAAAGCACTGCTGCCCAGCTAGTCCAGAGCACACAGGACTCCCCTTGTTTGAAAGACAATAAAAAAATCACCCAGAGAGGGTTTTAGTGTGCAGTTAAACTCCTGAGCTGTTGTACCTGGGGCTGGGCAGGTGTGTGAGAACAGCAGACAAGCCAAGGGTTCTGTCACTTTATTTCATTATTTATTTTCAGGGAGCACCCAGGATTCTCCCTCACCCCTCACTGCTTCGCTGGGGGAAGAGGTGGAACAGGAATAACTGTGCAGAAATCCCTCTGCCAGGAGGAGGAGTCGCTCTCTTGATGCTGCACCACCCGTTAGTGGTGGGAAAAAATTAAAATATTTAGCTTTGAGTTTTGCTTCTTTCAGCAAGCCAAGCCTCCTCCAGACAGCAGGGCAGAGCTGGGATTAATTCTTCTCTCTGGGGCCTAAATCTGATTTAGTGAGTGCCTTTAACAGCCAATGGAGCAGCTCTAGCAGGCTGCACCCATTATTTATTTCCCTCACCTGGAATGGAGACACAGACACAGACAGAAAACCAACACACAAAAAGGAGCTGCCAGACTGAGCCTGCAGGATGCTCCCATGCCAAGAGAATGATAGTGGTGTCAGCAGGGCAGGCAGAGAGAAGTTCTGATCTCAGAACAAATTGGGAGAGCTCTGGACAAAGCCAGGAGAGGGCTTAGAGCAAAACAGAAAAGTTTGGGACTCACTGAGCACAACAGGTGACTTGAGCTGGAGCACATTTTACACAGAGTTGTTAGAAAGAAAAACCCTGTGCTTTTTCATGGCTTCCATTTCATTTTCCATCAGCAGATCCCAGGAAGCACCAGAATCTCCCCTTGGCACGAGGAGGGGCAGCGGGCTCAGGATCCCAAATCCAGCCAGGGCAGGAGCTGCCCCTGGCAAGGTCTCAATCCAGAGGCAAATCCAAGGCTTTCCATCCCGAGCTGCTTCCCAGAAAATTCAGGCTTTCAGGCTGGAAAGTTCCCAAATGCACATTCATACCGAGCATTGACACAGCCAAAAATAAGCTCGAAATTTCATAGGAAAGGTCAAGATGGCACACCCAGGATTTCTGCTCCCCAAAGAGCCCATTTCACTGCAGCTCCCAGCTGTGGCCCCAGCCACGAAATTAAAATTAAAAGAGGAAAAACAACAGGGTAAATGGAGAGCCACCTCATCAGAGTGACAGAATTATTTAGATATTAATTCTGCGATGGAAAAAAAAAAAATTAAGGGAATTATTGCGGATCTTTATTCAAAGCAGCTTCACTGCTCTGAGTGCCAAAACAAGTCCACGGGAAATACTGTGACAAATAAAGCTTCTTAGAGAGGAGATAGAACAGGCCAGACAGAGAGAGGCATAAAACCTGACTCTAAAAATCAACCCACTCCAGCCCCAGCTCTCTTGTAGAATCTGCTGCAGGGACAAGGAACCCTTTAACAATTAGCACGGAATAATCTTGGGGGGGAAACAGTTTCTTCCTGGATTTTCCTCATTTCTTGTTCCCTCTCTGGAGCCCTGGACTGTGTGCTCCTTTCTGAAGCAGCTCTGCCTGGTTTTATTTTCCCTCTCTGAACTCCAGATTTCAAACCCTTTCATGTCACTGAGTGCCACAAGGAAGTTTTCTAAGCTCCCCCCAAATACACACAATTTTTACAGTGCCACTTCGTGGTTTAACAAACTCCTGCTCTCCCCATTTATGATATTCACCTAAAAACCAGTGAAAGAACCTAAACCTGGAGTTCCAGCTGAGGAATACACAAAGACACAAAATTCCTCACAAAAGCCTGTCAGATTTAATGTTGCATTTTTGCCTTTTTACCCATCCCTTTCTCCCCACATTTCCTACAGAAATGTTCTTTTGTGACTGGAGCTTCACCAGGTTGCTCCCAGCTTTCTCTGTCTCAATATTCCACATGGATTTAACCCCTGGTGAGGAGAGAACCTTCCAGGGGCACACACGGGGGAAACCCAGAACTTCATTTTAAAAATCAACATCATTTTTTGTCAAGGTCCCCAAACAGCAGACAGCAGCAGAAAACCATCAAGAAACAACCTCAGACGACTCAATGTGACAAACAGCAATTTTGGGATGTTTTTACAGGAAAATGAGGATTCATCTCCTACCTGTCAATGATCACAGGGTCGGATGGAGTCTCATTCCTGTTGCCACAACTTTTCTTCTCACAGCACCGACTGGAGAAGGGAAGAAAAACAAAATTAAAGAACCCCTGGGAGAGCTGAGAGCAAAGAACCAGCTCAGAGTCTGTCAGAGACCCTTCAGTGCTTGATGTCTGCCTGGAGGGGTAAAAATTCTGCTTTCCAGAAGGGAAAATCCAGGGAGTTGGATGCCTGAGTCCTGGCTGGTTCCAGCTGGAGTTTGGCACTTGGATCCTTGTAATTCTGAATTACCCAGCCAAAAATGAGCAGTATTTATACACACATATATATATATAACATATAACAATATATATATAACAATGAGGCCCCACTGGAGGCTGAGATGTTTTTTGTAAAGATCCAATAAATGATTAAAAGTTGTCATAATGTCATTACAGGCAGGACCCAGTGGGTTCTGGGGGGGTTAAAAGTCCATCAAAAGGGGCTAGAACTGACTATAAGCAACCTAATTGGTATATTCGAATAACATTATTATTTTATATTAATGTATTTTTTTTATTATCCAATAAATAAGTTTTACATGGTTGCTGAAAACTTCGCTCTCTCGGAAAAGCCAGAAACTGAACATGCCTAGAACCTACAAAGGACCTGAAGAGATGTTTTGCAGCTTGGCTTTTGCAATCCCTTTGCAATTGTTTCAGTGATAAACCCTTAAAATTAAGTATTAATTTATCCACATTCAATGATAATATTAATTATAATAAATAATAAAAAATATACAATCAAGAGACAGCTCATTATTTTATTTCCATTGATGTAATCACTGACATGAGTGATGCTCCTACCATACCCAGCAGCTGAGTACCAGGAGTTTAAAAGGCTTTAAAAAAAAGTCTGAAATTGTCACTTTTAATAACCTGAAGCTCTGAAATTGTCACTTTTAATAATCTGAAGCAACAGAGAAGATTCAAGCTGTTCTCACGCTCGGATTTTTTGTTCCAGTCAAAGCCACCATGGGATGGGCAGGATGGAGGTGCCCAAAAGTTTAAAAAATCTCTAGCAGAACATCCCAAACCCCTCAAAAGTCACCAGGGCAGATCCTTCCCAGAAGATGCTCAGCACATTCTGCAGAGGTTTCTGTTCAAATTCACACACAAGGGAAATTTTGGTGTTTTTTTGTGCAGGGGTGCTGAATACTTCTGCAAAAATTCTCAAGCATTCTGAATAGCAGAGTTTTCCAACTGGGGAGCAATTCCAAGCAGAATTAAATAAATTTTAAAAAAATTTTAAAATCATAAAAGTAAATAAATAAATATTCAGATAAGAAATAAATAAAATACTTGAATTGACTGAAGGCAGAATAAAATCCTAAAGTGAGGATTTTTTTTCTTGATACTCCATAAACGCCTAAAAATGAGAATTTAGACCAAAAAAACCCTGAAAAACCCCACCATTCCCTCCAGTAACTCCCAGCTCTGGGGCTGGAATTGCCCAGCCAGATGAACTGGAAGGAGCAAATCTATTTGAATAGCAGCTCTAACTGTTTCAACATTCCTACATCCCCCTCGCCTCAACCCTGCACTTATTCAGGGATGCTGCTCCTTTTAAAATAAAAGGAGACACTAAATATTTAAAAATCCCTGGGGCAGCCCCTGTAGCTGCTGTAAATTGTCACGGCTCCATCGACTCCAGTGCAGCTCTGGTAATTCACACCAGGGCAGAACATCACCCTCCCTCCTTCTCCCAACTTTATTTAAGTGTATCCTTCATGGATTTCACTGCCTGATCAGTGGTGAGAAGGAATTGAGTGGTTTTCTAGCAGGAGCCAAGATGGGAAATGCTTTCTAAAGGAGAAAATTATAATAAACCCCCCCTAAAAGAGCAGAAAATCCTCTCCAAGGAACATAAATTTGGGATGTACAATTGTGTGTCCAATAGAGCAACACGTGGAAAATAACATTTGGAATGAAATCTTTGCTGCTTTACAGGATATTATAATAAAGAAAAAAAAAAAAAAAAAAAAAAAAAGGAACCCCATTTTTAAAATATTTCTGTAGTGATTCCAGGGATGGTGCCACTTCTTGGCAGGGTGAGTGAATTTTAGGATGAATTCTGTGAGATTGAGCTGGGTTCACAAACAAGTGCATCTTCTTTGATTGCTATTTCCACAATTAGTGCAGCTCTGAACTGGATGTTTGGAGTATGCAAATATTTCCCCTCTAGAACTGTGGCCTGCAGCTGAAGTTTTCCAGGTATTTCACTGATCTCTACATTCCCATCACGCTTGGGGAAGGATCTTTGTAAGTGATAGACTTTTTCCCCTTTGACCATTTCTGAGGCGTTTCTGGGCACTTTCTGAGCCCAAATATATGAAAATAAAAAAACCTTGCTGAAAGAGCAGAGCCACCCCCAGTGAAGGACTTGTTTCCACCAAAACCAGAGTGGGACTGAGGATGTTTCAGCCCAACATTTTAGCAAAAATACCTCTTAAATCTTTAAATCCCCAGTTCCAAGGGCTCCAGCCCATATCCAAGCAGATATGGATTGGATATTTTTCCACGTGCTTGGTTTCCCAAGTGCTCTCTGTCACAGAATTGACTGGTCCAACATCAGCCCAAGCCAAATCCCCCAGACTCTGGTGGTCCAGGATCGAGCTTCAATATTCTCTTCAAACAAATTACTGGCGTGACTTCACCAATATTTACATTTCTGCCACAGTTTTGGGCTAGGAACTCACCTTTAGAGATGCTCATTTGCTTAAGGCAAGAATATCGAGGCTTAAGGTGATTTTTTTACAGCTTTTGTTGTTCTACTTTCCCTCTCATTAGATCCCCTCGGGGGAAACGATGGTTTGCGTTAAGAATGGTCCACAAAAAAACTCAAACCAAACCCCAGAAACAACCCTACCCCTACAAACTGAGCACCCCAAAGCCAAACTTCCATCCTCTCCCCCTTTCCTCAAACCCTCGACTGCGACGCTTTTAAAATTCATCCCCCAACTTCCATCCCCAACAACACCAAAAAAAAAAAAAAAAAAAAATTAAAAAAAAAAAAAATCTGTCTCTAATTTCAAACTCAAATAAGCTCGCAGCATGGTGGCCTTTGTTTTGTTTTCTTCTGCCCAACTCCTCCCTGCAATTGCATAACAAAAGTGTCTAAATTCACACCATCTGGCCGCGAAAGACGCGAGCCCCAGTGACCGCCTGGCCCAGCTGATTAGAGCCCCCGTCTCGCCTGAGCCTCGTGGCGAAAGTCACAGCTGTGGGGCTCGCTCCACTCAATACAACTCTGTTATTAGCCAGCTGTAGACCCTGAGACTACTTCTGTTCGAATTATAATACCTTTTAACCCTCCGAGCATTGGGGGCGCAGGGGGGCTGCCGGCAGCAGCATAACAACGAGTTTCCTCTTAGCGGATAATTGGGAGAAAAAGAGGATGGTGGGGGGAGAAGTTATTCCAGGAGGGTGTTTTTTTTTTTTTTACCTTGATTTCCAGCCCTCAGGATTGTGTTGTTCCATATAAATAGGGGGTTTGTGCCTATCGGGCCGTAAGGAGCCGAATAGGAAATAAAATAAAAATGAAAATAAAAATAATTCGGGTTGGAAGTGAATAAATCGAGCGGCGCGCTGGAAGCGCTGAGAGCACTAATTATTGAGAGCTGAACTTTCAATGGCTCTGACAGATTGGTGCAGCCATATCAATATTTAGACAACTTTCCTGCTAAACAGGCATCTGTCAGTGCCTGACAGAGAGACGGGCACTTTCGGAGGCGCTCGTCTCCACGCAGCAGAAAATATCCCCGTGAGTGGTTATAGATGGAGAAATCCCCCCTAAAATACTCTGCCTTCAACTAGGGAGGATTGGAAGAGGAGCAGAAAGACAGACAGACCCTTCTTGTTTTCCTTTTCAAAAGCAGTAGGCATCAATTTCGACAGCAGAGTGGGTACAGTGCATTAAAATTTTATATACTGTTCCTAATGCAAACTAAACTAGGGGCTTTAAAAATTGATGCTGCCACTTAAGCAGTACACAATGAGGAAGATTTGATTATTGTACTTAAAAGAAATAAAATAAAATGTCAAGTTTAACTAGGGTTGGAGCCATTCCCCTGGCATTATTCAAAGTGATGTGTGTAATGCCTCTTCAGAGCACACAGCATCCTGCTCGCAGATACTTCAGGAAAACACGACATTTAAAATCAAATGTCTTCATTAGGTTACAGAGCGCTTTTGATTCCCTTCACTAATCTGTGTTTTACATGGGAAGGACGCCCCTGAGTTGTAATTCTTCCTTGGTTAATCTATCAAGCAGCAGAGCTGAGAATAATCAGAATAATGGCTCAGATTTGTGCGCCGCTACCTTAAACCAAGCACGGGGGAGGTTTGCAGGCATCACTGGAGCTCAGAAACAGCAAAGCTGAGCAGAGCACTTGATACCATAAAGGCAGGGAGAGGAAGCAGGGAGAAAGCACAAATGAATTTGAAATCAGCCCAGTCCATCTGGATGAGAAGGTGCTGAAATATTTGAAGTTCCCAAGCAGAGCCGCGCTCCGGGCAGGGACAGAGGAGACAAGAAGTGGGCTCACTGCTCTTGTGTTCTCACAAACCACAGCCCAGAGCCACAAGAAATCAGATTTCTCATCTTTAATTTGCACCTGGTTAGAGTGAAACCTTTCAACAACATCCATGCATACACAGATATATCTAACATATATACGTGTGTAAATATAGATATATATAGATAAATAGATACACAGGAGTTCTAGGTGTGCCAGAAAGTCACTCCCACACCTTTGATCTTTGCCTCTCCATCACCAGGTCCTTGTAAAGCCCACCCAACGCATCCCTCATATGTGATCTACATCGTGCTTGGACATAAATATGGAAATATTGGTCAAAATCTGCTCAGTTAATGAGAGCTCCACAGAGAAACATCACCTTTGTTTCGTTCTGAATACCTGATTCACCTCACACTAAAAAGTAATGGAATTGTTGACACAATTAAGTATTGAAACTAAGACTTCCCCTTGATAAAAACTCTGTCCAAATAAGCCTCTCTCACTGCTGCAGTAACTTAATAGGCTACTTTAATAAAAATTTAAAAAAATCAAGTAGCAAGCTGCACCATTAAAAGAAGCAACATCGAGTCCAGCAGCTTAACCCTCTCCCACTGATACAATAAATCACAAACTGTATTTAATAAAGGTCACAAAGGGGGTTTGCCTCTTGTTTTATGAACGTTATATGCTCATTTTAGCACATTTTAATATAAGAACATTGACTGTTTGCATTATTATATGTATTGAAAAAAAAAAAAAGAGATTTAATTACCTGAGAACAGGAAAAGTAATAAGTTACCATGGAAGCCTGACATACATGCATTAGGTAAATGGAAGTTCAGACTTATACAAAAGTTATTAAAAACATCCTCAAGTCATTTCGCCCTCTAATTTATAAATTTGAATGCTAAAAAATAGTGTCCTCTTGTTTAAATTAAAAAGTCCCTAAATATTGTATAGAAAGGAAGGGTTTGAGGGTTTTTTTTTTCTTTTGAGGTAGAACTGCCCAAAATTAAAGAACATTCACGACGCCGCTTTCATTAAGAAAAATAAAATATTTCACCAAAGGAAATCACCTGAAAAACATCTTGCAGTTTCCAGGTAAAAATATCCACATTAAACTGCTCATTCTCATAAGGTGAGGAGAAATTTTATGAGCAATAAGCAAAGAAAAGTCTGGATTTAAACAACACATGCAAAGGCCTACTTTAAACAAAAATAGTGCAGCTGTGGTTGCTGAATCTCCTGCAGGAAAAAGGAACAGCAAAAAAAAAAAAAAAGAACCCACCACCCCCCAAAAAATCAGTTTTGAACCCAAGCAATCATTACTCACATAAAGAGAAAGTCTCCCTGCACAAAAACTCTCTCTGAGTCAACAACCAAATCAACAAAACCAAATTCTCCCTACCTAAAATTTCCCTGGAGAGGCTTTTCCAGCGTTTAGGGAGGCAAAGCTCCCAAATGTTGGGTGAATCATAAAGTCAGCTCACCTGCACATGACCTCGTGAGTGAGCAGCACCCTGCACATCTCGGGGTTCTTGTTCTGCCCTTCGTAAGTGATGGGCTGCAAAAATGGAGAGAAGGGGTAAGGCAGGAGCACCAGGGGGGATTCCCTCCTTGGAATATTCAGATGTGAGGGGAAGGGATTTTACCACTGCTTACCAAGGCCTGCAAATAAACACCTTCCCCTTTCTGTGCAGGGAAAAGAGCTTTACATAAATATTGCTACAAAGTGGATAAAAACCTACAGTCCACAGAGGGGGGAAAATAAAGAGGCTTAAGAGCACGATTTTCAAATTTCAAAGCAGGCCTTCAGCTGAGCAAGAGACCCAAGTGAAACAGAAAAGGAAAAGCATGCAAGGAAATGTTGAGCAAACAGGGAGGATGAGATGGGCCAGGACAGCGTGGTGCAGATCAGCCCTGCTCACCTGCTTGGTGACAGAATCAATGAGCCTCACATAGAGATCCTGCTCTGTCCTGACACCTGGAGCAGGGAGAACAGGGGTAAGTATCATCCTACAGGGAGAACGGGGTGAGTATCATCCTACAGGGAGCACAGGGGTACATAAAATCCTGCAGGGAGAACACGGGTAAATAACATCCTACAGGGAGAACAGGGTGAGTAATAAAATCCTGCAGGGAGAACAGGGGAAAAACATCTCTACAGGGAGAACAGGGGTAGTAATCATCCTACAGGGAGAACAGGGCAACATCATCCTACAGGAGAACAGGGGTACATAAAATCCTGCAGGGAGAACAGGGGGCAATATCCTACAGGGAGAAAGGGGGTAAATAACATCCTACAGGGAGAACAGGGGTACATAAAATCCTGCAGGGAGAACAGGGGGCAATATCCTACAGGGAGCACAGGGGTAAATATCACCCTACAGGGAGCACAGGGGGCAACATCATCCTGCAGGGAGAACAGGGGTAAATAACATCCTACAGGGAGAACAGGGGGCAATATCCTACAGGGGTACATATCATCCTGCAGGGAGAACAGGGGACCATATCCTACAGGGAGCACAGGGGTAAATATCATCCTACAGGGAGAACAGGGGTAAATATCATCCTACAAGGAGAACTGGGGTACATAAAATCCTACAGGGAGAACAGGGGTACATATCATCCTGCAGGGAGCACAGGGGCAATATCCTACAGGGAACAGGGTACATATCATCCTGCAGGAGAACAGGGTATATATCATCCTGCAGGGAGAACAGGGGTACATATCATCCTGCAGGGAGAACAAGGGTAATATCATCTCAGGAGAACAGGTATATTCATCCTACAGGGAGCACAGGGGTAAATATCGTCCTACAAGGAGAACAGGGGTCAATATCCTATAAGGAGAACTGGGGTATATATCATCCTACAGGGAGCACAGGGGGCAACATCATCCTGCAGCCCCCCTGCCCCGAGAGCAGCAGCACAAACCCACTCAGCACCCCAGGGAGCCGCTTCCCAAGCCCATGGAAACTCCAGGGCCCACCCCTGCTCTGAAGGGGACTCAGTGGAGGGGATTTGGGTGCATTTGGGGTTTCCAGGCTCGCTGCACAGCCCCCAGGAGGTGCCAGGGAAAGGCACTCACCGTTGCTGTAGAGCAGCTGCAGTTTGTAGTGTGTGCCGTTGTTCGTCTTCTCGTTGCCTTGCTCCTGAAAGGGAATTCGGAAAAAAAAAAAAAAAAGGGGGGAGAAAAAAAAAAAAAAATCCTTCCAGAACTTACACTTGGAACATTTAAAATGCAAGAGCTGATAATCATGATGGAAGTGACAACAAAGTTCATTAAAATTCTAAGAGGTGAATCCGCTGATTGGGATGTATTAACCTTGTGAGTGACCCAGGACAAAGTACAAAATACGGCTGACAGATTTTCCTGTAGCAGTTCAAGAACTACTTTCCCTCTCTTATTTGCCATTATGCTCTCAACTCTTTCAAGGCAATACATTGAAAAGAATTTGTGCACTTCAAATCAGTTAATATGAAGCAGATTGACAGCGGGAAAACAAAATGGGTTTTGATTTTACTGTGATCATGGCTTTGCAGTAGTGTTACTTTGAGTCAGAATTGATATTTCCTGAAAGTTGTGTTACAGGGATGTTTCTTACACATTCTTAAATGTGATTTCCTATAAGATAATCATTTATGACTCACAGTTCAAAAAAATCTTGGTCATGGCTAAGAAAATAATTGAAAAAACGCAAAGTGGTCAAGACATGGAATTAAAATCCAAAAGCAAATGCTTTTCAAGTCCTGCCATTGACTTTGGAGCCTTAGGAAATACATATAACCACGCTCAGCAATAATCTGACTTATTACAGGGCAGATTCCACTTCTGTTTGGGCACTAATAAAACCTGGCAGA
Source organism: Sitta carolinensis (assembly GCA_032173965.1). Taxonomy (NCBI): domain Eukaryota; kingdom Metazoa; phylum Chordata; class Aves; order Passeriformes; family Sittidae; genus Sitta; species Sitta carolinensis. The sequence goes on along the minus strand of CM063302.1, from coordinate 1,839,699 downwards.
TGTGGTAGGTAAAAAAAATTAAAAAGTTCATTTATCCCCCGTGAATTTTATTTATTTTATTTTTAGTGGGTGACTGAAATTCCTAATACAGAGCAGAGGCTTCCAACCCTTTTTAACTACAGAAGCACACACAGGGCTACAGCTCTCCCCCAGCACCTGAACCCTGAGCAAACCATGGCTGTATTTTTGTAGGGACAACAGGTATTAGAAGTTAGCAGCTCAGCGGGGGGACAAGATCAAAATCGGAAAGGAAAAGAGGAAGAAGAAGAGTAAGGAGCCTTACTTTATCATTTTCTACAAAGTCCACAAAAGCTGTCCTCTCTATTTCCACGGGCTGCCCCTGTCTGTCGTAGAGAGCCAGAACAAAGTGAAAGAAATTGGATTTCCTCAAGTTGGAGGGTGGCTGCTTTTCAAAGTGGGCTCTGGACAAAGCTACTCCGCTGTGGAGGAAACACACGGAACGGGGTGAGGGGGAGAGACAAAGACATTACCAGGTTGTGCAGCAGTAACGGCAAAACATCAACAGCGAAGGCACCGCAAGTTCGGAGCGTCCCTGCCAGCGCCGGGCTGCAGCCGGCCGGGCCGGGGCACCCAAACCCCAATTTCGGCGTGGCCCCGCTCCCAAGGTACACTCACAGAGAGGAGTCAGAGCGAAACCAGCGTGGGTTTTTGCTCCCTGCCCTCCGTGCCCCGCTGTCCCCGCGCCCGGAGGGAAGGCAGCGCTGGGAGCGGGGCTGGGAGCGCTCCCTGCGCATCCCGCTCCCGTCCCTTTCCGCGCAGGAGAAAACAGGAGACCCTGGAAACCTTTCCTACGGGCAGGCTCTCAGCTCGGGGGCACCTTCGTTTTTATCAGAGACAACGGTTTTCGAGCACGGCAGCCGTCTGACTTCAGTCACTGACTAACTTGAAGCGATTCCTGCGAATTAAATCTCGGATTTAAACTTGAAGAACTTAGTCTCAAGTTGACCAGCCCTTGCGAAAATCTTGTCCCTAACTGAAGAAAACGTTGCGATGTTTCCCACGCATTTCCCGACTTGGAAAGATCCGAACGCTTCTGTTTACCCACAGCATCCCTGCAGTTTTATTTCTTTGTGAAATTAGTTGTAGTTCCCTCTCCCTAAAGCAAATCCCTTCTTACCGCGAAGAAAATAGGTGCACACGAGCACCTCCAAATTACTTAACAGATCGATTAAATCTATGTGCCAGACTAGTTAGGAGTTGGAAGCTTTGGGTTTTAGTCCCCAAAAAAGCTCCACAGCACTGGCAAAAGTATTCGACTCTTTCGGAGAACTACAGATGTTTCCCTGCGTTTGCCTTGCCAGAGAGGTACAGCGTGAACTCACCACGTCCGCCACAACTGCACCTACTTTGGGGCTTCCTCTCGTTCTGCGTGTAAAAATTGAGATTTATCGGTTTGTTAGGAATATCTGGGAGAAAAACCTGGCGATGCCAGCGGGCAGCACAAGGCGGCTGCACCTCCAGCGCTCCCGTGATTTGGAGTCTTGTCAAGAGCCGTTTCCTTTTACTTTCGGTTTCCTCAAGGATAAACCTCTTCCCCCCTCAACCGTATTTATTAAACGCTCTATCGACATTCATAAAACTCTGATAACTCCTCCCATGGCGCTTGGAAAAACTTGCTGCCAGATCGGGCCGGGGGTGGGGGCATGGATGTAGTATTTCTAAAACCCCCAGTTTCCTAGGAAGTCCCCTCTGCTGTTTCATGCCTGTCACCTTGTCTCTAATACTAAATAAAATCCCGCTTATTCACGGGTCCCCAATTTAGCCTTCCCCGACGCTACTACTTTTTTTTTAAGTTGCCCAGAGAGCAAGGAAAAAAAAAAAATCCCGGAAAGAGTTTCCATCATCTTACTCCTAACGGGAAAATACTGAGACCACTGTCCCGTGCCGACTTGGCTGGGAAGAGAAGATAAAAGGGGGGCGTAAAGGGAGATAACCCCCCTAAAAAAAAAAAAAAAAGAAGAAAGCAAACTGGCAGGCCCCAAATTCGGGTGTTCGGAGGCATTTCGGCTCAGCAGAAACCTCTCGGGCAGGTGCTTCGGGCGGCAGGCACGGGATGCCCGCGGGGATGCGCGGTGCCTGTGCCCTCCCCTGCTCCCTCACACCCTGCCCTGAAAGCGCGGGGGAAGATTCGGGCAATTGCCCCCGGCGAGCTAAGCGAAACCAAACGGGCGAGCTGGGGTTTGACATCTGCGATGAAGTTAATTCTAACTTGGTGCCCTTCTGTTCGGCTGTCTGGCCCAGCAAGCGGGGAGGAGCACCCTGGATCGCTGGGAATAACCGATCCAGGGCTCCACGCCTGTTCCTGGGGCAGAAAATTAAAGGGTGAGCCCATCTCGCCGTCATCTGAGCCCCTCTCTGGGTTTTAGGACTCCTCATGTTTTCTGGTTTTGGAGTGCTGCTGCCTAGCTCTAGCTCCAACCTTCACTTTTCGCTGACTGGAGGAGACCGGGAGGAGGACAGAGAGGGAAAAAATAAATTTAATATCAAATTCAAACAACAGGACATAAAAGATTTGCTTAAAAAGAATAACAAGCAGAGGAAAAGTGGGAGAGAAATAGTCACCGTTACCTTTGTGCAGCTACGTTTGCATCCACAACCCCAACGTTTCTGACCCAGGACCTGACGGAATCCATCTCAGAACCTAGAGATTTATCTTTCAGAATTGGTCCTCTTCCTAAAGTATCTTGAATTCCAAACATTTAAAAGTCTATTCCAACTAGCAACAGTTTCCTTTCGGGAGATGAGGGGATAAAAAGAAAAAGCGACAAACAAAACGATGCAGCCTTTGAATCTGACACACAAATCCCAGGAAAGCGAAGTTCAGCTTTAAAACCAACTTCTGCTTTTTTGACGCCTTCGAACGGGGGGGGTAGAAAGTTTTTCCTGTTGCCGAGTAAAAGTTACGCGGATTCAGTCTGGCGTGGCATCATCCTCCTCCTCCTCCGCACGCCGGCGAGGGAGCCGCATCCAGAGCGCGAGCGGCGCTGACGAGGATCACCTGCTCCTCAAAGAGACGACGGCGAGCGGCACTCGACGGCTGCCTGATGCGGGCTGGAGGGCGGGCGGGAGGCAGGCGCGGAGCCCGGGCGAGCGGCGGAGGCGCGGGGCGAGCGGCGGGCGAGCGGCCGGGGCGAGCGGCGGCGCCGCGCCATCAATGGGCACAGCGTGGGAGCGGCGGCGCGCGGGGGCGGGGCCCCGCGCCAAATAAGGACATCGCATTTGCATCTCGCGCCGCCATTGGTGGGAGAGGCGCGAGAGGCCGCGCTGCGCCCCGCCCCCCCGGCTCCGCCAGGGAAGGGGAGCGGGCGGGCAGGGGGAGAGAGGGAGAGGCTGTCGCGATAGGGATATCGCGATAGGGGTTATGGGTATAGCCCGGCAGGGGGAGAGAGGGAGTGGGAGGCTGTCGCGATAGGGATATCGCGATAGGGGCATGGGCATAGCCCATGGGTATAGCCCGGCAGGGGGAGAGAGGGAGAGGCTGTCGCGATAGGGATATTGCAATAGGGGCATGGGTTATGGGCATAGCCGCATGGGGAAGAGGAGAGGAGCTGTCGCGATAGGGAATCGCGATAGGCATGGTTATGGCATAGCCCGCAGGGAGAGAGGAGAGGAGGCTGTCGCGATAGGGATATCGCGATAGGGCATGGGTTATGGAATGGGCATGGGTTATGGGCATAGCCCAGCAGGGGAGAGAGATGAGAGCTGTCGCGATAGGGATATCGCAATAGCGCATGGTTATGGCATGGTTATGGCATGGTTATGGGCATAGCCCAGCAGGGGAGAGAGGAGAGGCTGTCGCGATAGGGATATCGCAATAGGCGCATGGGTTATGGGCATGGGTTATGGGCATGGTTATGGCATAGCCCAGCAGGGGGAGAGAGAGCGAGAGGCTGTCACGATAGGGATATCGCAATAGGGGCATGGGTTATGGGCATGGGTTATGGGCATAGCCCATGGGCATAGCCCGGCAGGGGGAGAGAGAGCGGCTGTCGCGATAGGGATATCGCGATAGGGTTATGGGAATGGGTTATGGGCATGGACATGGGTTATGGGCATGGGTTATGGGTAATGGGCATGGGTTACGGGTATAGCCCAGCAGGGGAGAGAGCGGCTGTCGCAATAGGGATATCGCGATAGGGTTATGGGCATGGACATGGGTTAACGACATGGGTTATGGGCATAGCCCAGGAAGGGGAGGGAGCGGCTGTCGCGATAGGGATATCGCGATAGGGGTTATGGGCATGGGTAATGGGCATGGGTTATGGGCATAGCTCGGACAGGGGGAACCTAGGGGCATAGCCCAGGAAGGGGAGGGAGCGGCTGTCGCGATGGGGATATCGCGATGGGGTTATGGGCATGGGTTGTGGGCATAGACTGGCAGGGGAGAGAGCGGATGTCGCGATAGGGATATCGCGATGGGGTTATGGGCATGGGTTATGGGCACAGCCCGGCAGCCCCACAGCAGGCTGGGTCCCCCAGCCCGCACAAACTGCCCTAAAGCTGCGGGACTGGGCTGCAAGGAGCGCCCCCGAGCCGGGGCAGGGTACAGCGGGTTTATCGCGATGCTTTATCGCGATGGTTTATCGCGATGCTTTATGCCCAGGGCCCGGCAGCCTCCCAGGGAGCGGCGCTGCCCCAGATGGCGCAGAGCGCGCCGAAACCGAGGGGCCGGAGAGGGAGGAGCGCGCCCGTCCCGGGACAGCTGGAGCCGGGCACGGGACCCGCGGGTTCATCGGGATATCGCGACAGCCTTCCCCCGACATGCCCTGCCCCAGAACACCCAACCTGTGCTAAAAGCACCCAGCTCCGGCCATGTGAGCGCGCCGCACGGGCAGTGGCCGCTTCGCTCTCAGGCGGGGGATTTAAAATGGAAAATTCCTCAGAGGGAGAGAAACGGGGCTGGGGGAGGGCAGAGGCTGCGGGGCAAGAGACAAAGGGAGAGACCGGGACTGCCCGGCCCCCAGAGACCCCAAAGAGACCCCAAAGAGACCCCAAAGAGACAGCCCGGGACTGTCCGGCACCCAGAGACCCCAAAGAGACAGCCCGGGACTGCCCGGCCCCAGAGACCCCAAGAGACCCAAAGAGAGCCCGGGACTGCCGGCCCCAGAGACCCAAAGAGACAGCCCGGGACTGCCCGGCCCCAGAGACCCAAAGAGACCAAGAGACAGCCGGGACTGCCCGGCCCCCAGAGACCCCAAAGAGACAGCCCGGGACTGCCTGGACTGCCGGCCCCAGAGACCCCAAAGAGACCCCAAAGAGAGAGCCCGGGACTGTCCGGCCCCAGAGACCCCAAAGAGACTCAAAGAGAGAGCCCGGGACTGCCCGGCCCCCAGAGACCCAAGAGACTCCAAAGAGAGAGCCCGGGACTGCCCGGCCCCCAGAGACCCCAAAGAGACTCCAAAGAGAGAGCCCGGGACTGCCGGCCCCAGAGACCCAAAGAGACCCAAGAGACAGCCGGGACTGCCGGCCCCAGAGACCCCAAAGAGACTCCAAAGAGAGAGCCCGGGACTGCCCGGCACCAGAGACCCCAAAGAGACCCCAAAGAGAGAGCCCGGGACTGTCCGGCCCCAGAGACCCCAAAGAGAGCCCGGGACTGCCCGGCCCCCAAAGACCCCAAAGAGAGCCCGGGACTGCCCGGCAGACCCCAAAGGAGCCCGGGATGCCCGGCAGACCCCAAAGAGAGCCCGGGACTGCCCGGGACTGCCGGCAGACCCCAAAGGAGCCCGGGACTGCCAGCCCCCGGCAGACCCCACAGTTACCCCTGAGAGCTGCCAGAGCTCACCTGGACATTTTTTCTAACATCCCCAACATTTCCCACTAAAGGAAAGCCGAGCTCTCCCCAGCCCGGCCCGCGGTGAGCCGGGACCGTACCTAGGGCTGCGTTTATTTGGGTTTATCTTTTCATACTGCTCTGCCTCGGCGATATTTTCCTCCTGGCCCTTTTGTATTCTGATCCGTGTATAGATCTGCCTCTGAAATCTATATAACACCAACGCGAAAACAGATTTCAAGACAATGAATGCAAATCTGTGCTCAGAGACCATCTGCCAGATGAGGGAATCAGATGTTCGGTAGTTAAAGGCACAGCGCAAGGATTCAAGGATTTCCTTGATTCATTATGTGCAGCTCCTCTCGTTAACCTGCTTGATTTTATTTTTTTTTTAACGGGATAGAACTACAATTTCCATTTCAGAATAAATCCGAACTCCCATCCATGTTCAGCCGCAATTCAAAAAGCCGCCTATTAAATACTGGATTATTTTCACGGACTTTCATACAGTTCTCTCCAAAAAGAATCTCAAATTAAAATCTTCCCATAAAACTTTCATTAAAACGTATCCTTAATTCAGGAACGATTGAGGGCAAAGCCGGGACTCAGATTTATTCTGTCTACATAAGTGACAGACATGGTATTGGATGAACCAGTACATCTCGCCCAATCTTTGTTCAAGGAAATTTGCCATGCTAACCCACCTCCCCAAATTGATAAATATGCAGCAAGTGATTTTGCCAAGTTAGCAAAAGGCACGGCTGGCGTTATTTTAACGTTCGAGAAAAGCGAGAGCAGTTGGACGGAGCTCTAGGGTGGAGGCCAGTCTTTCAGGATGTGATCTTAACATCCCTGAGATGCGATTTCTCTGCATTAAAAAGCCCAAATAGGGCAAGATATAAAAAAAAAATAGTACGAAAAACAAGTGATATACTGGAGCAGATAAGATATCCAGGCGATGGTGAGGCATGTTATCGTGGGGGGCTCTCACCATTTCGCGAGGCGTGGGGCCATTCCCTGCAATAAAAGCCCCTCTTTGTACTGAGATCATTTCTGGCAGTGCCACTCCGAGCGTTCCTAGAGCCGGGACAGGGGTGCAAGGGGTCGGGGCGGAATTCCCTCGGCCGATGCGAGCCCGCTCCCTCCTAAGCCGAGCCCATCTCCGCGGGAGAGAAAGCCGAGCAAGGTCGGGTCCAAGCCCCCCGCTCTCGGCTCGGCGAACAAAGGGGGCTCGTGTGCCGTGTGCCCGGGGCTCCCCCCGCTTCTCGGGAGCCGCCGGGTCAGAGGGCAGCGCCGCAGGTCAGGAGAGATGCGCTCCCTTCGCCCCGAGCAGCTGCCACCAGAATGCGGCTCTCGGGGCACAGATGCAGCCGCGGGGGCTGCGGCCGTGGGGAGCCCCCTCCCCACCGAGGGGCTGGGGAGCTGCACCGCTCCAGGCGGGGGAAGCGCTCTGGGGGCTGAATTCGCTCCCGCAAGCAAGTTTCTCGCCTTTAAGATATGCAGCGAAAGCACGCGAGTCTTTGAATACTTCCGAAATTATAGGCTCCTGCTCTAGATCGCCCGTTTCGAGCCCAAACTGTGTTTAAACCGAGCGAAAAGCCCATCGCTCAGACTCTTCTGCTGTAAATTCATTAGGAAAAAAAAAAAAAAAAAAAAAAAAAAAAAAAAAAAAAGCAGCGTTTATACCCGTGCGAGCGCCGATAAATCTGGATTTGCACTTTAGGTGTTTCCGCAGCTCGGCTCGGGGAGTCGGATCCACCGGCAGGTAAACGGCAGCGCGGAACTCCGGGAACAAAAAAATTAAAATAAACCCCGAAACAACCTTCCAGACCCCGGTAAAGCGAGGGCAGCCTCCGGCAGCGCATCCGCCGTGCCGTAAATACAATTACAGCCACACACGGGAGCCGAGGGTTTGGGAAGGGGCTCCGGAGCCAAGAGCGGCTCCGGCTCCGCGGCTCTGCGGGAGGGGAACGGCGTCGAGCCGGGCTCTGCCCGCATCCCCCGCTCCCTGCCCGCATCCCCCGCTCCCTGCCCGCATCCCCCGCTCCCTGCCCGCATCCCCCGAATCCCCGCAGCTCTCCAGCCCGTGGGGTTCACTCTGCGAACCGCTCCGAGCGATTTTCTTCCTCGGACTAAAGGAGAAAGCATTGGGGGGGTGAGGGGGGAAAGCAACTGGTTCGGTGAGTGCTGATCTTTTCCTTCTGGAGGAAGAGTTATTCCCCTCCAGACTGCCGCACTCGTTTCCACATGCCGGGGTCAAAATGACAGGTGAGGCGGATTTGACGTGGTAAAGGGAGATGCTCGTCTTTGTTCGCAGGTTTTTAACAGCGTCGTTTCGTACATCAGAGTCAACTTTCACTCCTCGGCACATCTCAGCAACTCCCAGCAGGGAGAAGGATGGATAGAAGAGAATATTTAACCTATTTAAAAGCATAACCTTAAATTACTATCGTTTCCTGTCATGTTTAAGGGGAGAATGTCAAGGAAAAAAAAAAAAAAAAAAAAAAAAAAAAAAAAAAAAAAAGAAAAAGTTAAACTAAGCCTAAAGACGACACTTCGAAGGAAACATTTAATCCTTGTCCCTATGCATTTGTGAGAATTCACCAACCTTCGGGCGCCTCAAGGGAACGAATCGTAGGTTAAAATTATCAGTGTCAGAATGGAGAAGGACAACTAATATATTTTCCTCTTTATCCACTAATCTCACTGGAAGGTTCATTTTTCCAGTACGCCTGCACGAGAAAAATAAATGCGCCTTTTAGAAACGTTTCCTTAAGCTGCTAACAGCTTCAAGTTCTGAGTCGTGCGTTCGAGCGCACATCGATCGCACTTCTGGCAAGAGAGTAACGGCATTCAACAAACAAAGTCCCCGAAAATAACTTTCCAGAGCCGAACATCAGCAGAAACAAAATATTCGCTTGCACGGGAAAGCTGGCGATAGAAATGTGGCTACAAAAGGCAGGAGCAGGCTGAGCTGTGGAATGAGGAGTGTGAGGAGGGCAGACAGAGCTCCGTGTACAGAACCGGACTGGAAAACTGCTCCGACTGATGCAAGGCTGCCCCGGATTTACAAGACTCTGGATTTATCTAAAATAAAAACGTACATAAGGAAAAAAAGCTTCTTAGCACGTTTTTAACAGGGTTTAAACCGTTTAAACCAGTTCAGGTGGGTGCGACTCAAATCCGGAAAGCAACGCGAGTTCTTAATTCTGAAATCTGCAAAGCAGGGTCTAAAGAGCTGCAGCGCTTTTGGTCGTATTTATTATAAACCTGGTTTTGTACGATCCACACATCGCTCAGGAGAGAACTCTCCATCTGATTGCTGGGAAAAGTTGAAGCCCCAAGTACAAAACAATAAATCCCAGCACCCCATCAGTGCCAGAGCAGGAGCTCAGGTGTGTAGCTGGAAAATCGGGAGCCCTACCTGGTCTCTGCCTCTGGCTCTTCCCCTCCCTGTGGCATCATAAAAACACCATTTACTCCCCACACTCATCAGCCACTTGCAGAGATCCCACTGATCCCGTTTATAAGCAGCAAACAAAGGAGTGCTTTCAAACTCACAAATGCATAAGTAAACTTTTAATAACTTCGTCCCCACCTCATCTTTCCCCGAAGAGAGAAAACTTCTGAGTCTCCTGTTCATTCCAATAAGTAGGTGTTTTTCTTTGCACTGGAACAGAAAAAACACATCTGCTACGTTTTATATCCAACTTTTTTCTTTTAAAAGATACTTTTACTGCCTTTCGCCTAGCATAGTTTTTGGAACACGTTAGCAAATAATATTTTACTATGGGGAGCGTGTGTTCCATTTTATTTTATAATGCAGATTTGAGGAGTCGTAGCACTGAAGTTTGTTTTTGTAACCACAGGGAGGTTTGAAGCAACAACCACACTCAGGAAAGAATCCATAAAGAGGGTATGTATTTGTGTTGGGATCCTCTCCCTCATTTTGCACTTTATGGAAAGCAATCTAAGTCAACTTTTCAATCTGTCTTTGTAAATAAACTCTCTGAACCATCCACCAGGAAGGAGTTTAGGTTATCCCAGCCTTTCTAGTTCCAGGTGTGTGCCTGGAATCCAACCCCAGCTGCCAAACAGAGCCTCCACAAGCAAGTGGATAAATGCAGACCCACTGGAGATCAGAATTCAATTAATTCATCAGTATACAAACCAAATAAAAGCGGTCCCCAGAATTGCAAACTTTGTTATACTGGCACTTAACCTCCTCTAGTCACCTGAGTGGTCTTACAAGAATTACTTGACAATGCAGACATGCTGAACATCCTGCTCAAACATCTGCACAGTGAGGGCCTCGGTTTTATTTCTTCACTCAGCTGAATGCAGCTGTGCCTTAAGCAGGTGTCTCCCTTTAATTACATGAAAAGCCACTCTCAAGTGATGCCACAGGGACGCTTTGCCAGCTCAAAAGTCAGCAAACCTTCAGGAACTCGCTAGACAAAACTCCTGTTCTTTTAAAAAAGTGTTTAAAAATAGAAGAATTGAAGATTTCTGTCGCTCTTCCATGAAGTACAACCTAACATTTAAACTGGAATACTCTGAGCGATGGGGATATTAAAGTACTTCGGTGCAAAGTGGAATTGTAGCAGGAATATGCAAATTGTGTTTAATTCCAAATGTGCCCGTTTTGCCCTTGATTGATAGAAAAGGTGGGGCACAGCAGGATTAGGAAAATTACTTGTCTGGTCAATAATCATAACACCTGCCTCTTGGAAAGTTTCCTGTGCCTTCTTTTAAAGCATCTGGTAATAGAAGCTAAAATAAAATACACAGAAAAAAATCAAATCTAATCTGACTATTCATACATTCTTACCATAAGGCAAGAAAGAGGCTTTAAAAAGCCAAATATTCTACAGTTAGAGCCTTGAAATCTTGGAGAGACAGCTCAGCTCTTCTTTGGAGTACATTAAACAAAGAAACTTCAGGTTATTTGGTGGAACAGAGCTATTAACACACCTCACTGCAGAAAGCTGACAGGATTTCTACCTCAGTACATTGCACTCCAAAAGCTGCTGAATTACACAGCCAGATTCTCATCCTGAGATGATTTGCACCTGGGGCAGAAGCAGAAAAGCTGATTTTATGTGACACCAGCTCCTCTCATCAGATCTTTCCCTCTTTACTTCCCATAACCAGTAAAAATGCCAAAAACCAAAGCTCAAAATGTAAGTTATCAGGATCTAGGTTAGTCTAAACATTATCTTCCAGGAGGTAAGAAATCTTCCCAGAGTTTTAGGCCTTCTGCACTATTTAATTCCAGTTTACCATTTGAACTGTTTCTTTCATCACTGATTTTAACAGGATAAACAGCAAAGCTTTGAAAGTTTCTCACCCTTAAACAGTTCTGACACTTAAAAGGATTTGATCAGCCTGGTTGTAAAGCATCACATTTTCATCAGTTAGGTGAGTAAAAATAATATGTTTTATTAGATAATCTGATACTATTTCTGTATTTCAAGAGAAAGCTCTGCTTGCTAGACAGAAATGGCAACAGAAATATCTTCAAATGAAAGCTGGAGCTTGTTCTTAGCAGGACTGATCTTGCTGCAGACTGTGAATGGAAGGAAGGAAATTGTACACCATATGCTTCAACATATTCCAGCCTTCAGATGCTCTGAACACATGCTCTTGGAAACAGCAGAGGATGTTTTCCTTCCCTAGAGCCAAAGAATGCCTGTGGACCCCAAAGCTGTGGCTGCTCAGGGTGCTCTGGAAGCCTCTGAACTCGCTCATCCCTTTTGTTGTCACTGATGGCCGGTGGCCTTGGAGTCAGCCAAGGTTATTTTTTGACTTCAGCATCATCTTGAGGCATGTGAGCGTCAGAAAAGTGTTCTGTGACCACTGCTATTGAGGGACTGAGCAACTGGCTTGGCACACATCTTTAGGACATGTCGCAAGGCTTTAAGGTTTTCTGTCTGCTCTCTGCCTCCACTGATTCCTCACTTTGAAGGACAAAACACCAAATTATGGTGCTTTCAACTGCCTTTGTGCTTTTATACCATCCCAGTGCCCCAGGTGGAACCCAGATGAGATAAAGCTCCTTCACTGCGCTGGTGACAATCCCAACTTCAGAAGAAACGATGAGGGGGATGAAGATGGAGCAGAGGCACAACAGGGAAGCCAGGAGGAGAAAACACAATTTCAGAACTCATAGCTCATTAGCCAGCAACTCAAGGGCTTGCTGTCCATTGACCTCCCCCTCTCTGCAGTCCTGTTGGTCAGAGCAGGGTGCAAGCACCCACAGGACAGAAGGAAAAGGGACATCCCAGCACAGGAGTGACCACCCTGGACACACACACTGCCCAGGAAGCCCCTGATGATCCAGGGGCTTGAGCTTTGATCTTCGAGCTACAAATCTGGAGACGCTCACGGCTTGTACTGCAGGAGAAAACCTCCCAGCACTGGATTTTTGTGCACAGGCACCCCCAGCTCCCAGATTTGCTCCCCTGACCTTGAGGTGTCCAGGCAGAGGGACGCCCAGGCTGCAGAGCAGCACGTGCAGCCTCGCAGGGGGAACCATCCCCAGGATGCTTTATGGCATGGGATCTTTTCCTGGCCCAGAATATGAATAACGTTAATGGTGACAATAAAAGACCTTGGCAGGTATCAAACAGCTCCAAACTTTGCTTTGGCTCCTTGCCAGCCAGCACTGCCTACTCCAGCCCAGTGGCCATTCAGGAATTATATGGCCTTACTGGTTTCCACTGAGAAAACAGAGGGGAAATGTATTGTGTTTTCATTAAACAAAAAAAAAAAATCCCCCCAAAAAACAGAAAGGAAGAAATTCGTGTTTCACACACACCTGCCTCCATTTTTAATATATATTTCTAATGGATAAGGAAATTGTTATTATTCACATATTCAGCTGCCAAGGCTCCAAACAAGAACATAGCTTGGGAAGCCAATGAAAAATTCCCTACTTTTATTATCATCTTTTGTCCAAACAGCACGAGAAGGCTCAAACCAAGAATCCAGAGCTCCCCAGTGCTAAGCTGTTTATATGAATTTGTAGAGTTCCAAAGTGAACTCGAGTGTGAGAAGAAATAAGACTATGGGATGAAATAAGTAAGAAAGCAGAATTTTCCTGGGCATTATTAGTCCTGCATAGCATTCAGCTTAAGCAGATTGGGTCAAGTGGTAGGACCTGTGTTTCAAAGCAAAAAACCACATTTTACCATTTCCACTGCTATTCCTTTTTTTTTTTTTTTTTTTTTTTTTTTGTCAGCCAGGATAATCAGCATTACCAATCAGGCAAAATACCTTGTATTAACTAATGCCATATTAAGCAACACTTCTAATATCACATCTCCAAACCATAAAAGAAAGAAGTTTTCTTCAGTGACTAGTCCATTTTGGGAGATAGCTTTTGGGAGAACTGACACAGTTAAATTCTTCCTGTTTTCCCTTAGGCCTTCATTTCTTGATTATTTTTTTTTCCCCCTGCTTTTGTTGACCACTGTAGTTTCCATAAAATGATATAATCCAGGAAGAGTCAAACGGGGTTGTTTCTTCATTCTTCAGCCCCGAGCTGACAAACCCCATTTCAGTGAGCACCAAGCCCTGCTGCTGCTGCAGGGAAATTCCTGGATCATTCCTGCCCCATAAAAACTGGGAATGTGGGCAGGTCAGAGCAGCTGCAGGTCAGTGGCAGGGACAGGACAGGATTTCAGGAGCTCCTGAATCCTGGGACAGTGCCATCATCCCTGGACATGTGCAAGGGTGTCCCCAGGGCTCAATTATTGGCACATTTGCCACACACCCTGCAAAATAACAACATTGAAGAAGTACCAAAGGCAGCCAAAACACAAACATCTGTTTTTAGGGAACGTGTTTGTGGGCTGGGAACACAACAACCTCTGCCTTTCCACCAAGGATTGGATAAATGAGCCAAGGACATTCACTTGGATGGACAGCATCATCCAAATATTTGAATTTACAGCACCTACACGTTCTTACACGCTCATGGTGCTTGATTCTGCAAGGATTACACTTCAAATACTCGAGAAAAGAGAGGGCATTAGTGAGTGAGGAGCATGAAGGACAGGAGGAGAGGTGCATTCCCAATTAACAGATCAGAAACAGGGGGCCATGAAAGTTAAGCCACTTGCCTGAAATAATAGAGGAAGAAAAGAATTCAACCCTACTGTCCCACTTTCCAGAACTGTCCTTCAGAGCACAACTGCACTCAGTCCCCTTGAAGCACAGCTAAATGTTATTCAAACTGCTTAGTTTGGGGGGAAAGCAGGAGAGGAAAATGTTCTAAAAGAGAAAATAAAAGTCTCTACCAGCAAGAAAAGTATTTTACACTCCTGATAAATTGTGCAACAGAGTCAAATATTTAAAGTGGGATTTCCTTTCCCATAATAATGCTGGCACAAAAGACAAACCCGCTGATCCAAGACACAGAAACGTTACAATAATGATATTTCATGCACCATTTACCTGGGCAATGCCACCACCTTGTGGTCTGCACAGCAACTCTGCTCCAATCCCCGGCTCTCCAACACTGAGAGCTGTCAGCTGCTCTCTTTGCAGGCAGCTCTGCTCCAACTCCACTGCTGAGCAGCCCCAGCAGCGTGGCACTGAGGGATGGGATTATTTAGCCGCTGTTAGTACAAATTAATAAATGTTCTCATCACCAAGTTGCACTCACTCAACGAGCACAACACCTCCTATCCATGTGAATTTTAAAAAAAGGTCTTTGTTGTACTGTTATCCCAGCAGAGATGGCTTTTCTCTCTTCTGAACCGTATTTTATCCCAGCAGGCTCTGCCACCCAAATTTTCTTTTTCCTTACAGCATCCTGAGGTCAAATGGATTCCCATGAAGTCTTGCCACTGCCCACTTTGAGCAGGAGGGGAGGTCAAAGCTGGGCTTGGCTCTGAGGAAAAGGCACTTGCAGCCAGAGCTTTACCCCAAACCTTTGGGGTTGGTTTCCACAGCACCCCCTAAGCAGAGAAAAACACACCCTCCAGCATTTCCTAAACATTTATTTCAACATTTCTTGAACGTTTTAAGCATCTTGACTTGTGAGTCCCAGGATGGAAAACAGGCACTAATGCCAAGAGACTGGACAAGCACATTCCCCTTTCTCCTAACTCCAAAAATGTGGCCTCTTCCCTGACTTAATGTGCAAATTTCCTGACAGGTTTCTGTTTTGATGCCCAAAATGTCACAAATTAAAGGGAACTTGCCTTAGGAAGAGAAGGAAAAAGCCCCAATATCACATGAACTTCCCCATCATAGAAAATATTTTATATACACTCAGCAAGTTCAAGTATATCCCTGAAGAAGGATTTTTTCCTGAAATCTTCCTTAGCTGTATCATTTAAAAATTAAAAAACTAAAAAAAAAAAAGGAGCTGGGAATGCTGCACAGCTCTTTGTGGTGTTTTTACAGCACTTAAAATGATATTTTGTGTCGGGGCCTTGAGCTGCCACTGTCAAGCAAAAATATTGTCTTAAGGGCCAATTTCCAGAAGTAATTTCAATTTCAAAACTAATTTATTTGGGAGGAAGCGAATTTGTGCCTCTTCATGTCAGAATTAAATATGCAGTAGGAAACAGGGAGCTTTCAGAGGAGCACACTCCGCTCCTGTTTGCACAGCTGGAAATGCAGCAGGCACATTGCAAAGGTCAGGGCTGGGAAATCTTCCATAGGTGGCAGCATTACTGCAGGATTTTAGGGAGAAATCCAGAGGAGCAGGATGATGCTCCAGCATCAACAGGAATCTTCCTTATGGGAAAAACCTTCTAGGAAATATTGAATTTATTTCTGTAGTGCCGTCACCCAGACCAGGCTGCCTTACAAACCCAGAGGATGAATTCGAAAATCCAGTACTAAGGCTGGAATTCCATCCAGACAAGGCTTAACAATGAGTTGGACTGATAATTTATAGCTCTTAACAGGCCTGTAATTATCAATAAACTTGACTTTTACTTTCAGAGGCAGAATAAGGGGGGTTACCCTAAACCAGAGGTGATTTTCAGAGTGTTCCCACCACCACCCCCCACCCAGGAGGAGCAGAAGCCTCTAGAAGTTGATTTTCCTCAGCTGCTTTACCAGCTTCATAATGTGCATGTGATTCAGAATTCCTCCTTCCCCTTTCTCATTTGTTTTTTAGGCCACTGGTACAGAAATGGCCCAGAGGAAGCTGCCTGTCACCTCCCTGCTTCTGTGCCACAGCTTCCTCACCCACCTGGGCTTCTGCTCCCCTCTCCTGGCTGATTTCACCTCCCAAAATAAGGAGAAAAAGGCAAAAGTATAAACTAATCCTTTTAGAGCAAATCCTTTTGCTTTTGCTCCCCTCTCCTGGCTGATTTCACCTCCAAAATTAAGGAGAAAAGGTAAAAGTAGAAACCAATCCTTTTAGAGCAAATCCTTTTGCTTTTGCTCCCCTCTCCTGGATGATTTCACCTCCCAAAATAAGGAAAAACAGGCAAAAGTATAAACCAATTCTTTTAGAGCAAATCCTTTTGCTTTTGCTCCCCTCTCCTGGATGATTTCACCTCCCAAAATAAGGAAAAACAGGCAAAAGTATAAACCAGTCCTTTCAGAGCAAATCCTTTTGCTTTTGCTCCTCTCTCCTGGCTGATTTCACCTCCCAAAATAAGGAGAAAAAGGCATTCAGAGCATTTTAACAAACAGCACCCATTCCTGCTAAAAATAGGGGAGTCTGCATTTTTCTTTAGATATTCAGAAAACTTAAGAAAAATCTGATTTTTTGTTTCCAAACAAACATCTTCTTTTTCTCCAACATCTCCCTGCAGTGAAGCTCTCCTCCATACTCTCCTCCCCTCTTCAACTGTTACACCAAAATTCCTTTTATTAAAAACTGATCCAAACCAAGCTGCCTTTGCTATTTTAGCACATTTTCCCATTTTTTTTCTGGATAATCTCCTAAATCATGGGAATTCCTTGTGCCATGACTCACAAAGGGCAGTTACTTTACATTGATCACATCAGCGCTCTGGTAGGTAAAGCAAAATCCCGGGGAATGACGATGATGATGATGATGAATTGATTTTTGTTCTTTTAAATTGAAAAATGCAACGAGCCTGCAATTAATTGTTCTGTCTGCTCCACAGACTGAACTTAATTAACTCTTTCATTAAGCAAGGAATTAGCACTGTTGGCAAGACGTGGGTGATGCCTTCTGAATTTTCTCCTCCTTTCCTCCATGCAGCCACTGGAGTTTTTTTGACACTGGGGCCTCTCTTTGTCCCAGCTTCCAACAGTGGCAGCGTTGAGTGATGTCCTCATGTGCCCAAAAATAACCCAGCAAGTGTCCCCTCCATCCAGCCCTGGAAACTCAACACCTTCCCAGCTGGGAAAGAAAAAACCAAGAGCTTTGTAAATACATTTAAAGGGACGATGACTTCATTTTCCTCCACGTGTTTTTTTTTTTTTTTTAAGGATTTTTAAAGAGGTTTTTATAGCTAATTTTGTTTTTTTTTTCAGGGAGTTATTTTCATAGTTCTTAGCTGAATTCCAACAGATTCTGGGAAATATTCTTAGTTTGGTTCAGTTTTGGAAATATTAAGTTTCTCTCAAACAAGAAATACTTTTACTTTTTGGGTAGAGGGTAATTTTCTGTAATTTTCTGAATATTTATGTATATTCTTTCATGGCTCAGATTTTTCTAGATAACAACTCTGTCCTTTCAAAGGGCAGCTCTCATTTGCCACCCACTTTCTTATCACTTCTTGCAACTGTGATAAAATATGGAATAGAAAACTGACTTCTTCTAACCTTGTGGTTTTGTCCATCACGGTTGTTCATCCTTGGATTCAATGTCACCAAGAGGAGAGGGCTCTACACAAAAAGCAGAAATGAGAAGTTTGGGCAGCAGGAGGACTTGAAAAGAAAATATTCTTCATAGTTGGATTGTCTGCTGCTCAGAAGGTGCAAACTTTGATTAAGGTGTTTTCCACAGATAAATAATTTTTACATCACTTTTCCAGTGTGTGTTCTCTGGAGGTACCAGGCCCAAACTCACTGTGCAGGCAAATATTCAACTGCATTTTCTTGAAGCTGAATATTCTTGGAACATCCATTACTGCAAAAATTAATTGGAATTGATGATTGAGTCAAAAGTTCTTATGTGGAAATAGAGAAATAGGAATTTATCTATAGAGAGCATGGAAGCCTCATGGTGGTTGAAGCAAGGGGATAGGAGAAGTTTCCTTTTAATCTCATAAAATAAAAACAATGACAAAATAAAAAAAAAAAACCCAAACAATTAACCATAAAATAAAAACAATGACACTGCAGAAATGCAGCTTTACCCAGTGGTCTGGCTCAGGGCTGGGAATAACTCTCAGAGCTCCATGAAAACTCTCATCTGCCGTTAAGCAAAGTGAAAGGAGTCAACCTGAACCACTTTTTAATAATTAAACCTTACACTAGTGGCTCAGATGAACTCATTTCTCTTTGCATGCAGCATGCTGGGCAGATGTTCTGTGACTAATTCTTGCAGCTCAGTGCAGTGCTCTTCAGACATTATCAACTGGATCTTGTGTCCTTGTGTGACCACATCCCACATCCCACCTGCTTTATAGAAATGGCTCTTTTCCAAGATCCCTGATACCTAATTCTGGCATTCTGCACACTTGTGTTTGCCCTAGAATAGTTTGAATTAATTGATAGTCAAGTATCAGTAAAGGGGTTTTAACTTTCTGTCCCTCCATCCCTCTTGGAGTCTTTTATAAAGTAATTTTCAGTTTAAAAAATAAATGACTTTTCCCCCTGGGTTAGAAGCACCCAGGTGATGGACAAAGCAAGAAGCAGGATCAGGTCAAAACCAATATGTACAGGGAACCTCAAAGGCAAATTTATTCCAGGCCAGGCAGTGAAGTGCCAAGATGATCCAGGCACAGACAGGAAAAGGAGAGACGAGCAAGGAGGGAAGTAACCGAGGGTTTACTCTTGTGTAGGATTTTTAAAGAGCCTCCCAGTGCAGGCAGGGCTCTGGTGACTCCAGCCCCAAAGTTCTGAGCCCCAGAGCAGGGTCAGGAGCTCCCAGAGCAGGAGATGGGCTGGGTCCAAGCCAGAGTGCCCCGGGCTGCTCGGGAACCCCTGAGGAACGCTCAAGGGCAGGGCTGCTCCTCGGAGCTGCTGAAGGGCTCTCACCCCTGTTTATTGCCAATTAAAAATCCAGGGACAGAATGCGTTTGCTCAAGGTCTCCAAGGGAACCAACAACACAGCAAGGATTAGAACTGAGGATTTCCTGTCCTATCTGCAAACCACACCTCTCTCCTGTTTACAGTGTGAACTTATTCCCAAGCAGAAAAGCCATGTGAATGGAACAATGAATTCTGCTAGCTCGGCCTCCCTTCCTTCCCTTCTCAGTTCATTCCTGGCATTACCTTCAGGTCCCTGCAAACCTGGCACCAGAAGAACGGTGGGACAAAGCACGGCAAGAAAAGAACTTTTCAGAACAAATGCTTCAGCTGCAAACACTTGGATTTTGACTTAGATCTTTATTTGCTGAATTAAGTTTGAAACACTTTAGAAGTACCCTCAAAATACGGTGCTCTTACTAATATAAAAATGAAACCAAAAGGTAAATGAACTCCTGAACCAAGGAGCAAGTTAATGAGTGACTAATAATGGTACCTACCTGCACGTCATTTTTTGCACACATGACTTGAGCAACACTAGAGTGACAGAGTTACTACTCAGAGTAATTCACTTGCTTTTATTTTAAGTCACATTTTCACATTTCCTGGAATCAAGAGCAAAAAGCTCCTGAAAAAAATATCACCTGAAAATTTCTCATGTCTTTCTATGATTCCAGGACTTAGGACATCAGTGCATTCACACCCTTTAAATACCATGGGAATTTGGTCACATCAAGCTGATTTAATTTGTAGCTCCTTCTTTTTAGAGAGGGTTAAACAAATATCTCATGAGCTTCTTATCTTCCATGGCTCCAGTCTTAGTTTCAACAGGATTATTAACATTCCATAACAGTTCTCTTATTTTTTGTCTGGGCTCATCTTTCCATAGTAAAAGACACAGAACTAAGAATGAAAAATTTCTATAAATCTCAATTTATCCGTCTTGTCTTAATTTTCAATCCCAAAATATTGGGACACTCCTACCTTCACCAACAAGGCCTCCAAATTGAAAAAATAATTGCTTTCCTCCAGGTGGGTGCTTCCTGCCTACCTCTATGATTTCCCCAACAGTGTAGATGCTCAATCATGCAAAAAACCCCTTTAATTTCAACATTCCCCTTCCCAAAAATAAAACCCAGTGACTTTGGAGGATGTAGAGCTCAAGAAACATCTTTATAACGTTCAGATTTAGGACACGGTGTGGCAGGAACTGGAAATTCTTAACCCTTTGTTTAGCCAAAAAAATTGTGGCCACTGGCAGTTGAGGGTTTGCAGGTGGAGCCTGGTTAAGGTAAAATCAGGTCGAGTAAAGCCAGAAAAAGCAAAAGAAATTCTGTGTGCCCACAGAAAAGGAACGGGCACCACAAGCAGCAGCAGCAGGCTCAGCTGCCTGAGCCAGGCTGGTGTAAGAGGGAAGGGGATGGATGGGTTGGGACTTGTCCCACAGGTGATTTTCCCAGAGACTGTGGCAGAACCCGGGTATTCCTGACCTTCTGTTCAGCTTTCTGCAGCAGCACCAAGACGTGACTCAGCACTGCTTTGATAATGGCTGTTTATGCGAAATTAAGAGTGGGAAAGGGGGGGTGAACAGTTAGCAAACGTTTTCTAGAAGTTAAGGCTGTTTTTCTTTGAAATGCTCTGCAAAAACACAATGGAGACCTCTCAGTGAGCCACTTGAAGCTGAACAGAATGAAGCAGAGAGGAGGGAATTACACTGCCCTGATGTTAACCTGAACACGGCCTCAGAGATGGCTCAGCTATTACTAAATTCCAGCGATAATTCTGGTGATAATTGCTTCCTTTATTTCTAAACTCAATCGTTGTAATTCATTATAGTCTTGTCTAACAGGTCAAATTTCTGGAAAACTAAAGCAGACACAAAATGAGTTGCTGATAGTGCTGTTCTTTGGAGCCTCAGCTCTTTGATCAGCCATTTGCCATTATTATATATTTTTATTGTTTGCTGGCCACGCGTTACACTTTGATTTTTAGGTTGTTCTAACTTCCCCAGCTCCTGGCCTAGGCTGCTGTGAACTGACCCCTCTTCATGTAGTTTTCTGACAAATATCCTAGAAAATAGATCCAGAAATGCTGTTTTGTGAGTCCTTGTTCCTGTAAGTCCCTCCCACTTCCCAGAGGTGCCTTCAGTCTCAGCTAAAGGCGTTTGTGTGTCAGTAAGGGTTGCTCGTTAAAGCATGATGGAGCAGATAAATGCTCATCAAAGCCTTGTGCCAGTCGGTGGCTGTGTGTAAATTTAACATCACACAGCCCCAATCTCCCCAGAGCCCCTCAACAAATGCTCGAGCTCCAGAGAAATCCAAGTATGTGCTGACAAACTTTGAATCAGGGCTATGGGACACGCTCTGCCTAATTTGCACCAGCCATCCAAGTGAACACCCAGGCAAAGGCTGTGCTTCCCAAGATGTCTCACTATTTACTCTGGCTGTCATTTAAGGTTATTTATTTATTAGGCTCCATTATTTTCTGTAGCTCAGTTAGTTCACATCAAACCCCGAATGCTGGAGTTATACTCCATCCTCCTGACACCATGATATTAAATCTTTTCTAAGAGGGATTTTATTTTAATTATAAGGTATGTACTAAGGCTTCATTAATTTCTATTACAGAGGTAATTGCAGGTCTCTTTGCCTTATTTAAATTTTTTTAGCAACAAAAGTTCTTGAACCAATGTTTATTCTACTATGACGACAAATTCTGCAGTAATTATACAGAAGGCAATGGATGAATTGGAACCAGATTTGCAAATTTTCCTGCTAAACAGTTGCAGGACAACCCTGCTTAGGTTGAAAAAAGTGTGTTTAAGGAATTCTGAAAAGAGAGGAATGCTGGCTTTCATGCTGAATTTGGTATCAAGTAAACATGGCCACAAATTTGTAGAATTGAGTGAATTTGCTCTTGAGCTCTAGGAAACGTGGCTCAGATGTTTGGGACCAGGGAGCTTGTCTTCGTTGTGATTGTTTCCAAACTTGCAGTGTTTTTTGGGGTTAAGGTTTTTGGATTGCTCTCAAAACAACCTAAGCAAAACACTTGGTTCCAGAGATTTCCAAACTTGGGTGATTGCAATTCTTTAGAACATCCCATATATCTTGAGTGTTCTTTCAAACGTTACTGTTCTTTCCAAGACTGATTTATTTGCCCGTGCAATTTTTTATCAGGGATGCGGAGATAAATCTGTATTTAAAAATAACCTGTAATTTGGGCCAGTTGTGGGTTTCTGGTGGGAGCCTGGCTGCTTGTGCTCGTTAGTGGTATTCAGTTGCCACAGCTATTCTGTGCTGGACTTTACCAGCAATTCAATGGCCTTTTCATTTAGAAAAGCAGCCTCTTGGGTGTTTAGAGCTAGAAATGCAAAAATCAGTGTATGGGATGGTTTTGGAAGCTCGTTCCAAGTCAATTTTGAGTTTGCGACCGTGCTGGGTTTGCAGGATGAGCTCATGAATCTCTGAGTGAAATCTGGATTAGCAAGATCTACCCAGCCTGAGAAGAAAATGTTTGCACAAACATCTGCGAAGGGAAACTGATGACTTTCACAAGCTCTTAAATAGATTGTACTGAATCAATTATCCCAGTCCTGTAGTTAACTACAGCTGAGACTGTAACTGGGACCCAGCAAGCTAAAAAGGAGCCTCCATCCTCCCCGAGCCAGCAGGAGCTGAGCCAAGCTGGGCTCAGCTGAAAGCCTTTCTTTGTGGATCTTGCTGGCTGTCAGTGTGAAAGGTGGATGGAGGCTAAAAATGGCTCAGGAGCATGGCTGGTTGTATGCAGGGAATAGCAATGAGAACGGAGTGAAATCAGAGCCCCAGCCTTCGACGTTGTGGAAAGCATCCGAGGGGATGGAAAATGTGCAAGCAAACGGGTTATGTGTGGCTGCTGCACGGGGAAACGGCAGAAGGGGGGAGAAGAAACCCCCAGAACCAAAGGACAAGTGAGGGGGAGATGCTCTGAGAGACATGAAGGGATTATCAGGGAAAATGTCTTCTTTCCCCAGAGGTGCTGGGCACTGCCCAGGGAACGGGCACGGCCCCGGGGCTGCTGGAGCTCCAGGAGCGTTTGAACCCAGGGATGGCCGGGGTGGGGGTTTGGGGGTCTGTGCAGGGCCGGGAGCTGATCCGAGATCCCAGAGGGTCCCTTCCAACTCGAGATACTCGATTGCATGAAGGGCACGCCTGCGGGGAGAGGGCTCATGGAGGGCAGCTCGTCCCGCAGGGAGCGCAGGGAGCAGCGGGAGCCGGAGCGTGGAGGGGCCAGGAGCGGGCTGGGGGGCTGAGGAGGAGCCCCCATGAGGCTGGTGATGCGGTGAGGGACGGAGCCCCGCCATGAAGGCATGGATGGATGCCGGGCTGAGGGACGGAGCCCCGCCATGAAGGCATGGATGGATGCCGGGCTGAGGGACGGAGCCCCGCCATGAAGGCATGGATGGATGCCGGGCTGAGGGACGGAGCCCCGCCATGAAGGCATGGATGGATGCCGGGCTGAGGGACGGAGCCCCGCCATGAAGGCATGGATGGATGCCGGGCTGAGGGACGGAGCCCCGCCATGAAGGCATGGATGGATGCCGGGCTGAGGGACGGAGCCCCGCCATGAAGGCATGGATGGATGCCGGGCTGAGGGACGGAGCCCCGCCATGAAGGCATGGATGGATGCCGGGCTGAGGGACGGAGCCCCGCCATGAAGGCATGGATGGATGCCGGGCTGAGGGACGGAGCCCCGCCATGAAGGCATCGATGATGCCAGGGCTGAGGGATGAGCCCCGCCATGACCGCATCAATCGATGCCGGGCGAGGGATGCAGCCCCGCCATGACCGCCATCATCGATGCCGGGCCGAGGGACGAAGCCCCGCCATGACCGCCATCAATCGATGCCGGGCTGAGGGACGAAGCCCCGCCATGACCGCCATCAATCGATGCAAGGCTGAGGGATGCAGCCCCGCCATGACCGCCATCAATCGATGCCGGGCTGAGGGACGAAGCCCCGCCATGACCGCCATCAATCGATGCCAGGCCGAGGGGCGGCACCCTCTCCATGCGCTCCGGAGCCCCGCCATGGGGGTGGTGCACGCCGGCATGCACTGAAGGGCGGCAGCCGCGCCGTGACCACGATGGCCGGCGAGCCCCGCTCACAGGGCGGGCAGAGCCGCGCTGCCCCCACCCATCCGAGCGCCAGCATCCCCGCCATGCGGGCGGCCAGGGGCCGGGCGCAGCCATGGCGGCGCCGCCCGCCCCTCTGAGGGCGGCCACAGCTCCCGCCCCGCGCTGACGTCAGCCCCAGCTCTGCCGGCGCCATTTTGGACGCTCACCGCCGGGGGGGCCGGAGCGGGGCCGCCCCAGCCCCGCCGCGGCCGCGCCGCCGCCGCCGCCGCCTCCGCCTCCCGCATCCGCCGCCATCGCCGCCCGCCGCCGCCGCCCGCCCCGCGCCGCCCGCCCCGCCCGCGCCGCCCGCTCCGCCCGCGCCGACCGCGGCCGCTCTCGCCGGCACAATATGGCAGGTAAGGGCAGCCTTGCCCCCCTGCCCCAGCGTGGCTCCCGGGGTTTGTCCCCGCTGCCTCGCGGCCGCCTCGCCTATTCCGGCTCGCTCGCGCTTTGCTGGTTGGGTTGGGGTTTTTTAGGTTTTTTTTTTTTTTTTTTTTTAAATCATCTCGTGTGGGAATTTGTGGTTTGCTCCCACCCACCCTTCCTTCTCTCCGTTCTTGGGGGGGAAAAAAAAAAAAAAGCATGGAAGGAGCAAGGTGGAGGGGGAAGTGGTGTGTGTGTGTGTTTGGGAGTTGAGGAGCTTGTGGGCAGGGTGGGTCTGCTGCCTTTGGGTGGAATCATGGGTGATTGGAGTGGGAAGGGACCTTAAAACCTCTCCAGTTCCACCCCCTGGCATGGGCAGGGACGCCTTCCCCCGTGCCAGGCTGCTCCCGGCGCCAGTGCCCAGCCCGGCCCTGGGTACTGCCAGGGATCCAGGGGCAGCCCCAGCTGCTGGGGGCACCCTGTGCCCGGGCTGCCCACCCTGCCACGGAACCATTCCTGCCCAACATCCCAGCTCACCCTCCTCTGCCCGCGCTGTCCCTACACGCTCGGGTGAGGAATTTCCCCCCGAGGCTTTGGGGTCGGGGCTCGTGGTTCTTTCTGCGGAGCGCTGCCGTGCCCGCAGAGGTTCCAGCTGCAGATTGCAGCAGCACCCTTCTGGAGGGAGCAGCTCCAAATGCCAGGAGCATTTGGCACAGGGCATCATTAAACCAGCATGTGTTTTCTTTCCCGTTCCTTCCATGGCTCGCTCCCCGTTTCGCATCCGAAGTGCTGGCCGGAGAGGCTCGGGAGTTTGTGCGTGCAGAACGGATCTCTTCCCTCTTACTTTGGAAATTTATGCATCTCCCTCCTCTGCACATGAATTGTCTTTTCAGCGCTCTGCATGTGGAGGAGCAGAGCATGGGAGGCTTTGTGAGGCTTGTGCTTTGCCTTTCCCCCCCTACACCATATGCACACATGCTCCACCCTCCTCTTGCAGTTTTAGTCGTGGGGGGGAAAAAAAAAAAAGTGCCAACTTGGTTCAGGTCAATTGTATGGAAAAGAGGACTGTAGTTGGAAGGAGCAAGAGCAGAGATTGTCTCCAGGCCGTTCCCATTAAGCGCATCCATGGTGCTAGCTGCTAAATGACAAATGAGGAAGTTGAAGAGAGGAAGGAAAATGGGTTGTGGGGTTTTTGAGGAATGGGGGCGGTGGGGAGGCGTTTTGCCATCTCCTGCACGAATGGGAGCTGTTGCTCGCCTTCACCTCCTCGGGTTAGGCAGTTTGGATGGCTGTAATCCTCCAGGGAGGAATTGAGAGCCAGCGAAAAATGCAAACTGTCCTCTATTCCAGGACTTCTCATTCTGAGGGTGCTTCATCTTTTCTGGAAACATTATTTTCAGGCTTCTGATTTCCTTCTCTTTGAGGTTTTTTTTTTTGCCCCCCTTAACTTGGGAAGAGTCTGCTCCTGTATTCTTTGTTTCCCCCCAAAGTCCTCCTAGAGCTCGGGATTAATGTGTAAATGCCATCTGTTGCTCAGCCGGTTCGAGTTGTGTGGAGGAAAAGTTCCATTTTGACAGTGGCTTTTGGGAAAAAAAAAAAAAAAAAAAAGAGGAAAAAAAAAAAAAAAACCCCAACGGAGGCAAGCCCATTTCTGTCTCTTCCTGTATGTCCTCAGCCCTGCAGTGATTTGCTCAGAATGAAATGCAAAAGAAATGGGTGGTGATTTTTGGTGTGTGTTTTGGTGGCACGGTTCAAATGAATCACTGCATTCAGCCGAGGCAGTAATGTTCCTGAAGTTTTCTCTGCGATCCGTTTTCTATGGTAGTAGAACTTGTTCCCCTCCGATTGCTTGTTTGCTTTTCTGCTCGGATTTGCTGCTTTTTTTTTTTTTTGCTTTTTTTTTTTGCTTTTTTTTTTTTTTTTTTCCCAAGCTGATAATTGCTTTCATTACTTCTGCGAAGAGACTCTAAAACTGTGGTAAAATTCTTTTTCTTTAGCCTTGAGTGCATAGGGTCGGCACAGTGGGTTTGTGGAAGGAGGAAATGAATTGTGTGCTTGGTTTGTGTTGGATGGGAGATGGAAATTTTCTAAAACTGCACAGCTCTGATAGTTTCTATTTAAGTTGTTACTGCGTGTGTGTGTTCAGGGGGTTCTGAGTGCTCAAGTAGGAAAAAAACCTTGGCGTGAAGCACAGCCTTGCATTTTAAATTCGCACTTAATGCTGCTTAGTCCAGCGAGCTTTTACACTGCTTGTGCTTCCCTGTTTTTGACAAATGCTGCATTGAGGGCTGACAAAAACAATATCCAGAGGAAAAAGGTGGGGAGGGTGGTGTGTGATTGTGCCTCAGCCCTGCTGAGGAAGTGGGCGTACCCAGGCTCTGAACTGTGCGATCTGGACCCATTGTGTGCCTGAGCTGCTGCTGGGGGGGGCTCGCTTTTATTGAATTGTTTTCATTTTTTTAGGAGCTGGAGGAGGAAATGACATTCAGTGGTGTTTTTCTCAGGTGAAAGGCGCTGTAGATGATGATGTAGCAGAAGGTAAGAATGCTGTTTTTTCCTGTTTTCTGACTTTTGAACCACCAGGTAGATGTGGATGCAGTCAGTGAAAAATCCCAGTGCTGCTGTGTGCAAATGGACATTGATGTGCATTTCCATATCTAGATTCAGGTTTAAACTGAGTTTGAAAATACCATAAAAAAAAAAGTTCAGGCTTCCTAACTTATTTTGGCTGGAATTGTTTTCTAAGATTAGGAGGATTTCTCTGATTTTTTGGCTTTCGATTTGTGTTTTTTCTTAACCTGCAAAATGGGGAATGTGATACTTGCATTCCACAAGGAGGTGTTGTGAGAATTAATATTTGTGCTGGTTGAAGATCTAAGCACTAGATAAAGTAATTGTGCCAATCTTTCCAGCTCCTGTTAACAAGAGGAAGGAGAAATCTGAATATTCGTGCATGCCTACTTAGTATGTAAAGAGCAGGCTTGGGTTTGAAATAACACTGGAAATTGTCTCAAACTTTTCCAAGCTGGCAGTGACAAGTGTCATGTTACACTAAGATGGCTGCCTCTGAATTTCACTGCAAAAACTGCACTTTTTTTTTTTTTTTCCCCTTGGATTTGGGATTGCTGGTGCTTTTTTCTCTGTGCTGGAGAGCAGAATCTCCTTTGTGATCATTCTTGAGGGAAGGTCCCCTGACTTCTGAATGTCTTTGGCCATAAAGTCCTGTTTGCACAGAGCAGCCTGTAAGATCATGAGTTAAAAGTTTTCTTTTGCAAGCAGTTGGCCTTGTCACTTAGGTAATTCCTGGGTTTTTTTCTTGTTTTTGCATATCTTGAATGCTCTGACATACAGATGAGATGAATGTTATATTTAGAAAAGCAGTAACTACAGTTTCCATTATTTCCCTGCTTGATATGTGGTTCAGATTAACTGCCAACGGCTAGAGGAAAAGATCAGTATAAACATAACTGAGTTGTTTTTATTTATTAGCTGCAGCATGTGGCAAAAGATGCACTGAGGCTTCTGTTGTTTGCAAGCTGAAATACGGTTTTTTGGAAATGGGAAAGCCATAACAATTTCAAGTTTAATTTTAAATTCTTCATGAAGTAGATTTTAAAGCTTGAACTCAAAAGTGCTGTTAAGTGTGGTATAATTTTTTCCCCTGACAGATTTAAAATTCTGCAATGTTTGTTTTATTTACCTATCAAACTAAATCCTAAAGTATGTACAAGTATTGAAGAAGTTGGGTTGTGATGCTTGCAAATAATTCTTCATTAAAATAGATGTTGCTATGCTTCTAGTAGTAATGAACTTAATCTGTAGGGATAGAAAGAAGCCTTTGCAGGCTCTGGAAATGCAGAAGTGAGGGAATAGGAAGGGAGGGCAGGCTGAGCTGTTCTCAGTGGCTGTCACAAAGGGTGCCCTGGCAGCCTGGGCACTGCTGGAATCCTGGGCTGGAGTTCAGGCAAGCCTTGGAGGGCATGAACTGCCTTCAGTTCCAGCAAGCCAGGCACCTTGGTTTCCAAAACAACAACATCCATTTTTTGTTTCATGGACAGTGTAGCCTTCTGATTCTGTGACCCAAAGAATGAAGAGAAATTTTGTTTCATCATCAGCTTTACCTGAGATACCAAGTGTGTTATACTTTGACAGTGTACTGCAGGATGTTGTGAAATTGAGCTGCTTAGAGAGATCCCAAGTATTCTTGGTGTTATACTTTGTTGTCATTAGTGTGTGGAGCTGAAATTCTCTCCTCTTCCCGTGTATTTGGCTCCCACAGTCTGTACTGGAAGTTGGTGGAAGAGTTGTTTATATTGATTTCTTGTTATTCATTATAATGTTATACATCACAGAGCCTCAGTGTAATTCTCTTGGAAGCATTATGTATCAGGGTGGTTGCATTTTTTCATTTCCTACCAATATTTCTGGCTTTAAGGTTCA
This sequence comes from Sitta carolinensis, assembly GCA_032173965.1. Classification (NCBI taxonomy): domain Eukaryota; kingdom Metazoa; phylum Chordata; class Aves; order Passeriformes; family Sittidae; genus Sitta; species Sitta carolinensis. The sequence goes on along the minus strand of CM063302.1, from coordinate 1,810,814 downwards.
CTCAGTGCCATGGTGGTACTTGCACCAACTGGAGCAGGAGCTTCTGGAATACCCAACAGCAAAGTGACAGCAAGTCCAAGTGCAGTCTGAGGACCTTTTTTATTGCCTGCCTTCCCATCTGCTTTCTTTAATGACTCTTTAACCACTGTGGTCTGCCAGAGAACAGCTCTGGACTCCAGTCATACCTGTGGTGAGCACTGCCCCAGTTTGGGTACAGGAGTTCCAGGCTCTGGAGATCTGATTTTTGGAATGGCTCAAGAGCTCAAAATCGAAATAGCAGCTTGTTGTGGAGTGCTGAAACTTCATTAAAAACAAAATGAAGAAAACAAACGTGAAAGAATTGGGAGTTTCACTTTCTGTTTTCTTCCTGTTGGTAACTCAGTGTTGCAATATTTAAATTGGCAAGCTGTCTTGAACTGAGCTAAAACAGGGATAACCAGGAAAACTGCTTCATTTAATTGCATTAATCAGTGAGATACAAGCCCAGTGGTCTCCCTGCAGTGGTTTTTGTCTATAAAACAGGCCAGTGGAGAATAACTTTTTGGCCAGTAACCCTTTTAATGCAGTAACAGTTGTAGCAACTTTAAAAAACCTGTCCAGGATGCTGCTATGTAGCTTCCAGTATATTTAAGGTCAGACCTGACCTCCAGCCTGCCCATCACATGTATAATATACATATATATGGATGTATAATATATATAATATAACCTGTAATTCTTCAGATAATTGGACTAGGCTGGCTGGTTGTTACAAAGTCAGTATTTAGTGGCTGAAACATGAACTCTGATACAGAGTTTTTAACTTTCTGGCTTTCCAAGCACTGTGTGATGGATGGATGCAGCAGACAAGGGGAAGGAGGGGAAATTGCCACTAAAGCCTGGGGGAAGCTGGCACTGAGCTTGTACCTGGGGCCTGCCTGGGTCACTGCTGTGGCAAAGCTCCTGGGAGTGACACTGTGAGCAGCAGAAGTGGCCTCTCTAAATTCCATAAATATGGAATTTATCCTTGCTTGTAAGCTGTGTAAGCCTGGCCATGTCAGATCACAGTTAGGCACAGAAATCAGGTTATAAATTGAAATCTCATTATAACTCGGGTCCTTAATTTTAATTGATGGCAGAAGTTTGCCTTCCAGTGATTTAGCAGTCCATTGTAAGAGGGCAAAGGTGGTTGTAGTTTGTGCTTCCTCTCTTTCTGAAATAGTTTCTCTCCCTTAGTTTCATATTCATCTTGCTGGAGCACAGTCCTTGGAGAGGGTTAGGCAGGTCTGTGGGGTGGAGAACCCAGAGGGCTTCTTTGTGATGAGTTCAGTGATCAGCTTATCAAAGTGTAATGCTCAGATTTCTTTCCTTTGTGCCATCACAGTTTTGGTGCAGGTGAGACTTAACTGTGCAGAAATATCCAGTGGTTTTGTAGTGGAAGTTTCCTTTATGAGAATGATTGCAGAAAAGGATTACAAAGATTTTCAGTTTTGTTGGTTTTACTCTTTTGCTCTTCTTCAGAATGTGGCATTTTTGCAACTGCAGTTGGGAGCAACTAAGAATTGTGAGTTTAGACTGCCTCTGAAACCTACACACTTAATGGAGTGAGTTTGTACTTCAGAACAAGCTAATTGCTCACATTCGTTTAATTGCTCAGCAGAAGGAGTAGAGTCAAGCAGCTCTATCTCAAATGTTCTTTCAGGTGTAATTCAAAGATATGTCAAAGTCTGATAGTCCAGGTCCAAGGCTGGGAGCCAGGAACTGAAGTCCTAAGCTTTTAACCCTGAGTGATTATTGCTCAGCTTGGACAAGTCGTCATTTAACTGTTTCACACCCAAATTGTCTCTGAAAGAAGCACCTGAATATCTGCTGTGGGTGCTAATTACTGGCTTTATTTATGCTTAATACTTAATGCTTAACCATTATGTGATGCTTTGTTAATGAGCTGTGGTTTGCTGCATGTCTCCTCTTAGAGCCAAACATGGCTGTGTCTGGTTTAGACTGAAAATGATGAACAGGTAAAATTCTGTCTCCAGCTTGTGTGTGGTAAAAAACTGAAACAAAATTGGACGTTTCCCTTGTTCAGGAATGCTTTCTGGGTTTGGTGCTAGGGTGTTATGTGTGTCCAGTGTAGTTTGATTCTTATTTTTGTCAGGTTTCAGAATTGCAGGGCAGCAGTGGGGACTGATGTTGCTTCAGCAATGGTCGTTTGTCTCGAATGCATGAAGAGTGTTATTTCTGAGTAAAGAGAAGTGAAAGCAGGAATAGGGATGGCTATAAAACAGTAGCTTACCACAATCTGGGTTTTTTTATTGTTTTGGTTTTTTTAATGAGGATCGATGGAATTGGAGAGGAGAAAAAAAACTCTCAGAGAAAAAGTGACAGTGAGGTTGCAATCATATTGCTGAGGAAAGATTAGGCTAGAGTTGTGGGAGGGAAGCTAATTTGGGCTTTTGAAGGCTGTGGTTATGCTCTCTATGCTCAGGAGGTAACATCATTTACAAGGAACAAGGCCTAGTAATAGGTTTGTTTGGGAGAGGTAGTTTGAAATATGCTGTAGATGGGGGACAAAAAGACCCCGGGTTAGAGTCCTGCTCTGTATTCCTGAGTCTGCTTCTGTCTTTGAGCCCTTCAGCTGCTCAGAGAATGACTGTCTGTATCTTGAGAGAGAAATAGGCTACTGTGTTCTAGGAACTGTTGCTCTGGATGGACTAGAGTGTGCATTTAAAGTATGCAGTGCCCCAAAACAAAGAGCATTTAGCAGACAGATAAATAGGCAGTGCCTGCTCAGCTCCCAGAAGTAATTCAGTTCTCTTTCTTGCGTGGCTCTGGAGGCTGGGGCACTTCAGCTTGTCAGTCAGGGATTTTTCTGTCCCTTCTGTGAGGCTTTGCTGTTCTTGGAATCGCTGTCTTAAATTAAAAATCAGTTACAAAAAAGGCTTTTGTGTTGAAAATGCCCTGCTAGAGTGATCAAGCCATCAGAGCCCACAGCATGAGTGCAGGCTGGGCTGTCAGCAGCAGTCCTGCTGGATTACAGCTCTGCATCAGCTTCGTGAGACTTTCTAGCTCTTCATTTTAAAGGCACTACCTAAATGCTTCTGGTTTGGCTCTTTCTGCTGCAGGAATGGGGTGCTGTAGTAGCTGTGGCTTCACAGAATGCATTTTGGAAGAGCTAAAATGAAGACTAAAGCTGCCAGCGGATGCAGAGCTGAAGGAAGAGTTAAAAGCTGGGTGTTCCAAGCTGTACTGTCTGCTTTCCCCCCCTGCTTTCTGTTCTCCCTCACTTGCCTATTTAGGCCACAGCTGCATGTTTGGCAGCATTTCTGCTTAAAGAGGCACTCCTTCCCACTCTGCTGCCACGGGTGCTCACCTAAGTGCACAGTGCACTTGGAGGGAAGCTGATCCAGCTGAAAAAGTGACAAAATCGTGATTTTGCACTGGATTATTTCTGGGCTGAATTGAACCCTGCTGTGATTGTCAGAGCTCTGCAGGTGCTCGTGCCAGCAGTGTGGGGAGTGCTCAGGTGGCTCCGAGGAGCAGGAGGAGCTCTGGAAGCAGACTGGTCTCTTTGTAGGACTTTATGGACAGGCAGTGCAAGACCCTAATCGATCTCTGAGTGCCGGGCTGCTGGGAAGGGTAAATCAGCTGCTAAAAAGGACTTTAAACCTTTGCTGTTCAACATCCATACTTTGAACGTGTGCTATCTGCAGGCCAGCAATAAAATCACTGTTACAGTATCAGAATTATTTTGCCATGGATTTTGTTTTGTAGTGCACATGGAGTGGGTTTTCTGCTGTGTCCACTCAAGCAGTCTGTGGAAATGGGATTTGTTCAGTGTTGTTTTGAGCTCTGTTACTGAAACAAGCTTGTTTATATCAGGGCAGTTTAGTTTCTTTGAAGTTGTAGTAGGAAATAATACCACTTGAATGGGAGGTGGGTTATTACTGAGTGCTTTACCATAAAGCACTTTAAAAAGATAATATCACAAATTATAATCTTCTCTTACAGTGTCTTATCCCTCTTAATATGATTTGAAAAATAGATCCCTTCTTTGGGGTTTCATCTTCACCTAAACCAATGCCTTGTCTTACATTAAATGCTGTAGAATTAGTCTGCCTTTGTTTCAGCTGCTGTTAAAGTGTGTATGCAATTAAATCTGCTCTCTGTGTGCCTCTTGGAGCAAAAACATCAATTACTGATGGGACCGAGTTAAGGCTGCAGTTTGTCCTTTCATCTGTAGGAAACACTGTGCTCCCATAATCATTTCATTATAGAAGATGGTTTAATAACTGCCTTAAGGGTGTTTTTCAGGCCTTTTTTTCCTGTTTTCAGTGCTCTGCAGTATGTAGCACCATAACTTTTTTGGTATTTTTAGTATGGAGTGAAAAGTTCAGCAGAACAAGTCGGTGTTCAGTAATCATGTGAACCTGAGGTTTGCACTTTCAAAGAAATGATTGAAAGGAGTAAAAAGCCTTGGCTTAGGTTGATGTTGAGGTTGTGAGTATGAACAGGGGCAACAATTTCCCTGTTGCAGTGAAAATGGAAGCAGATAAATACAGGAAGTATTTATTGATCCAAACCAATTTGGAGTAATCTCTTTCCAGAAGCGCTGGTAGATCTTACAGTCAGAATAACAATGCAGGGACAATTTTCCAGGCTTTAAACTTGAGTGGAACATGTGTAATTATAGCTTTGTTCTATTGCCACAGCTCAGTTTTGCTCTTGCAGCATGCCCCAGCTAAATGCTGCTTTTGTAAGGTCAGTGTGTCAGTAAAGTGGAAATAGCTGGGCCATTGCCTTCTTCTGTGCCTTTGAACACGAGGAAAGCATTCAGAAGGAGTCTGAAGAGGTGAAGTGTTGATACCTTGTGTGTGTGCACTTAGGAATAATTTTATGGAGCAGGATTTCCTTAATTGAATGTTGTGTTGCTCACTTGGTGCCTTCCCAGCCAGGCCTGCTGTGGGCTCTGCCTGGGTCTTTCATTACTGGAAGGTGTTGGGTCGTGAATTTTCCTTGGAAATTAAGTACCACCATCAGGTCCTGCTACTATGAGCTGATATTACTGAAAACAACTTTTTGAGGCTTCTCTGCATGACTGTAATTCACTGAGAGAAACAGAAGTAGCTGGAAGCTTCTCCCTCTCCTGCCTTATCACTCTTTTGTTAAGCACTGGAGGAGAAGCTATTAATTTGGGCAGCCATTCTTTATCAAAATGGATTTTCCTCTTAGTGATCCACAAGTGATAGTGCCACGAAGAGAACCAGCAGATTTAGGTCACATGTGAAGCCCCTGAGGCAGTTCTGCTTGCATCTAATTTTGGAAGGAAATTTTAGGGTCAGGGAAAAGGGGGTTTAGAAGAGTTGTGTTGCAAGGAAGATTGATTTTTGCCAAAATATATAGGAGGCATTTTGTGTGGAAATGTTTCCCTTTACATGTTCAGTTGCAGTTCTTAAATTAATGCTCTGGGAATAATGTGAGCTCCAAACACACACAGTTGGCACTCTGGTTTTGAGAACCTGAGAAAGGATAATTGCATGTTTTCAGGAACAGTTAAGGTAATTGAGACTTCATATTATAGTTGCTTACTTAAAATACAGTGTAATTTCTAATATATTCTTGTTTGCTGAATGCCAGTAACTGTGTTTTCTCCTTTTTTTAAAATGGCATTAAAAAGTATTTCAGTGCCCATTCTCTGATCCTTCGAAGCAGTGATTCTAGCTGGCCTTTGTGCTATTGTTAAATGATGATTTGAGAAGTCACGAGCTGTGTTTGTGCTTATAAATGTAGTCTGAAGGTCTTGCTTTATTTTCAAATAACTTGGAAGTGAAATGGTCTACTGGACAAGAACTTCATACTGAAATAAAGCTTTGGCTTTCATAAAAATATAATGGCTCTCAAAGACACTTGTTTGAGAGTTCCTGGGCTGTTTTCCAATGGAATTGCATAACAAACCCCTGACTTTTCTGGTACTGCTCTTCATGCATTGTGCAGAGAATAATCTATAGGAATATTGGAGAGAGTGAAGAAAAACTTGCATTGTTTTTTAATAATTCCCCAGTTTGGCTCGTTTTGAAGTGGGACCTTGGTGTGGGAAGAGGAACTGGAGTTGGAATGAGCCCCCATCCTGCTGTATTGTCAGCTCAGGTACCTGCTGCTCCTGCCACACATGGTTCTTGCTGGTGCTCCTGCCTGGAGCTGAGCCAGGAGCTCCCTGAGCCGCAGGGGAAAGCCACCCAAATGAAGCTTACAGGGCTTGGGTTCCCTCTGCATTCATTTTATTCCACAGCAGCTTCTCCAGATTTAATTTGTCCAACTCCTAGCAGATGTTTGTGGTGGGGTAGGTGGTGGTTCTATGGGAGGGGGATAAGAGGGTAAAAGGATGGATTGCTTCTCTTGGAGAGTGGTAATGGTTCTATGGCAACAGGGAGACTGTGGAATTTGGAACAATTCCAGCTTCTTCTCAGCCTTTTCATGTTTACAGTTGATACCTGCTTGGTCATGGTCTGCCTTTCACATGAGAGCTCTGCTTTCAGAGCACTGAGATTTGTGTTTGAGGACATTCCTCATAGATAAAGATGAGCAAACAGCCATTGCAGCTGAAGCCTGTAGTGGTCATTCTGTAGCCCAGCAGTGAGGAAATGTCACTGTTTATAGAGGTAATAGTGAAACATTCATAAGCTGCTTTACTGGAATGTGGAACTGGCAGGAATGGCTTTTTGCCCAGAAGTTTCAAACTTTCTGTATAATCCTTCAGCCTTTTCTCAGTCAGTCCTTCTCACAGCTTCATGACATTGTTTAGATTTAGTTTTATTTGTTTGTTTGTTTTAAGCTAAATCGTACCCTCCTTTTTTTTGTGCATGTTAAAGAAGTATCCAGGGTCTTTCATTTTATTCCAGACCCTTCTGGAAGTGGTGACCCTCTCTGGAAAGCAGCAGGAGCTGGCAGCAGGGCTTTATTCCTGGAGCAGGACACGTGCTCTGCTTACCCCAGCTCGTTTGTATCTCACAGGAATGAAGCAGGCAGGAGGAAAGGGCAGGAGGGAGACAAAGAGCTTTTGAAACAAACCCTTGGACATTCTGCACATGAGCTTGGTGGCTCTCTGGAGCTGGGGACACTTCTGCTTGGTGTGAGCTGAGGGAGCTCACCCCAAGCTGGAAGTACCAAACATCTGCCTGCTCCTGGAGGGTGCTCCTCATCCTGCTGGTTCTGGATGGCAGATCCAGCTGTGCAGGCAGATCCATCTCAGCTCCTGCAGAGTGTCCTGTGCCCTGGTTTGGAGCAGGGCTCTGTTACAGAAATGCTCCTCATCCTGCTGGTTCTGGATGGCAGATCCAGCTGTGCAGGCAGATCCATCTCAGCTCCTGCAGAGTGTCCTGTGCCCTGGTTTGGAGCAGGGCTCTGTTACAGAAATGCTCCTCATCCTGCTGGTTCTGGATGGCAGATCCAGCTGTGCAGGCAGATCCATCTCAGCTCCTGCAGAGTGTCCTGTGCCCTGGTTTGGAGCAGGGCTCTGTTACAGAAATGCTCCTCATCCTGCTGGTTCTGGATGGCAGATCCAGCTGTGCAGGCAGATCCATCTCAGCTCCTGCAGAGTGTCCTGTGCCCTGGTTTGGAGCAGGGCTCTGTTACAGAAATGCTCCTCATCCTGCTGGTTCTGGATGGCAGATCCAGCTGTGCAGGCAGATCCATCTCAGCTCCTGCAGAGTGTCCTGTGCCCTGGTTTGGAGCAGGGCTCTGTTACAGAAATGCTCCTCATCCTGCTGGTTCTGGATGGCAGATCCAGCTGTGCAGGCAGATCCATCTCAGCTCCTGCAGAGTGTCCTGTGCCCTGGTTTGGAGCAGGGCTCTGTTACAGAAATGCTCCTCATCCTGCTGGTTCTGGATGGCAGATCCAGCTGTGCAGGCAGATCCATCTCAGCTCCTGCAGAGTGTCCTGTACCCTGGTTTGGAGCAGGGCTCTGTTACAGAAATGCCATGGTAGGGTTGTAGCCTGCATTTCCTCCCTGCTGCTCACTCCCTGGCCTTCTGCAGGAGCTGTCAAGAGAAGCTTTTCTTTGTGCCCATAGACTTGTTTATGTGTGCACTGGAGTTCTTTTCCCCAGGGTTTTGTGTTGCATTCAGCTGGCAGGTGTTTGGCACCTTCCAATTCATATTTGTTCTAGCTCGGCCCTTCAGTCCCTTCTCTTACAGAGCTCTTGGTACTCTTTTACTTTTTGTCAGCTTAAAAGTTTAAATTGAAATGTCATTATCCATGGGGATGCTGGCAAGACTGATGGAAGACTAGAAGTGGAGATAACTAAAAGTAATTTCCTGCGTTTGTTTTCTTTGAAGTAATTTTAACCCTTCCCTGCTTCATTTACTCTGCTTATGAGACCTGGATGGTGTTTCCTAAATTAAAGTTCAAAGCCTTTGATAGTTTTTTCTTTAATGATCTTTGAAATCCTTGCTGGACAGTAACACTACCAAAATACTCTCTACCATTTTTTATATAAAACCTGTGTATAACATATATAGAATTTGTTTATACAATTGTTATATCTGCTATGCAACTCCTTCAAAACCCACAGAAAAGGCCCTGATCTATATGAAACAAACACTTAAAAATAAAGGCTAATTAGTAGATTATATATATTTATTATTGATTAGTAGACTATATTTATAATTTAAAGGGATGTTATAAATATGCCTTGGAGTTGTCAAGGTTCCACGTGTTAGGAATCTCCGAGTCCAGGCCAGAAATTAGCATTGGCTTCTGTTTAATAATGATTTTTTTTAAGAAGCTAAGGCATGTAGGCTTGGGCCAGAATAGAAACACAGGAAAACACTTGCCAAGTGAGGGAGGGGAGAGAAGAAAAAGGCAGCTGGGCAAAGGAAGTTCTGTAAGGTTCCCAAGTGCCACTAAAGGTGCACCAGGAATTCAAAGAAACCGATAGCTGAGTGAGGGAAGGAATCAGAGACTTGTGATTCTCCAGTCATGGACAGAAATGTGTATTTATCTCTGCTGGAAACTCCAGTTGTAGTGGTGACCTTGACAGGCCTGTGTTCCTCAGCAGGCTGCCTGAAATTCAGCTGCAGGCAGGCCCTTCCCCTCGCAGGCAAGGGGATTGCTGAGTTCATTTTCCTTGCTGAGGAGGAGGCACTTCATGCATTGTGTGAGCCACAATACCCTCCTGCACTCTGCACCCCACGATGAAAAACCTCCGGGGGTTCGGCCTGAGCTTGGCACCTGAACTAAATCCTTTGGTCCAAGAGTGTGTGAGAAGAGCCTGAACCAGCAGGGTGGTTTGGAGGAGTTGGGGTTTTGTGTCTACAGCAGGAATGCACACCAAATCAGAGTTCTAATTTTGAAAGGCATCACCAAAATATTCTATTTTTCCATATAATACTACTATTATTATAATGCACACCAAATCAGAGTTCTAATTTTGAAAGGCATCATTCTTCATAAATATATTCACCAATGATTCTATTTCTATATTATATAATACTACTATTATTATAATGCACACCAAATCAGAGTTCTAATTTTGAAAGGCATCACCAAAATATTCTGTTTTTCCATATAATACTATTATTATTATAATGCACACCAAATCAGAGTTCTATTTTGAAAGGCATCGACCAAAATATTCTGTTTTCCATATAATACTACTATTATTAAAATGCACACCAAATCACAGAGTTCTGATTTTCAAAGGCATCACCAAAATAGTCTATTTTTCTATATAATACTACTATTAATACACAATCAAGATTTAATTTATTTTTTTTTATAATGCACACCAATCACAGAGTCTAGATTTTGAAAGGCATCACCAAATATTCTATTTTTCTGTATAATACTATTATTATTTTAATGCACACCAAATCACAGAGCTCTGATTTTGAAAGGCATCACCAAAGTATTCTATTTTTCGGTACAATACTATTACTAAATTTTAACCTGCTGTGTGGTGTTTTGGATTGGCCTCAGCAAGAGAGAAAAATGAAGCTATTGCAGAGCCCTGTCTGGAGCTTTCTCAGTGACAAGAAAGGCATTGCCTGAAGGCTTCTTTGCTCTACGTGCAGAACAATGGCCCACTCTGTTATTTCCAAATATATTATTATTTGCAAACAGAGCAGTAACCCCTGGCTGCACTGTGCTGTGCAGCCTATTGAAATGCTGGCTGTGATTCCAGCAGAGATTTTTCCATAAATAGCTCTGTACTACTTGGGAACACAAACAAACCCTGCAAAGATCTGAAGTCAGGTCTGCTGAGGGACTCTTCAGCCTGTTATTAGTGTGTGCTTCAGGGCTGAGAGTGTGGGGGATGTGAGGAATTTTTCTATAGGGTTATGTGGGGGCTGTCAGCAGGAATTCAAAAGTAAATAATTACCAATTGAATTAGATCCAAGGACTCCTGAATCACCTGTCTTGAGCATAGGGAGAAAAGGATAATAAAATTAATAAATACAAGCAGAAGCAACTAGCTTTTCTTTCTGGATGTTTTAAAATAAAAGCTATTAGATAATGACTAAGCATTAGGTTAGGGTTCAGGTAAATACAACTGGAAATTAAAATTACAGGGATCACCCAGAGTCACAGAATCCTGGGATGGTTTGGCTTGGAAAGGATCTTAAAGCCCATCCAATGCCACCCCTCCCACCATCCCAGGAGCTCCAGCCTGGCCTTGGCACTGCCAGGGATCCAGGGCAGCCCCAGCTTCTCTGGGAATTCCAGCCCAGCCTGGCCTTGGGCACTGCCAGGGATCCAGGGCAGCCCCAGCTCCTCTGGGAATTCCAGCCCAGCCTGGCTTTGGGCACTGCCAGGGATCCAGGGCAGCCCCAGCTCCTCTG